>OX422209.1:632848241-633240741 GCA_949130495.1 Sambucus nigra
AAAATGTCTCCTGAAAGTTTAGTTTCACTTTTGGGAAATTTTCTTCTCTCTGCATTTATCTGTCAGTTTCAAAAGAAGATCCCTCTTGGAACACTTGTGTTGGTTACAGCTCATATTTGTTTGACAGCTTAGAGCTGTTTAAGATGCAAAACGTTGAAAGTGCCTTTGGCACAAGTCCCACATCGGTGGGTTGTAAAAAATGGGATGAGTTAATATACCTTTTTTGTGAGTCTAAAGGGTAAGCCCTTTGGGCATTAGATGTTTTGTGTGTATGGGTGGGGGACTTATTGGGCCAAGTCATGCGCGCGCCCCCGCCATCCGTCCGGCCCATGTCCGGGTCCGGGTCTTGGGCTCATTAAGAAATAATTTTTTGGACAAATACAGAACTGTTTTTTGGGCTTTAAAAATTAATTTTTTTGAATGTTTTTTAATTCCGAAAAAATTAAAACGTGTTTTATTCTGAGTTGATTTCTTCAACCGAGTTGCCCACTACTTCCAGATTTTTCTCTCCACGTTTGTTTACCAACGTCTCTTTTCTGTTGCCCTATAAAAGAGGTTGTAGCCTCCGTTTTTAACACACAGTTATCTCCCACAAAAATTCTGCAAACAGTTCTCATCTTCCAACCTACGAATTTTTTTTTTCCAGAAATAATTATTCATCCACTGAATAATTAGAACGACACAGAAATATATAATCTTTCCCAGATTATTTATATTTATCATGATCGAGCAGTATACATGTTTTAGAATGGGTGTTTGTTGAGCGAATCAGATTCGTGCTGCTGATTCATATTATTTTCGAGGCTGTTTTATCCTGGGGGTGACTAGGCTATACACTGTCGGCACAAATTGGAGGCAGAGCCGTGAAACACCTTAAAGAGAGCGACATTGTCCACGACTCAACCATATTTCTGGACTGTTCAGTTTCGGGTTTCTTATATTTTTCGCCTTCGGTTTATCAGCTCCTAAATTGGGTAATTCCGTTCCCTACTTAAATTCTGCATTTATTTAAATTGATGTACCAACAATTTTAAGGTGTTTAGGAAAATTCTCCCATGGACGAAATTAACTCAAGTAACCTTAATAAACCTTTCAAATATGAAGGCACCCATTTTAAACGTTGGAGCAAAAAATTGCTATTTTATTTAACTACGAAAAAAGTCGCGTCATGTGTTCAATTTGACAAACCCGTAGTAAATAATCCACCTACTGTTGAAGAAAGCAAAACAATTAGAACTTGGGAGGAAAATGATTTTTTGTGTAAGAACTATATTCTGAATGCTCTAAGTGACGAACTTTATGACTATTATGCCAATTATAAAACTGCGAAAGATGTTTGGGTTGCACTCTTTAAAAAATATGACACGGAGGAGGCGGGTGCTAAAAAATATGCTGTCAGCCGTTATTTGAAATTTCAAATGACGGATGACAAATCTGTTGTTGCTCAAACCCATGATTTGCAAATGATTGCCCATGAAATTATTTCGAGGGCATGACTTTAGATGAACAATTTCAGGTGGCTGTAATTATTGATAAATTACCTCCACTGTTCAAAAAGTTTAAAAATGTTTTGAGGCATAAGTCTAAAGAATTTTCACTAGAGTCATTAATTACTAAATTGAGAATTGAGGAGGAATCCCGAAAACAGGACTATGAATTATAATATTTCTCTGTTATAATCAAGTTTTTTAGAAAATGGGAAAATGATGTTTTATAACTTCTGTTTTTTATTTTTCAACTCAGAATGATTCATTCTTAATATTTTAATGCATTGATACCTTAATATATAATATACATACATAATACATTAATATGTGTGTAATTCTTATAAATAAAAAAATATATATGTACATGTACACAATATTACGTATATTTATGTTATTAAATTATATAATATACTAATATTCATATGTTAAATAATATTATCAATAGATACATGAAGCTTATATGTAGTTTTATATATGTATTATTAATGTTTGGAATAATATAAAATATAGATTTAGTATATATGCATTAAAAAATATTATCAATTCATGTATGTATATAATTGTATTGTGAATTATATATGCAATATATATATATATATACATACAAATGTAAACGTATATACATATTTATAGTTAAACTCCTCAATATACCTCATTAAACATACATAAAAATACACGATATTAAATATACATGTATATAATTGTGTATGAAAGTTTTATGTATATGTATATTTACACACACACACATATATATATATATATATCAAGGTTCTAAAAAACACGGGGCGTGGAGGTCAAGCCTTAAGCCTTAGAAGCCTAGGTGGCCTAGGCGTAAAAAGGCGTGAAAAGGCGTTTAGGCCTTCTTAATATATTTTAATATTTTAATAACCATAACAAGGTTATTAAAATACAAAAATTGCACATATCATAAAAATATGTCTGAATATATGCAAATTAAAATACTATTTGATTATTTTGGATGAGATAATGGTCCGGTTTGTAAACAAATTCTTTAAAAGGCAACATCGTTTCACTAAAGCATTGTTGTTTTTAGAAAAAAGTGTGCTTTAAGGGTTTTACTAAGAATAAGGTGTGAAAAGCGTAAGGCGAGACGTTTCTCCCAAGCCTTAAGCCTAGGCGGGTTTTTTAGAATAGTGATATATATATATATATATATATATATATATATATATATACATGTTTGTCAATTTTGTCAAATCTTCAAAAAACTCTATTTAAAAACGAGTATACCAAACGCGCACCAATAATTATAAACACAAAAAACTGAATTTTAAAACTGTCTTTAAAAACAACATTTAAATCGAGTTTTCTGAATACAGAACCAAACGGACCCTTAGTTATCTATTCTTCCAATTATTACGGGTTGTTCCTTAGAAGTTGTTACTCGCGTTTCCTTCAATTTCGGAGGATTGTGGGGGGCTTTAAATTACTAGTGTTGGATTTGTACTTAGAAATATATACTCCAAAAGGAGATTGCAGAGCTTAAAGGATGAGTACACTTGGGGATCAGTAGACTTCAATATTGAAGAAACACTATACCAAAAACAGGAATCTGGCACGGTTTAAAACTGTGCCAGATCAAATCTGACACGGTTTTGAACTGTGCCAGAATCAGGTGTTCCAAAATGGCCTTTTTTTTACACGGCTCAAAAGTGTGCTAGATTTAGCCAAACAGGAACACTTATGGCACACTTTTAAACCGTGTCAGAATTTAATATTTCTAGCACACTTTTGGCACAGTTTTTAACTGTGCCAGATTCCGCACAGTTTAAAAAAATTTGGCACAGTTCAAAATCGTGCCAAAATATGATACACTTTTGCCATGATTTTGAACTGTGCCAAAATTTTTTATAAAAAGAAAAAAAAATTAATTATTTGAAAGCAAAAAAATTCACAAATTAAAAATATTGCACGTTGTTGAAAAACTAATGTACATACAAACTTCAAAATATTACAAGTCTTTAATTGTTCACAGGTCAAAAAAAATTGGGCAGAGTTTCCTCTATTTTCTGGACATTCCAAAACCTGCTAATACAAAACCTGCCTAACATAAAGCCCGAACGACCACAAAATATAACAATTAACTTACAAAAGCCCGCACGGCCATAAAAGTTAACAATAAAACTACAAAGCTCGCACGGCCATAACACAAAAAAATGAAATCATGAATAAACCCTTTGATGTAAACCATTGAGTTCTCTGTGTGTTCCACATGAATAAATGCCAATTATCGTCATATTCACAAACCGGGAGACCCGGGACTACGCGATCAGTTCCTACAAGTTACATTGGTCCCGTGCGAGGTGTTCGTGCCTCCTACGGGGTCGTTTGGGGCTGGTTTGGATTTTCACCCTTTAACGACTTGTTTTTAAGTTTAAGTGTTAATTTTTGCAAATTATCGTCATATTCACAAACCGGGAGACCCGAGACTACGCGGTCAGTTCCTACAAGTTACATTGGTCCCGTGCGAGGTGTTCGTGCCTCCTACAGGATCGTTTGGAGGCTGGTTTGGATTTTCACCCTTCAACGACTTGTTTTCAAGCCTGATTTACATGTTTTGAAATTATCGTAATCTTCAACGGCTTTATCACCTATGTAATCTCTAAATTTTTTAAGGATGTGGCCTACTCATTCAACGAGGATTAGGAAGAAGAAAAATAATCGTCTAGAGCCATTGAAATTAATATTATAAAAGAAAGACGAAGATATGTAAAAGTATGATGGGATTTTTCGAGGACTGAACAGGAGATTAAACACAAATCTATAGGAATTTTCAGCATACTAAAACTAAGTAGGACAGCTTCTATCGTTGTCTCTAACTCAAGTTCAGTTAATTTCAGCACACAGGAGCATATATGCATATATGCATACAGTAGCATATATGCAATAACTGTATGCATATATGCAGCATAAATGCAATTCTATGCATATATGTTGCATATATGCAGTAGCTGTATGCATATATGCAGTAGCTGTATGCATATATGCAGTAGCATATATGCACGCAGCAGCATATATGCAACATATATACAATAACTGTATGCATATATGCAGTAGCTGTATGCATATATGTAGTAGCATATATGCACGCAGCAGCATATATACAATATATATGCATACAGTTGCATATATGCAGTAGCATATATGCACGCAACAGCATATATGTTGCCTATATGCTCACAATAGCATATTTGTTGCATATATACAACATATTGAATGGGAGAACAATTGCTTAAATACCTGAGTTTCTACTTCCCAATCTTGGGTCTCAGTCTCGATGCGCTAAGAAGAGGCGGATCATAAATGTAATTTCTCTAATCATCATAAAGAAGAACGTACATAAAGATATATACATACACACAAATATTAATGGATGAATATTAATTAGTAAAGCTGAAATTGAAAGAGAGTCTAATCAGTGTGTTTATACTTGTGTTCAATTCTGTAATTTTTTTCTCATTCTCTTCTTTTAACACTATTAGCATTTCATTCAAGGCAACCAGAAATTATACAAAACTCCAACACCGATAAGTATAATATATATATATATATATATATATATATATATACACACTGCTTAGAGGGAGGAGGTGAGACATTTCGGAAGGAAGCATATGCTTCATGCACCAAGGATGTCAAACCAACGCATTCAAAACAATAGTCTACACCACCATCGGTCATCTCGTTTATTACCTGCTCAATGTAAAAAACAACAACAAAAAATATTTAAAACTTGTTTAGTCACTTGTAAGCATAAAAATAGATCTTAATGCGCACGTTGAGCACAAATCACAAAAACACCATGAATCCAGACTAATATCTCCAAGTATTCCCTATGGAGCACTGCCCTCCATATCAGCATGAATACTTGTGTTGAAGGTATTATGCTCAGGTATGTCCTCTGTACTGCAACAATATAGAACATGTGGAAGTTACGTAACATAATTATTAGGTGATTACGTAAACTAATAGGTCTAAAGTGATCACATTTAGATGGGAGGTTACCATTTGGAATGAGGGTGATCAAAGTGTTAGTCCAGCTTTTAGGAAGTTCGTCTCCCTGGAAGAATGATAGAATAGCCTCCCATCAGGTCCAGGAGCACTGCCCTCATTAATTGTTGATATAGCCTCCCATATCTCTGATTCTTCAGGAACCTCAATCAGCGTACTACTCATTTAATGATCAATGCTTTTATCAATATAATGAAACAGGACAGAATCTAAATTATATGTTCCTAATGATATATATAACATAATCTAAACAGGACAACTGTTATATATAACAAGTGTTATATATAACTGATGTTATATATAACATCTATGAGTTATATATAACAACTGTTATATATAATAGTTGTTATATACAACTGTTATATATAACAGTTGTTATATATAACTCATAGATGTTATATATAACTGTTATGATTCTGAATTTAGATACACCATATTGAGATTTTGTAGTATGCATATTGAGTAACTTTATCCATCAACAAATTCAAATCACCTCAAATATGCCAAACGAGATAGTTGGTGGCGTAGGTGGAAGAGGATCTTGTGGAGAATCCTCTTGTCCGCATCCTTCCTAACCGTATATGTACCTCATAAGAAATAAAATTAAAAATTAATAACTAAATGTTAAATTGGAAAATATAGATGTTAGCGTCCAACATAAATTAAACTAACCTTTCTTTAAGTGATCCATAATTGAGTCCCGAATGCTCATTTTACTGAAGCTATAATCATCATCCATGACAAAAATATTTGATGCAAAGAAACAAAGGATGTGATAGTAATATATTATCCCAACACCACAAAAGCAAATATAATATGCAAACAAACAAAAAATAAAGATAGCCGTTATATTGTCAGAAGTGATAGTAACTTTTACACTTGCGACTACAAAAGTGGATGCAATACCCAATTAGCACCAAAATTAACGATGTAAGAGCTCCATGTTCATCAAACACATTACCACAAAAGTTACAAAAGTTGACTCAATTACATCATTCGTCGGTGTCACCAATGGGAGGACAAAGGTCGTCGAGCCAATACATAATTCCATTTTTACCAAGATCTTCCAAGTTCTCGCAATGATCTTGTTTTCCACCCCAAACTAGATACTCGATCACTTTGATGTCATCGAGTAAAACTCGCACTTTATTCTTTCTCAACGCAAGGAAGTGAACGGTCGAGACGGCTCCTGGTTATGTTTTCCTCCCATAACCAACAAGTTCACGTGTATGGGATAGTATTTTGCATTCAATTAGAGAGGTGAAATTTGGAACCTCGAATGTCGGGGAGGAAACAAAACACGAAGGAGCCGCGGTGCCTAAAGTAGGTAACTCCTGAACGTTGTGTCCAACACATAAATTTTTTACGGTTTTGAAGTCAGTAATGAATTATGATAATGAGGACTTTATCCCCTCTATGTACGTCACTCCTTAGGTGATCAACATGATCCTTCCAATTTTCGGTGTCCCCTTTCACCTCCTCAAGCATTTCTCTAGCAAATACCGACCCTAATATAGCGGTTCTCGAAATTATGGACCCAACACAACGAACACGTCCTCACGTATCTTTTCCAAAAACCTCAAAAATAGGCCGGGCATCCAAGGTCTCCTCCTGACCACTCGCTTTGTATACATCCAGAAGCAATTGAATTTGGTCCTGTACAAAAATATATTAACATTAGGTTTGATGATACGATACTTTTTTTGACAAAACGAACATTAAAAAATTTAAATTACCGCAAATATTTTATCATGAGGGGCATAACCACCTCCTTTGACTATATGAGTTGCCAACCACAATTCGGCACGAGTGGGTGCACGCCCATGCTTCTTTCTTCAATTCTCTGAAGCTCGTGCATAACCATGACGACCTGTGTTATGAGTTGTCTTTCTCACATAATTTTGTTTAGTCTCTTTGTTCTTTCTTCACAAAGTTTTTTGAACCTATAAAGCTTCATTATTGCAAAACACCTCCCAGTTCTCAGATTTGAAATTTTGTGGAACTTTCTCCTTCCACTTTCCAACATCACCATCCTTCAAATTAACCCTTAGCTTTGACTTGAACTTTTTCCAAGCATCGTTCTCTTTTTTCATAAAAATTTGCTTCTGACTTTTGCGCACATCTGGGAACTCTTTCTACAATATATGAAGAAATAAAATTAAAACATCACATAATTGAATTTACTAACTATTACATTATTTGGAATAGAAAGGAATAGTATACCATTAATGATGACCAAACTGAGTTCTTATATCGCAGATCCACTTGTTTCCAACTCGTATTAGAAATGGGAACATGTGTCCTTGCTAAGTCTCCCAACCTGGTTGAGAGTGTATATGAATCTTCACCAACTGGAAGGTCGTGCTCATTAAATTTTAATTTCTTAGCGAAAGATTCATCACTTACTCTTGAAGCACCCGAAGCAACCTTAGAACGGGAGGTTGATATAGGTGTCACCCCATTTGTTGACGGTTGCAAAGTATCACCAATATGAGACATTTATCCGGAAAAAAGTGACTATTGGACACCAAAATAATCAGAATAAACATTACAAGAATATATGTTCAAATAGACACCAGGATATTACATGTTCAAACATCAGTAAACATAGAATTACAAGTTCAAACAGCCATACCTGTATTAAATGTTCAAACAACAATAAATTATTAAATGTTTACAACAACAACAACAAACGGAATAAATAGAATATTACCCGTTCAAAATAACAAAAAATATAATATTGCATATTCAAAAACAAGTTCAGAACTAAATCATTGCACTAGAAATCCGTGTCCAAAAGCTCCAGCAATTTATCAATTTCCTCGAGAATGGAGTCATACATCGTACGCTCAATATCAATCACATCTATTTCTTTTGTCAGTCTCTTGGGAGAGTGTAAAACAACTGACCACCCCTTCAGCTTTACATCTTGACAATAAAATACTTGACTGGCTTGAGATGCAAGGATGAACGGATCATCGTGAATGGTATTTTTACTCACGAGCTTACTAAGATTCACCATCACCAATTTTGAGGTGGGTTCAACTTTGCAAGCATTCTTATCATCAACATCCACCCAATCACAATAAAAGACAGTATGTCTGAACTCAATGTAATTGAGGTCCAGTATTTGTCTAATAACTCCATAAAATAATGTCACAATCCCCTTCTTATTAAAGGCCTTAGTGGATACACCACTACTCTGAAAGTTATGATTCTCTTCATGTCCAGAAGTACAAAAGGTGTACCCATTACATTGAAATTTCTCATAACTAGTAACCCTATGGAGCGGACCATCAGCATATGGCAAAATTCCCGTATCATTAAATCTTGATGCCTGTAAGGAATTGATAATTTTTTTAAAGTTTCATTAAAAGTAATTGCGGTTGATAAAAAAGTACATGTATAAATAAAGACTTGCCTCGTTCCTTAGCCAAGGGATGAAATCATCAATTCTATGCCTCGATTGAGTCTCAGTAACCACAAATTTTCTACAAGAAATTAGTTTCAAAATTAAGAAATATCACATTACAATCAATTAATATGAATTAACATATAACTAAGTGTGTACCTTCTCCATTCATCAACACCGTAGCATTGAGATAAAACCCATTTTCACACTTGCTCATATTGTACATTATTTAAGATCAATTCTTAACTTTTACCCAATGGTCGTTGGCATTCCGAGTCATCAAACTCATCATCAAGAAAATCCTCAAGATTCCTCTTATGAGTTCCTTCACCTCTTTTCGATATGTACTCCATGGCATACAAAGAATCTTCATGTAATAAATATGCATTTGCAATGCTCCCTTCAATGTACCTCTTGTTTCGTGACCACTTTTTATATCATCCCATTTCTCTCTCAAACAACCACATCGCCCGATATCTTGGTGGCCCAGCTGTCAAAGCTTCATCGGCTAAATGGTGCATGAGGTGGATCATCACCACAAAAAAGGCAGGTGGAAAATAAATTTCAAAGACACAAAGTGCCTCTACCAATGCGTTTTTAGCCTGCAAAAGATGTTCCCTAAATATCACTTTTTCACACAACACATTAAAGAATATGCTTATCCGCTATATAGCTTTAAACAAAGGCTTATCATCCGAAAATGAATGCATAAGCAACGCAAGAAGCAACCATTGCATAATAACGTGATAATCGTGGGACTTGAGATTGGTAAGTCCAGGTGGATCAAGGTTAACATTATTGCTGAAATTTGATGAAAATCCAATCGGTACCTTTAATGTTTTTAGTGTACGAAAAAAGGCTTCTTTCTCTTCCTTTCCAAATGCAAAAGGTGCCTTTGGCATAAGCCTTTTGTTACTGCCTTCAACATCTTTCATCCATAATTTCCTTTTAAGATTCAAATGAACTTTTAAGTCTTCACGGGATTTGATCGTATCTTTATTTGATGAACCTTTCACCGAGAGTATTATACCTAAAATAGTCTATGTGACATTCTTTTCAACATGCATAACATCTAAATTATGTCTAATATCATGATCCTTCCAGTACTCTAAGTCAAAGAAAATTGACCTCCTTGAAAAACCCTCGGTACCTGCTAGATTCTCATCGTTACCCTCACTTGGATAATCATCGTCTTCCATTACGACATCCTCCTTATCCTTCCCCTTCCCCTTTCCCTTTTCCTTTCCCTTTTTATCTCCCTTTACCTCTCTTTGAACACATTCTCGAGCGATAAGTGACACTATATGCTCAACTTCTACACTTGTTAACTTTCTTGGAGCCATAGCATCCTCTATTTTACCATTAAATGTTTGCTTTGATGTGTCAAACCTATAAGGATGGTCTTTAGGAAGGAACAAACGAGATCGTTGGTAACAACATTTCGTTGACTTCGAAAAATATTGAGAAGGTGTATTTGTAGAACAAACAGGACTCCCATTGTAACCTTGAGTTGAACAACCTGATAACATCCCATAAGCTGGAAAATCGTGTATACCCCACATCAACATGGCTTTTAACTGAAATTTCTCATTTTTGCACGCATCCCAAGCCTCAACTCCAGACCATAAGATATTTAACTCATCAACCAACGGTTGGAGGAAGACATCAATATTACTTGATGGTGACTTTGATCCGAGAATCAATACAGACAACATTGAAAACTCACTTTTCATACACATTGATGGAGGAGGGTTGAAAGGTTGAATTATCACTGGCCAACAACTATACTTACGACCAAACATGTTATTCGGGCTGAAACCATCAGTTGCTATTGCAAGTCGAATATTCCGCGGATCTTTTGCAAAATCTCTGCACAAAATGTTTGAATTTACCCATTCTGTTGAATCTCGGGGATGACGCAAGAATTCCATACAAGAGCTTGCACGAGTGTGCCAAGTCATTTTCTCTGCTATCCATTTTATGCTATACAACCGTTTTAGCCTAGGGATTAGAGGGAAATATCGCATTACCTTCTTAGGAACCCTAGAGTAATTTTTTTTTCCATTAGTATTCTGAATTTATACACCGTCCTCGTTTAGACAAGTAAACTTGTAGCGTAAAGAACCACATTTTATACATCTAGTAGATTTTTCATACTCTTTCCAAAATAGCTTATAATTGTTAATGCATAAGTCATACTTAACATAATCCATACCGAGATCTCTAATGGTTTTTTTCATTTATGTATAACTAGTTGTCAAGTTGTTCTCTTCAGGAAGTAGTTCATTTAACAATCTAAGAATTCCACCTGTAGCACCATTCGATAAATTGAATTGTGTTTTCAAATCATTCAACTTTAGAAGAGCATACATTGTGGTATGACACGAAGAACCAGTAGTTGGGTGCAATGGCTCCTGTGAGAGTTGATGTAAACGATCATACTTCTTGCCTTTGTATTTATGTGTGTGAGAATCATTGGGAACCTCAAAAGCTGAGGGGGCTTCATCCCTGCCTACAGAATTAGGTTCACTAGGTTCCGCTTCACCCATAAACATCTCACAAGCATCATTCACAAGATCATTCAAAATTGGTATATTGTGCACATCAGCGTGTTCTGTCGGTGTCACAGATTGCGGTGGTGGTTGGTCTTGATTAACAACTAATGTCTCACCATGAAAATGCCATAAGGTATAGTTCATGTCCATACCATATGTCATTAAATGAACGAATATATCATCTATAAAAACATGTCCTTTCCCACTTCGACAACGTCTACAGGGACATGAATGTTTAGCATTCGAACTATTACTATGCACATAATGTAGAAACTGTAACACCCCATCTCTATATGTATCGGTCTCGATATTTTTCTCATTTATCCACTCTTTGTTGATTCGACATCCTAATAAGTTTAAAGAACACACATTATAATATAAATGCTTACTGTAAATATATTTAAGTTTATTCAAGTGTAAATATGTATACATTTGGGCTCCTATATTTCCTCCATCTCCTCTATAGGGTAAGGGTTCTATCCCATTCGAAAATGCATATTTTGTATTGTTCATAATGTCTCATGCCATGTCCTAATCTGGAAAATTTCGCCAGCATCTCTCTACAGTTCTTCAAGTACACAACTTAAATTGGGAGTGTTCATGTGTTACTTAAGTTTTTCAACCAAGAAAACACAAAACACTACATCAATCTAGTATGCACTCAAAGAACATAAAGAGATGCCACCGAATTTTTCAAAATAGGACATGCATAAACATTATGTACAATACAAACTTTTGCATTTCCAAACTGTCCAAAAATGGGACAATTCAAGAGTTCTCACCACAGTCATAGTGAGACCTCTTGAACGGGTCTAAGGTTTTTTAACATGTGTAACATCATTATTGAATGTTTAGTATTAATGTCTACTTACTATATAAATATATTTTTTTTTGCTTTTTCTTAAATTTTCAACACATAATCTCATTTATCCATTTAATTAGTGGGGTGTCTAGTTTTCAATTTGTTATTTTTACATTATTATTGAATATTTAGCACTTAAATTTTCTTAAAACTACGTAACCTATAAGAATCAGATCAAATAAGCATTTTAATTAAAAGGGTAAGGACATAAAAATATAATTTACCACTAAAATATTCCAAGGTCCATCTAAAAATCAATGATTTATTTTTTTCATTATCAACATTCAATTTGCACCCAAAACTCACACATTAAAAAAAATAATAAATACTTAAAAATGTATATATAAAACCCTAAAAAGAAAATACGAATCAAGTCACGCATATCATAAACTCTAGGATCAAATCTTATACCTAACTTAGGTTAAAAAAATACATATGCTTTAAACAAATACCTGGGATGAGTGGAGTGAGAGAACAACGCAGTGATCCGACCGTCGACCTAGAGAAAGATAATGGCCGCCGACAGTTGACCTAGAGGGCGAGAGAGTGAGCTCCGACCTAGAGAGTGAGCTCCGACCGTCGACTTAGAGAGAGAGTGAGCTCCGACTTAGATAGCTAAGAGAGAGGGAGCGGGAAATGTGAGCGGGAACAAGAGACAGAGCGGGCTTGCCACTTTGAGGAGTGTAATGTTTTTTTAGGGGTATTATATATTTTAATAAGTGTACTCAATTTTGGCACACTTCAAAACAGTGCCAAATTTTGGCACTATTTTAAAGTGTGCCAAATTGCTATTAAACCCTGCCAAAATCTGGTACAGTTTTAAACTGTGCCAGATTTTTAATATCAGGGTGTGCCAAAATGCTGTTTTTGGTGTAGTGAAAATATAATATGATGGGGCATTGACTTGAAAAAAATTTAAGGATGGGTAATGAGCTTTTTTTTTGGGGGGGGGGGGGGGGGGAATTCATTTTCGGAATTTAAAGAAGTGTAAGATCCTAAATTTGCGCCATCTATTTTCAAACATTATATATTGATATAATTCTTACATGTATGCGAGCTATAGACATACATTAATTTAGTAGATATATTTTCTTTGAAACATTGTAGGATATTGCCAAAATTGGTTGTATAATCTTGGACTATAATTTATATTTTATACGCTCATATATTTCCTCTTAAACTTTGTAGAATATTGCCAAAATTGCTGCTGGAATCTTGGCTTGTGAATTTAATAGTGAAGGAATTTCGTGTTTATATTGGAGGTAATTTTATTTGATTAATGTACCATTGTTATCGACTTTGAATGTGATTACTTTAGAATCAATTGTAATCAGTCATTTTGTAATAAGATCCCCTTCTCCTGTCCAATTCTCCCCACCTAAATTAATGGAGCCATTCCTTATTTATCATATCATGTACGTATGTGCAGCGTTTCTATTAGAAATTATTATTTTCTAAATATTGGATCCCATACTACCTTCCACTTAACAATGATGTTTTAGCCTACATTTTTTAGACAATAAAACCTTTGTTATTCACCATCGTCTACGATAAAGGGTCCTCTGATTGAGAACACTCAATCCATGGAAAGACTTACCTTCATAAATCCTAAATCTGAAACCAAGATTACAAGCATGATAAATCTGAAACCAAGATTACAATCATAATTTACTCACTTTTAAGAAATCAATAACAACACTTCTATAAACTCACTAAAGCCATTTACCACCCCTCTCAATCCAAAGTCTCCTTCGACTGGCCCCTCCTTTATGACGATATAGAGTTCTCAAAGGCATTACACCCCCTTATCGAGCCTAACGTGATGGATGCAAAACTTCTCATCACTCGCGGTAGCTATTGTATCAGACTCTGTTGCTTCCCCTTTCGCTTTATATAGATTTCTTAGTGATCAGGTATTTTAGTTAGGGCATATTATGAATGCCTACCCTCTTATTCCAAATATCACACACGTTGGACACACAGAGGTTCCCATTCACACACACACATACTGCCCTTAGAGTTTCAGTTACACACTACACATATACATTTTACACACACTACAAGAAGTTTACTCAATTTCACACATTGTAGACACTATCGCACATGCAAACACAAAGTTTTATATACAATACACCACTTGATTTTAAAATCAAACAGTTATATCATGTTTGCTTACTATAGTGGGATCAGTTTGAATGCAACTTTAATCTTACGAAGTAGTTTAAATTAAATGAAAGCTTAAGTAACTTCTTTTGTTTTTTCATCAACTCTTTTACAATGAACATAAAATTATCTTATCCTAATTTTAAAGAGAAAGGAGGAACTAAAGTAGAGGAAATAACACAGTGAGCCTTAAAGAAATCGATAGCCACACTTCCAGAAACTAACTAAAGCCGTTTGCTACCCTTCTCAATCCAAAGTCTCAAGTACCTTACACAAGAGATTCACCTCTGCCTAAATAAATTAGAAGAAAACTTGTTAAACTAACAACAACAAACAATTTCATTTCGCTACTTACCCGACGATGAATAATGTTAACAAGTTTTAATGCTTTTCTCAAACTATTCATCTCATTTTTGGTGGTCACTCTCTTGGGAGAATGTCTTGCTAAAATAAAATTCTAGAATTTCAGCTACACAAATATAAGCAAAGTGATAGAACAAGATTTCACTCTTACGAAACACTCAAATATACCTTGTAATAAAATTCTGGTGACATTTGACTTCACAAACGCATCAGGAAGGGTGTGGTATCAACACCCTTTCAAGTTATGGAGCAAAAAGAGAAACATTGCATACTTATTCAACTCACCTTTATCATCACTATCGTTTCGAAAACTATTGATTAACCTTCATATTAACTAAAGAAATCGGCTACAACTATATTCTTGATAAAAGTTACACATTATGCACTAAATTCACACAAGTCGTAATAAAATTGACTTATCTTTCCTCAGAACTATGTTTTAACATTACATTCTGGAGCAATAACCACTTGACTCTATCATACACTTTGCTCATATCAACCTTAAGGAATATACTCCCTTCTTTAATCCCTCACTTATTTTTTAAGAGAGACATAATTTCATGGCCATAATATCATTGTCGGTGACCATTCTTCCAGGAATAAGAGCAGTTTAGAACTCAGAAATAATGTAATGCAACACCCTTTTAAGCCTATTAACAAGAACATTGATGGAACAATATACAACTTATTGCATAGGTTTTATCCTTGTAGGCCTAAAATGGATCATGTTCTCTGGACTCTTTATTTTGGGGATGGGAATGGTATGATATGCCATTACTTCTGATGAAAAAGTGCTGGCGTATAATCATTCTTAGATGCTTTGATTTAGGATAGAGAGTACCATAGAGGAAGTGAACTCTTGTGTAGTAAGACCATTCATATCGGTATGAATCTGCTATATTACAGTCCTTAAGACACATCCTCTTCAGCCGAGTAATTAGGATTACTTGAGGTAAACAACTGTTGGGAATATCTGATCGCACAACCCACAATATCATATGTTTATTTGTGCATGGTAATGTCAACATCTTGTATTGAGTGTATAATGTCCCGATTCCACCTTTAAGAGCCCTTAACGTTAGAGAAAGACATATTTTTGTCCTCCCACATCCAACCAACTTTGTTGCCATGTACGTTCGCATAATTATAAATAGCATAATCAGATGGAGATGTGAACAATCATACTCGCTAAGGTTTGTACCATGGCCATGGATGTTATTCGACAGCGTGCGCATAACCGCTGTAATTTTTTAGCCAATATATACATACAAGACTTGGCTTCAAATTAAATTTCTTAGGTGGTTTGTGTTTTTCTTGAGCTCATTTTTTACATGGTTTTGAGAGAGTACTCTCTGGGCACACTCTCAACAAAACAAACCTCCCATTTAGAAAAATTATCACTAAGAATTAAGAATATGACATTAAGGAAATGAAATAACAGTGCATATTCATGTGGTTACATCAATGAAGGATTGTCCACGTGACTATTGCATATTTGAAGTAATATATGATAAAACAACACAGCATAGTCCCTGTTTACTTTGAAAGAATGATTAATATTGTTTACTTTGTAAAATCTCTAATGCGAATTTTGAACGCCTAGCGTCTCAATAGAGATAAAAGAGGCCTAATTTTGATTATGTTGTCTATTTGTTGCTGTTTACGGTGTTCATACATTGGATCATGTGTAGTGAAACTGTTGTGTAACCTAGAATTTCATCGTATGATTACATATTTCATCACTTACTCATATCCAACACTAATGTGTCATTTCGATAAGCTGTTGTCTAATAAACACAAAGCCCTAATAGTACCCCGAGTTATGATATTATTGAACACTGGGGGATGAAAAAATTAGCTGCTCATTTCACAATGTTGGTGGATTTGTACAATTTAAAATCAGAAATGCTACTGTCATTTGTTCTAACATATGATATATTTTCTTTTAGGATAGAAATATTACATATTTATAATTCATTTAGTATGAAAACCAACTTGAGTCCACTTGTCCAGAAATTAACAGCCTTATTTATTTTTATAGTGTGTTAATTTTGTTGTTGGATATTTCTTTTTGTTTGATACTAGGTCAGTAGATGAAAGTAAAGAAGATCGTGCCCATAGCTATTATGTACAACTTGATGGTATGTCCATGTATTGTCTACTTTTTGTCTATATCTTGGGTCAAATTTTAATCTGTTTATCATAATTTTAGTAAATTATTCTACATATCTGTTTTCATAATTTTAGTTTCACTTGTATTTAGTACCTATTGAAATTACCTACACAAAATGCTGAGTAACACGTGTGTTTGGCATTTTGTTATTGTTATACAAATTATTGAGGCGATAACTAAAGCTGGAAAAGGTAATTAATGATGAATTTGTCCAAAGTAACCAATTGGGATGATTAAGAATTCTTTCGTCTTCATTTAATATGGCTTCAAACAATGGAGGTTCGTTTTTGTACACATCATGGTCCTGCTTTAAACAATACACGTGCCTTCAGGCACAGGCACAGGCATACCCTAATGGATATATATATTCTGCAATTTTATATGTGAGTTTCCTTTATCTTACAAAGGTTATTTACATTCTTTTTACGTTCCCATTTGTCGAATTATCTTTTTTGTTTAGTTACATTATTAGCTTTATTTTTTGGTCCTAACAACCATAGAAGGGTTGTTAATGCATGTAATCTATATTATTTCATTGAAGTCTTGGTTGTATCTGTGGCAGCATCTGAAGGAGGATATGAAGATAAGTTACTTCGCTTAGGTTCCTCGCAGAGCAGCCCCCTGCTGAAGCAGCCTCATGGAAGCATAACATCCCCCAAGAAGCATAGTAGCCGCCTGCCCAAGCAGTGCAACGATAGCCCCCCTGCCGAAGCATTGTTGTTTACCCCTGTTTGGAATTTTTTTGACCTGTTTTAATACACATACACCTGTTTGGAATTTTTTTAACATGGAACTTAGTTACCGTTTTTAATTAATGTTCATTAGGTTCGAATTTTTGTGGTCTTCAGAAATCCCAGATTGGTAAATTGACATATGAAGTCTCGTTATTCATGTTAAAAGCTTAAGTAGCACAATTTCAATTTCTTCCATAACGTTTAACTTTTATATGTGAAATTACCAATTTAGATTCTTGGAAAGCATAAAAACTTGAACCAAACTAGAATTTAATGTATTAACAAATTAATAATGTGTGTGCTAATTTTATTCATGCTACTACTGAATCTTGTGATTATGATAGCCATTGACAGGTACAACTTTTATTATATTTTCTCGGCAAGAATTTTCGATTGGTGGACCGTATTATGAGTTCATGTGCCAATCAACCTCAATTGACTTCTTAGCCAAGTACCAGTTTGATTTCAATGCGTCCATAGACGAAGGTTAATCAATTTCCTTTCCTTTTCTATCTCTTTATTTTATTAGGCCGCATTACTATCCAGGATAGTAGTTATTATTTATTAATAGGATAGTTGAATATGCTTTGGTGTAATGGTTAATGTTTCGAATTCAAGGCTTATGTTTCAACTCAAACTTTTAGGTTTCACCTGGATAAATATTTTACAATGGTGTGAGTTTTAAGTACTAAAATAAAATTTAAAATTACACATGGACAACTAGGGGAGGACTACATTCACTTTCAGTTATACATGCTGAATGTTCAACTAGAAAGCATATACACTTCACTGGATGTGAAGTGTCCACGTATGGATCACACAAGGATACATACACATACAAGTCATGCACTTTGCGGACACATGAAAGTGTGTTTAATGGTCACTATTATTCACAAACAAGCCGTTAAAATAGTGAAAACCCAAGCCAACCCCCAAACATCCCTATAAGAGGCATATCATAGACACCTCGTACGGGACTAATGTAACTAACGCGACCACAAATGTGTCTAGTGTGCGTGTTATTTAGGCTCAAGTTCAAGCCTATCGCTCAAGTAATAATCCGATAAGTTGGGTATCGATCCTCGGGGAAACAGGACGACGAAGTCGTAACGACGTTAGAAAGACGAAGGAAACCTAACTTTGACTCTAAAACGAAGGAAAAGATGATTTGATTTGCGAAACAACTACAACTAGATGCAATTTTGAAAATGATTAATTACTGAAATTATGAATAAATGAAATGCAATTACTCTACTGCAGAACTACAAACGAATTGACTAAAACTTTAACTATAAGATGAGAAATGTAGGTCGGGTTACAATCCCCCACACCCTAGTAATTCACTTCGTAGGATACTAGATTCATAATTAAAGCTTTAAATGAATCCAACGTTTTAATGCTCCTAAGTATTACATATATGACGAATCGTAGCCCGCACAGTTCGTAAGCAACGGTTGAATCAAAATCCGATCTTTATTTCTCCCAAGTATTACATATATGAGGGATCGTAGCCTAGTATGTAAGCAAGGGATGAATTAAAGTAGTATCGTATGAACTACGATACAATTCATCTAAGGTTTTAATTCCAACTTCTATTTCCACTATCGTGAATTACATCGGGTGGGGTTCATGAACCCCAACCCTTGAAAACTTATCTGGACATATTAAATCTAGAAGAAAACATGTTTTAAATGAAAGAAAACATTTTTACTAATGAATGAAGAAGAAGATGAAGAAGAAGAAGAAGAAGAAGAAGAAGAAGAAGAAGAAGAAGAAGAAGAAGAAGAAGAAGAAGAAGAAGAATGAAATTACTTCCTAAGTAATTAACTACTGCAATAATGAATGCCAGAATTGGATTAAAATTACTTGAATTGCAAAACTGGAATCAAAACTAGGGTTTCTTGTTGTTCTTCTTCTCTAAACTAATTACAATGATTCTCTAACGAATTAGAAGCCTCCCTCTACGTCTGGGAGGTGTTTAAAATATATACTCTATGATTTCTAAGAGTTTCAACCATGCAACTCTAATTTTATAAGTGGATAAGTTCGAATTTACGATACCCGAACCAATCCCATTAAGGTGATCTAGTTCGGTTCCATCTTTGACAGAAGTTTTTCCTTGTACCGGTTCGGTTCATTTTCCTTCTCTTCGATTCGGTTCCATCTCTTAGTGCTTTACAGGAATTTCTTCAAGCATAGGATCGATTTGTTTTTCTTTCTCTCACTACACCAAAACTCGCGATTGGTCACGGCAAAAATCCCTGACCAAAATTGTGGGTCGCGGACTTGGGTCGTGACCATTTTCGTGGATCGCTGACCAAGTCCGTGACCAAAAAATGGTCACGACCGAGAGGGGTCACGGCAGATGGTCGCGAACTTGGGCCGTGACCCATACCGTGACAGGTCACGGCTCTCATCCGGGACCCACAATCGTGACAAATTGGTCGCGGTCAAAGTCCGCAACCCACGTCCGTGACAAAAAAATTAAAAAAAATTGGTCACGGCCCTCATCCGTGATCCACAACCATGACAAATTGGTCGCGGACTTTGGCCGCGACCCACGACCGTGATAAAAAAATAAAAAATAATTGGTCACGGCCCTTATCCGTGACCCACAACCGTGACAAATTGGTCGCGATCAATGTCCGCGACCCACAACACTGACAAAAAAAATATAAAAAAATGGTCGCGGCCCAAGTCCGTGACCCCCAACCGTGACGAAAAAAAGAAAAAAATGGTCGCGAACTTTGGCCGCGACCATTTTTATGCGCGACGAAAAAAATAAAAATGGTCATGGACAAAGTCCATGACCATATTTAACTATAATTTAAAAAAAATGTACTTTTTTGGTCCAATCCTAAAATTGGGGTTCCTGTGAGTGCACCGTCGGTTGCTACGTGTAACGTTGGACGCGTACGAGGTGTTACAAATATTTATTATTGGCAAACCAATAAAAAAAATCACAAATTGCGAATTGAGAACATTGTTAATAAACAAATATATATACAAACTTAAAAATATTACACGTCTTAATAATTCACAGACCAAAAAAAAATTGGGTAGAGCTTCCTCTATTTTCTTGACATTCCAAACCCTGTAATGTAAAACCTGCTTATTATAAAGCCCGCACGGCCATAAAATTCAACAATCAAATTATAAAAGCCCGCACGGCCATAAAACTAAACAATAAAAGTCCGCACGGCTGTAACACATAAAAAATAAAATCCTGAATGTCCACAACATATAAACAATCTTCACATTGTAAACCATTGCCTCCTCCATTTGTTCCGCGTGCAAAAATCCTACAAATGATAGGACACATAAAAAAATATCAGTAACCGAGTAGTTTTACAAAAAATTTAATCATGCTGAAAAATTGCATATATGAGTTAAAATTATCAACATATAAATATTTTTATGCCTAAGTCTAAAAATATGCAAATTACCGTCGTATTCTCAAACCGGAAGTACCGCGGCTGCGTGGTCAGTACCTACGAGTTATATTGGTCCCGTGGGAGGTGTTGGTGTCACCCACGGGGCCGTTCGGGGGACATTTCGAGTTTTCACCCTCTAACGCCATGTTTTTAAGCCTAAGTCTAGAAATATGCAAATTACAGTCGTATTGTCAAACCGGGAGTTCCGCGGCTGCGGGGTTAGTTCCTACTAGTTACATTGGTCCCGTGGGAGGTGTTGGAGCCACCCACGGGGACGTTCGGGGCTGTTTTAAGTTTTCACCCTCTAACGCCATGTTTTTAAGCCAAAGTCTAAAAATATGCAAATTATCGTCTTATTCTCAAACCGAGAGTCCCGCGGCTGCGCGTTCAGTTCCTACGAGTCACATTGGTCCCGTGGGAGGTGTTGGTGCCTCCCACGGGGCCGTATGGGGGTTGTTTCGCGTTTTCACCCACTAACGCCATGTTTTTATGCCTAAGTCTAGAAATATTCAAATTACCGTCGTATTCTCAAATCGAGAGTCCCGGGGCTACGCGGTCAGTTCCTACGAGTCACATTGGTCCCGTGGGAGGTGTTGGTGCCACCCACGGGGCCGTTCGGGGGTTGTTTTGGATTTTCACCCTCTAAAGCCACGGTTTAAAGCCTAAGTCTAGAAATATGCAAATTATCATCGTACTCTCAAACCGGGAGTCCCGCGGCTGCGCGGTCAGTTCCTACGAGTTATATTGGTCCCGTGGGAGGTGTTGGTGCCACCCACGGGGCCGTTCGGGGGATATTTTGGGTTTTCACCCTCTAAAGCCGCATTTTTAAGCCTAAGTCTAGAAATATACAAATTATTGTTGCACTCTCAAACCGGGAGACCCGCGACTGCGGGGTCAGTTCCTACGAGTTACATTGGTCCCGTGGGAGGTGTTGGTGCCACCCACGGGGCCGTTCAGGTGTTGTTTCGAGTTTTTACCCTCTAACGCCATATTTTGCTTAAATCTAGAAATATGTAAATTATTGTCGTATTCTCAAATCGGGAGTTATGCGACTGCGCGGTCAGTTCCTACGAGTTACATTGGTCCCCTGGGAGGTGTTGGCGCCACCCACGGGGTGGTTCGGGGGCTATTTTGGATTTTCACCTTCTAACGCCATGTTTTTAAGCCTAAGTCTAGAAATATGCAAATTATCATCATATTCTCAAATCGGGAGTCCCGGGGCTACGCGGCCAGTTCGTACGAGTCAAAATGGTCCCGTGGGAGGTGGGTGTGCCACCCACGGGACCGTTCGGGGGCTGTTTCGAGTTTTCACCCTCTAACGCCATATTTTTAAGCCTAAGTATAGAAATATGCAAATTATCATCGTATTCTCTAACTGGGAGACCCGCGGATGCGGGGTCAGTTCCTACGAGTTACATTGGTCCCGTGGGAGGTGTTGGTGCCACCCACGGGGCTGCTCGGGAGTTGTTTGGAGTTTTCACCCTCTAACGCCATGTTTTTAAGCCTAAGTCTAGAAATATACAAATTACCGTCGTATTCTCAAATCGGGAGTCTCGCGGCTATGGGATCAGTTCCTACGAGTTATATTGGTCCCGTGGGAGGTGTTGGTGCCACCCGCGGGGACGTTCGGGGGCTGTTTCGAGTTTTCACCCTCTGACGCCATGTTTTTAAACCAAAGTCTAGAAATATGCAAATTATCGTCATATTCTTAAAACCAGGAGTCCCGCGGCTGCGCGGTTGGTTCCTACGAGTCACATTGGTCCTGTGGGAGGTGTTAGTGCCACCCATAGGGCCGTTTGGGGGCTATTTTGGGTTTTCACCCTCTAACGCCATGTTTTTAAGCCTGAGTCTCAAAATTTGCAAATTATCGTCGTATTCTCAAATCAGGAGTCTCGGGGCTGCGTGGTCCGTTCCTACGAGTCACATTGGTCCCGTGGGAGGTATTGGTGCCACCCACGAGGCCGTTCGGAGGCAGTTTCAGGTTTTCACCCTCTAACGCCATGTTTTTAAGCCAAAGTCTAGAAATATGTGTAAGGACATTTTTGTCCATTAACAATTTATATGTCGTACGCCGTTACACCGTTGAAGAAATTCAAGATTCATACATTCATCATCAACGGATCCGAATATCAAAAGAAGAAGAGGAATCAAGTCTGACAGACCGGATCAGTCCGCCTAAAATAAAAGATCCGATCCGGTCAACCGGACCGATCCGATTGCTACAGATCCAGTATAACCCGGACCGCAAGTGATGAAGCAGGAATAAAAGAACCGATCCGGTCATAACCGGACCGATCCTCCTCAGAATAAAAGAACCGATCCGATCAATCGGACCGATCCGCCTCAAATCCGGACCGGTCCGCCTGGGATAATCTTAAACAGATCGTGTTCAGATCGTGGTCAGATTTTTATGGTTCAAGTCCTCTTATTTAATCCCACTACGGGAAGTGGTTTTCTAAGACTTATTTACACGATTTCCAGAGTAAAGAAAGCCCTAAGTCTTCACCTATTGAGCATCTAGACTCTAGGTTTTTTATTCACACAATTGCCAATCATTTGTGAATCTTTTTGGTAACTCAAGAACGCAGTTTTTGCTGTTCACACCCTTGTGGAGAAGACCGTTTTTATTTCTCCATTGCAGCCCTACTGGAAAGGGATAGTTCCAGCCGCGACTACAGAATCCGACACCTGAGGGTAATTCTTAGTCACTTGTATTTTCATTGTAATCCGAAATTGTATAGTTACAATATTATAATGGAAATACATGGTTTTGCTCCTTTGGGGGATTTTTCCTCAATTGCATGTGTTTGAATGTTCTTGCTTAGATTATCATCTTATTCAATCACATATTGTTGCATGTTTAGGGTTTGTTTGGGTTAAAAGGGTTTAATATATAATTTGCACATTTGAACGCAAGCACATACGTTCTCAAATTGGTATCAGAGCAGGTTACGCTAATCTTTCGCGTATTCCTATTTTTCGCAAAAAAATTTCTAAGATATCAATTTTCTAAAAAAAAATTTATTTTTAAAAAAAAAAGTGTGTGTTCAAATGGAGAAGTTATATAATAAAATGCCTGTTTTTACGGGACAAATTATGCTTATTGGAAAGCCCGAATGAGGTCGGCTTTAAATGCCATTGATGAACGTGTCTGGATTTTGGTTGAACGAGGGTGGACTCCTTCCTCCGTGACTGTTGATAATGTGACCAACTTGAAACCTGACACTTCTTGGACTGAAGAAGAATTTAAATGGTCATCTTTGAATTCTAAGGGTCTAAGTGCTATTTCTGGGTCTGTCACACCTGATGAGTTTAAACGCATAATGACGTGCACCACGTCAAAAGAGGCATGGGATGTTTTACAACTCACCCATGAAGGAACTAATGCTGTGAAAGAATCTAAGTTGCAAAATTTGACAACTCAATTTGAAACCATCACCATGCATGAATCTGAATGCTTTGATGAATTTTATGCTAGACTTTCTGACATTGTGAATACTAGCTTTAATCTTGGTGAACATATTCCTAATGCTAGAGTTGTTAAAAAGATTCTTCATTCTTTACCTAAGCATTTTATCCCTAAAGTCACTGTGCTAAATTCTATGGGTAATTTAAATACGCTAAAATTGGAAGAACTTGTAGGAGATTTGCAAACTTATGAAATTGATATGTTCCCTAAAACTACTAAATCTAAAGATAAGGGAATTGCATTTAATGCCCAAGAGAGAAGGAATGAGGGGTCGGCTAGAAAAAGGGTAGAGTCGTCTAGAAAGAGAGAGACTGACATGTCAGATTCTGAGTGTGATTTTGACCTAGATGATTTGGCTCTTTTTGCAAAAAATTTCAAGAGGATTCTCAAATTTAAGAAAAATGGCAATTTTAAAGATAAAAAGAAATTTGAGAAAAATAAGTTTGAAAAGAAAAATGAAAAAGACACCAAAAATCCTCCTAAGAGAGAAAGTGAGAGATGTTTTGAGTGTGATGGTAGGGGTCATAGAGCCTTTGAGTGTGCCAATCGTGTGAATAGAGAGAAAGGGAAAGCTGTCCTTAATGCTACCCTTAGTGACGACAGTGAGGTCTAGACGGTGGATTCAGGAGATGAATCACCGCATGAGTGTAACTTCACCGCATTCATGGCCTGTCAAGTAAGCACTCCTAGTTCTCTTCACGAAGATGAAGATGATGCTTCACAGGGACACCTCGACAGTGATATCGATGTGAGTGAGGGGGAGGATGACTCAAGTGAGAGCGAGAGTGATATTCAACGCGCCTACGCTGAGTTATATTCTGAGTCATTTAAAACTAAAAAACGTAACAAAGCGCTAGTTCTTAAGATCACCGGCTTAGAGGAAGATTTAAGAAAGGCGAGAGAAAGAGAGTCCTCCATCGTCACCGCCCTGAGAGAGAGAGAATATGCCTGTGTCGAGAAAGAGATTATGTTTAGAGAGAGAGAGAGTGTGTTAGAGAAAGAGAGAGGGGACTTGACTAAACAAGTGGCTAGTCTTACGAGTCAGCTCCATTCCTCCGTGGAGACTCGGAAGAAACTTGAAGCCCTTGTTGCCCAACTGACTCATGATCTTGAGAAAGCACGGGAAGTCAGGGTACAAATCGAGGACAGATCTGGGAAGATGGGAAACATGCTCCTCGGCCCCGCTTTAGGTTTTGGTGATCGACAAGGAATTGGATATGATGGTGCCTCCACATCCCAAATTGCACCTGGACCAGTTCCTGAGTTATCTACGACTCCTTATGGACACCGTCAAAAACCTCGAAGGAGAGTTCGATCAGAAAAGCAAACCAAGGTCCGCCTTTGACTGTGCTCTTTTGTACTTATTGCAAAAGAAAAGGCCACCTTAGGGAAACTTGCTATAGCATGGGTCGAACACGACGTACTACAGCTCCACCACGTCATTCTGATGAGTTTTCTAGTCTGAGAGAGCAAGTTGAGTTCTTAGCTGCCACGACCCAAAGTTTAATGGAAGAATTCCGACGGATGTCTTTGCCGTTAGTGAATGCTTCTCACATTCCAGCTAAAACCAACAACAACAAAGGCAAACAAAAGGTCACCTCTGCTTGGGTACCTAAGAAAGATAAAAAGGCCTTCGTTGTTCATGTTGCTCTCAAAGCACACAATATCTCACAGTGGTATTTTGATAGTGGGTGCTCCAGACATATGACAGGTGATGCCTCATTTTTTACGACTCTTGAGGATTATCAGGATGGCAGAGTCACCTTTGGAGATGGGAGAAAGTCTAGCATTATAGGACGTGGTACTGTCGAGTTACCTGGATTTCCTAAGCTAGAAAATGTTTTGTACGTCAAAGGTTTGAAAGCAAACCTTCTCAGCATTAGCCAACTGTGCGACACTGACTTTGCAGTAAAGTTTCACCGGGACGCCTATAAAGTCTATAATCAAGACGGTAAACTTTTGATGCAAGGGGTGAGGACCGAGGATAATTGCTATGGGATTGAGCCCACATTCTCACTTGTCTGCAACAGCGCCACGATCACTCCTATGGATCTGTGGCACCAACGTCTAGGTCACGTGAACGTTAGAGATCTTAATCGTTTATCTAAAAAGGACCTAGTACGTGGCTTACCATCTCTTGGAAAATCAACTTCGACCGTTTGTGGACCCTGTCAATTGGGAAAACAAATTCGTAGTCCTCATATGAAGTTGCATTCCATTACCACCTCTCGTGTTCTGGAGTTGATTCACATGGATCTTTTGGGTCCCACTCGTATTGAGAGTCTAGGTGGTAAGAGGTACATCCTATTGATGGTAGATGATTTCTCCAGGTACTCCATTGTAGGTTTTCTGAGAGAGAAATCCGATGCTGTATAATTTTTAACGACCGAGTGCCGTGTCCTGCAAAATCAACACGGTGTCACTATTAACAGAATACGTAGTGACAACGGCACTGAATTTAAGGAAGCAAAGGTGGATTTGTACTGTGATAGCCTTGGGATCAAACATGAGTTTTCTGCTGTGAGAACTCCTCGGCAAAATGGGATTGTTGAGAGAAAGAATAGAACGACCCAAGAGATGGCTAGATCTATGCTTCTAGGTCGTAAAGTTTCTAGGAGATTTTGGGTAGAGGTAGTGTCTACTGCATACCACACGGTGAATAGGGTTTATTTGCGTCCACACACACTACAGACACCTTATGAGTTATGGACTGGCAAGAAGCCCAACCTGGCGTATTTCCATGTTTTTGGGAGTAAATGCTACATCCTACGGGATAGAGAGAAACTAGGAAAGTTCGACTCCCGGAGCGACGAGGGAATATTTTTAGGATATTCATTGAATAGCAGAGCATACCGGGTTTTTAACCTGAAGAGCTCTAAGGTTATGGAATCAATAAACGTTACCGCGCAAGATGACGAACCTTCGACGGTTATTGATCCTAACCTTCTGTGTGAGGATGAGAATTGTTCTGACAGTGATTTACCTGTTCCTCTCACACACTCTGTGGACCCTACTCCTGCACTAGGGGACACACCTGCTTGGGTTCGCAAGAGTCATGACCCTTCTGCCATTATTGGTGATCCCACTCTAGGGGTCAAGACTCGTGCTCAGCTAGAGAACGTTGTTAGCCATCTTTGCTACACGTCCAAAGTCGAGCCCAAGAACCATAAAGAAGCACTCAAGGATGAACACTGGATATCTGCTATGCAGGATGAGTTGCTTCAGTTTAAAAAGAATAATGTCTGGGAATTAGTCCCCCGACCTAGTAAGACTAATGTGATAGGTACCCGGTGGATTTTCAAGAACAAATTGGATGAATATGGTACCATAATCAGAAATAAGGCTAGGTTGGTCGCTCAAGGCTACACACAGATAGAGGGTGTAGACTTTGGGGAGAAATTTGCTCCTGTTGCGAGGCTTGAGTCCGTCCGTCTTCTGCTCGCCATCGCATCTCATCTGCGCTTCAAAGTATATCAGATGGATGTCAAGAGTGCCTTTCTGAATGGCATTCTACAGGAGGAGGTTTATGTGGAACAACCAAAAGGGTTTGGCGACCCTCAGCACCCAGAGCACGTCTACTATCTGAGGAAAGCCTTGTATGGTTTGAAGCAAGCACCCCGTGCTTGGTACGAGAGGCTTACTTCCTATCTCTTAGCTTGTGGCTTCAAGAGAGGGGGAGTAGATATGACGTTGTTCGTCAGAAGAGATGACGGTGCTATTTTGGTGGCCCAGGTCTATGTGGACAACATAGTCTTTGGATCCACATGCTCCCAGCATGCTCACCACTTTGAGGAGGAGATAAAAAGTGAGTTTGAGATGATCATGGTTGGTGAGCTTACATTCTTCCTTGGTCTCCAGGTTCGTCAGCTAGAGGATGGTATGTTCATCTCCCAATCCAAGTATGCTAGAGATCTAGTGAAGAAATTTGGTTTAGACTCCGCTAAGCATGCACGTATACCTATGAGTACCACTACCAAGCTTAGTAAGGACACTTCAGGCAAGGACGTAGAGCAAACCTTATATCGGAGTATGATAGGTAGTCTTCTCTACTTGACTTCCAGTCGTCCCGACATCGCCTTTAGTGTTGGAGTCTGTGCACGATATCAGGCGTCCCTAAAAGAGTCACATTTACTTGCTCTAAAACGTATTATTAAATACGTGAGTGGGACTCTATCATACGTGATTTGGTATTCCTTTGATACCGATGACCGTTTGTCCGCCTATTCGGATGTCTACTGGGCTGGGGATGTAGATGGTTGTAGGAGCACTTCTGGTGGGTGTTTCTATTTTGGTTCTGCTCTTGTCTCCTGGCTGAGCAAGAAGAAAAATTCCATCTCTTTGTCCACTGCGGAGGCTGAGTACATAGCCGCCGGGAGTTGTTGCACACAACTCTTGTGGATGAAGTAAATGCTGGAGTATTATGGGATTTCACAGGACACCATGCCCATTTCCTGTGACAACACGAGCGCGATACACATATCCCGCAATCCAGTTCAGCATTCGCGCACCAAGCACATCAGGATACGTGAGCACTTTATACGACAGCTAGTTGAGGAGAAAGTCGTATCCCTGAGTTTCGTTCCCACCAACCGTCAGTTAGCCGATATTTTCACGAAACCTTTAGATGCCCTTAGATTTGAGAGTCTTAGGAAGTCTTTGGGAATTTGCACAGTTGACTGAATGGTTGGTCTTTGTCTAGAATAGGATGCTTCTTCATGTTCATATCATATGCTTCCTATTTCTAGTCTGTTTTATATGTACCATTGCTTAGTTGTACAGCTTTTATTAATTCTTTTTGCTTTTTATATTTCTCTTGAAAAATACAAAAAGATTTTCCTTTAAGAAAAATTTTTGAAAAAAAATCCAAAAAGATTTCTGTTTTTGCTTCTTTTATGGATGAGCATTTAAGATAGCCAAGTCACAACGTCATTCCATTTATTCCTGTGACTGTTTGATAGAGATTTGAGAGGCTACATCATTTCATCCATGTGCTTTACTTAGTATGGAGTCTTTGAGATGTAATTAATGATATCTTCCTACATGTTTGACTCCTATATCCTTTATTGCACACATGCACGGCTATATTTGATTATTGCACTTGTCTATCTCATATTGGCTTGAGTGTTTCCATCTCAATTATGTCTATACAATGTACAATATGCGATAAAACTTGACAAGATTGGAATGCATGTAATAACCGTTTTGGTGAGACTGTGTGTTTTTGTATAACGGGGAGGGGCTGCGAAAGGTAATCATCTATCCTTTGCGAAAAAGCCACCGTTAAAAAGGACCTAAAAAATTGAGGAATTTTAATATCCGAGGTCCAAAGAGGTTAAAAGAGCCCAAAAAAATTTAAAGGCAATAAAAAGTAATTCATGCCAAATATGGGCCACTTAGGTTTCACCATCAATTCTCTAAAGTTTGAGAATTTAGAATGCCTCTATTCAAAATTATATCTGAGGGAGTTTGGTTAGAGAATCGTTAAACGGGTTTGCACTTCCTTGAAAGTCCTGAAAAAGCATAAAATCGTTTTGGACGTTATTGGTGTGAAAATCACTTTGAGCTTTGATTTATTGATTTGATTGAGTCAATATCTTATATTGTCATTATTTTACACCAAATGAAGCATTTGCGTTCATTCGATAGGAGTATCCAATATTCATCATGCACATATGTCATGTTTGTATGCATTGATTTTCCTATCGACTTTTATCACACCACTTCATTTATGCTATCATCGTCATGGTTGCTTTGTGTTCATTCATGGTGTGATTTTATCCTAGTGACACCCCGCACTTTCTTATTTGATTTATTTCTCTCATTTGTCTATTTGGGGACATCATAAAAAGGGGGAGAAAGAATTATCTTATTATGGGGGGGGGGGGGGGGGGGAGATTTGAAAGTTTGAGTTTGCTCATAAATTGTATATATGTTTATCTCATTTCAAACTCGATATTTCACTTGGTATTTTGCTTTGTCTCATGTGTGTAGGTACTACATGGATTATCCTTGGATTGCACACCCTGATGAGAAAAGCGTTGAGATTCCTGCAGAATTGAAGAGCAAACGTTGTAGTCTTATTCAATTGTATCTTTCCAGTTTTGGGTTCATGGAAGGGTAGATTTGTATAGGCATTTTTTCGTTGTTTTGATAATTCAGATGCTAGTTTTTATGTATGTACCGGCATAGACATAGGGGGAGATTTGTAAGGACATTTTTGTCCATTAACAATTTATATGTCGTACGCCGTTACACCGTTGAAGAAATTCAAGATTCATACATTCATCATCAACGGATCCGAATATCAAAAGAAGAAGAGGAATCAAGTCTGACAGACCAGACCGGTCCGCCTCAGACCGGACCGATCCGATTGCTGTAGATCCAGTATACCCCGGACCGCAAGCAAACCGATGAAGCAGGAATAAAAGAACCGATCTGGTCACAACCGGACCGATCCGCCTCAGAATAAAAGAATCGATCCGGTCAATCGGATCGATCCGCCTCAGATCCGGATCGGTCCGCCTGGGATAATTTTAAACAGATCGTGTTCAGATCATGGTCAGATTTTTATGGTTCAAGTCCTCTTATTTAATCCCACTACGGGAAGTGGTTTCCTAAGACTTATTTACACGATTTCCAGAGTAAAGAAAGCCCTAAGTCTTCACCTATTGAGCATCTAGACTCTAGTTTTTTGATTCACACAATTGCCAATCATTTGTGAATCTTTTTGGTAACTCAAGAACGCAGTTTTTGCTGTTCACACCCTTGTGGAGAAGACCGTTTTTTCTTCTCCATTGCAGCCCTACTGGAAAGGGATAGTTCCAGCCGCGACTACAGAATCCGACACCTGAGGGTAATTCTTAGTCACTTGTATTTTCATTGTAATCCGAAATTGTATAGTTACAATATTATAATGGAAATAAATGGTTTTGCCCCTTTGGGGGATTTTTCCTCAATTGCTTAGATTATCATCTTATTCAATCACATACTGTTGCATGTTTAGGGTTTGTTTGGGTTAAAAGGGTTTAATATATAATTTGCACATTTGAACGCAAGCACATACGTTCTCAATATGCAAATTATCGTCATATTCTCACACCGGGAGTCCCGCGACTGCGCGGTCAGTTCCTATGTGTCACATTGGTCCCGTGGGATGTGTTGGTGCTACCCACGGGACCGTACGGGGTTGTTTCGTATTTTTACCCACTAACGCCACGTTTTTAAGCCTACGTCTAGAAATATTCAAATTACCATCGTATTCTCAAACCGAGAGTCCTGGAGCTGCGGGGTCAGTTCTTACGAGTCACATTGGTCCGTGGGAGGTGTTGGTGCCACCCACGGGATCGTTCGGTGGGTGTTTTGAGTTTTAACCCTCTAACGCCATGTTTTTAAGTCTATGTCTAGAAATATGCAAATTACCGTCGTATTCTCAAACCAGGAGTCCTACGGTTGCGTGGTCAGTTCCTACGAGTTACATTGGTCCCGTGGGAGTTGTTGGTGCCACCCACGCGGCCGTTCGGGGGCTATTTCGGGATTTCACCCTCTAAAGCCATGTTTTTAAGCCTAAGTCTAAAAATATTCAAATTACCACCGGGAGTCCCGAGGCTGTACGATCAGTTCCTACTAGTCACATTGGTCCCGTGGGAGGTGTTGGTGCCACCCGCGCGGCCGTTCGGGGGTTGTTTCGGGTTTTCACCCTTTAAAGCCATGTTTTTAAGCCTAAGTCTAAGAATATTCAAATTACCGTCGTATTCTCAAACCGGGAGTCCCAGGGCTGCGCGATCAGTTCCAACCAGTCACATTGGTCCCGTGGGAGGTGTTGGTACCACCCACGGGGCCGTACGGGGGCTGTTTCACGTTTTCACATGCTAACGCCATCTTTTTAAGCCTAAGTCTAGAAATATTAAAATTACCATTGTATTCTCAAACCGGGAGTCCCGGGGCTGCGCAATCAATTACTACGAGTCTCATTAGTCCCGTGGGAGGTGTTGGTGCCACCCACAGGGCCGTTCGGGGGCTATTTTGGATTTTCACCCTCTAAAGCCACGTTTTTAAGCCTAAGACTTGGAATATGAAAAATTATCATCCTATTCTCACATCGGGAGTCCTGCGACTGCGCGGTCAGTTCCTACGAGTCACATTGGTCCCATGGGAGGTGTTGGTGCCACCCACTCGGCCGTACGGGGGTTGTTTCGCATTTTCACCCACTAACGCCATGTTTTTAAGCCTAAGTTTAGAAATATTCAAATTACCGTCATATTGTCAAACCAGGAGTCCCAGGGCTGCGCGGTCAGTTCCTACGAGTCACATTAGTCACGTGGGAGGTGTTGGTGCCACCCACGGAGACGTTCGGGGGCTGTTTCGAGTTTTCACCCTCTAAAGCCACGTTTTTAAGCCTAAGTCTAGAAATATGTAAATTACCGTCGTATTCTCAAATCGGGAGTCCCGCGGCAGCAGGGTCAGTTCTTACGAGTTACATTGGTCCCGTGGGAGGTGTTGGTGCCACCCACGGGGAGGTTCGGGGACTGTTTCGCGTTTTAACCCTCTAATGCCTTTTTTAAGCCTAGAAATATGCAAATTACCATCGTATTCTCAAACCGTGAGTCCCCGGGCTGCGTGGTCAGTTCCTACGAGTTACATTGGTCCCGTGGGAGGTGTTGGTTCCACCCACGGGGGCGTTCGGGGGCTGTTTCGAGTTTTCACCCTCTAACGCCATGTTTTTAAGCCTAACTCTAGAAATATACAAATTATCGTAGTATTCTCAAACCGGGAGACCCGATGCTGCGAGGTTAGTTCCTACGAGTTACCTTGGTCCCGTGGGAGGTGTTGGTGCCACCTAAGGGGACGTTCGGGGCTGTATCGAGTTTTCACTCTCTAACGCCATGTTCTTAAGCCTAAATATAAAAATATACAAATTACCATCGTATTCTCAAATCGAAAGTCCCGCGGCTGGGTGTTCAGTTCCTAAGAGCTACATTGGTCCCATGAGAGGTGTTGGTGCCACTCACGGGGACGTTCGGGGGCTGTTTCGAGTTTTCACCCTTTAACACCATCGTATTCTCTAACCGAGAGTCCTGTGTCTGCGTGGTCAGTTGTTACGAGTTACATTGGTCCCATAAGTGGTGTTGGTGCCACCCACGGGGCCGTTCGGGGACTGTTTCGAGTTTTCACGCACTAACGCCATGTTTTTAAGCTTAAGTCTAGAAATATTCAAATTATCGTCGTATTCTCAAACCGGGAGTCCCGCGGCAGCGTGGTCAGTCCCTACGAGTTACATTGATCCCGTGGGAGGTATTGGTGCCAACCACGGGGACGTTCGGGAGCTGTTTCAAGTTTTCACCCTCTAATGCCATGTTTTTAAGCGTAAGTCTAAAAATATGCAAATTACCGTCGTATTCTCATACCGGCAGTCCCGTGGCTGCGTGGTCAGTTCTTACGTGTTACATTGGTTCCGTGGGAGGTGTTGGTGCCACCCACGGGGACGTTCAGGGGCTGTTTTGAGTTTTCACCATCTAACTTCATATTTTTAAGCCTAAGTCTAGAAATATGCAAATTACCGTCGTATTGTCAAACCGGGAGTTCCACGGCTGTGGGGTTAGTTCCTACTAGTTACATTGGTCCCGTGGGAGGTGTTGGAGCCACACAAGGGGACGTTCGGGGCTGTTTCAAGTTTTCACCCTCTAATGCCATGTTTTTAAGCCAAAGTCTAGAAATATGCAAATTACCGTCGTATTCTCAAACCGGGAGTCCCGCGGCTGTGTGGTCAGTTCCTACGAGTTACATTGGTCCCGTGGGAGGTGTTGGTGCCACCCATGGGGACGTTCGGGGGCTGTTTCGAATTTTCATCCTCTAACGCCCTGTTTTTAAGCCTAAGTCTAGAAATATGAAAATTACCGTCGTATTCTCAAATCGGGAGTCCCGAGGCTACGCGATCAGTTCCTACGAGTCACATTGGTCCCGTGGGAGGTGTTGGTGCCACCCACGGGGCCGTTCGGGGATTGTTTTGGGTTTTCACCCTCTAAAGCCACGTTTTAAAGCCTAAGTCTAGAAATATGCAAATTATCGTCGTACTCTCAAATCTGGAGTCCTACGGCTGCGCGGTTAGTTCCTACGAGTTACATTGGTCCCGTGGGAGGTGTTGGTGCCACCCACGGGGCCGTTCGGGGGCTGTTTTGGGTTTTCAGCCTCTAAAGCCACGTTTTTAAACCTAAGTCTAGAAATATACAAATTATCGTTGTACTCTCAAACCGGGAGACCCGCGGCTGCGGGGTCAGTTCCTACGAGTTACATTGGTCCCGTGGGTGGTGTTGGTGCCACCCACGGGGCCGTTCAGGTGTTGTTTCGAGTTTTCACCCTCTAAGGCCATATTTTGCTTAAATCTAGATATATGTAAATTATCGTCGTATTCTCAAACCGAGAGTCTCACGGCTGCGCGGTCAGTTCCTACGAGTTACATTGGTCCCGTGGGAGGTGTTGGCGCCACTCACGGGGTGGTTCGGGGGCTGTTTTGGGTTTTCACCCTCTAACGCCATGTTTTTAAGCCGAAGTCTAAAAATATGCAAATTATCGTCATATTTTCAAACCGGACGCGGCCAGTTCTTACGAGTCACAATGGTCCCGTGGGAGGTGGGAGGTGGGTGTGCCACCCATGGGGCCGTTCGGGGGCTGTTTCGAGTTTTCACCCTCTAACGCCATGTTTTTAAGCCTAAGTATAGAAATATGCAAATTATCATCGTATTCTCTAACTGGGAGACCCGCGGCTGCGGGGTTAGTTCCTACGAGTTACATTGGTCCCGTGGGAGGTGTTGGTGCCACCCATGGGGCTGCTCTGGGGTTGTTTTGATTTTCACCCTCTAATGCCATGTTTTTAAGCCTAAGTCTAGAAACATGCAAATTACCGTCGTATTCTCAAACCGGGAGTCCCGCGGCTGCTGGGTCAGTTCCTACGAGTTACATTGGTCCCGTGGGAGGTGTTGGTGCCACCCACGGGGACGTTCGCGGGCTGTTTCGAGTTTTCACCCTCTAACGCCATGTTTTTAAGTCAAAGTCTAGAAATATGCAAATTATCGTCGTATTCTTAAAACCGGGAGTCCTGCGGCTGCGCGATTGGTTCCTACGAGTCACATTGGTCCCGTGGGAGGTGTTAGTGCCACCCACAGGGCCGTTCGGGGGTATTTTGGGTTTTCCCCCTCTAACGCCATGTTTTTAAGCCTAAGTCTCAAAATTTGTAAATTATCGTCGTATTCTCAAATCGGGAGTCCCGGGGCTGCACGGTCCATTCCTACGAGTCACGTTGGTCCCGTGGGAGGTGTTGGTGCTACCCACGGGGCCGTTGGGGCGCTGTTTCAGGTTTTCACCCTCTAACGCCATGTTTTTAAGCCAAAGTCTAGAAATATACAAATTATCGTCGTATTCTCGTACCGGGTGTCCTGCGACTGCGCGATCAATTCCTACGTGTCACATTGGTCCCGTGGGAGGTGTTGGTGCTACCCACGGGGATGTACGGGGGATGTTTCGCGTTTTTACCCACTAACGCCACATTTTTAAGCCTAAGACTAGAAATATTCAAATTACCATCGTATTCTCAGACCGAGAGTCCTGGAGCTACGGGGTCAGTTCCTACGAGTCACATTGGTCCCGTGGGAGGTGTTGGTGCCACCCACGGGGTCGTTCTGTGGCTGTTTCGAGTTTTCACCCTCTAACACCATGTTTTTAAGTCTATGTCTAGAAATATGCAAATTACCGTCGTATTCTCAAACCGGGAGTCCTACGGCTGCGTGGTCAGTTCCTACGAGTTACATTGGTCCCATGGGAGGTGTTGGTGCCACCCACGCGACCGTTCGGGGGCTATTTCGGGATTTCACCCTCTAAAGCCATGTTTTTAAGCCTAAGTCTAAAAATATTCAAATTACCATCGTATTCTCAAACCGGGAGTCCCGGGGCTGTACGATCAGTTCCTACGAGTCACATTGGTCCCGTGGGAGGTGTTGGTGCCACCCACGCGGCCGTTAGGGGGTTGTTTCAGGTTTTCATCCTATAAAGCCATGTTTTTAAGCCTAAGTCTAAAAATATTCAAATTACCGTCGTATTCTCAAACCGGGAGTACCGGGGCTGCACGATCAGTTCCAACGAGTCACATTGGTCCCGTAGGAGGTGTTGGTACCACCCACGGGGCCGTACAGGGGCTGTTTCGCATTTTCACACACTAACGCCATCTTTCTAAGCCTAAGTCTAGAAATATTCAAATTACCATCATATTCTCAAATCGGGAGTCCCGGGGCTGCGCGGTCAGTTCCTACGAGTCACATTAGTCACGTTGGAGGTGTTGCTGCCACCCACGGAGACGTTCGGGGGCTGTTTCGAGTTTTCACCCTCTAAAGCCACGTTTTTAAGCCTAAGTCTAGAAATATGTAAATTACCGTCGTATTCTCAAATCGGGAGTATTGCGGCTGCGGGGTCAGTTCTTACGAGTTACATTGGTCCCAAGGGAGGTGTTGGTGCCACCCACGAGGACGTTCGGGGACTGTTTCGCATTTTAACCCTCTAACGCCATGTTTTTAAGCCTAGAAATATGCAAATTACCATCGTATTCTCAAACCAGGAGTCCTCGGGCTACGTGGTTAGTCCCTACGAGTTACATTGGTCCCGTGGGAGGTGTTGGTTCCACCCACGGGGGCGTTCTGGGGCTGTTTCGAGTTTTCACCCTTTAACGCCATGTTTTTAAGCCTAACTCTAGAAATATACAAATTATCGTAGTATTCTCAAACTGGGAGACCCGATGCTGCGAGGTTAGTTCCTACGAGTTACCTTGGTCCCGTGGGAGGTATTGGTGCCACCTAATGGGACGTTCGGGGCTGTATCGAGTTTTCACCCTCTAACGCCATGTTTTTAATCCTAAGTATAGAAATATGAAAATTACCGTCGTATTCTCAAACCAAAAGTCCCACGGCTAGGTGGTCAGTTCTTAAGAATTACATTGGTCCCGTGGGAGGTGTTGGTGCCACTCACGGGGACGTTCGGGGGCTGTTTCGAGTTTTCACCCTTTAATGCTATATTTATAGCCTAAGTATAGAAATATACAAATTACCATCGTATTCTCAAATCGAGAGTTTCGTGTCTGCGTGGTCAGTTGTTACGAGTTACATTGGTCCCGTAAGTGGTGTTGGTGCCACCCACGGAGCCGTTCGGGGGCTTATTCGAGTTTTCACGCACAAACGCCATGTTTTTAAACTTAAGTCTAGAAATATTCAAATGATCATCGTATTCTCAAACTGGGAGTCCCGCGGCAGTGTGGTCAGTCCCTACGAGTTACATTGATCTCGTGGGAGGTGTTGGTGCCAACCACGGGGACGTTCGGGAGCTGTTTCGAGTTTTCACCCTCTAACGCCATGTTTTTAAGCGTAAGTCTAGAAATATGCAAATTTCCGTCGTATTCTCAAACCGGGAGTCCCACGACTGCGCGGTCTTACGAGTCACATTGGTCCCATGGGAGGTGTTGGTGCCACCCACGGGGCCGTACGGGGGTTGTTTTGCGTTTTCACCCACTAACGCCATGTTTATAAGCCTAAGTCTAGAAATATTCAAATTACCGTCGTATTCTCAAACCTGGAGTCCCTAGGCTACGCGCACTACACCAAATCTGCCATATTATCACGGTCATTGACCTTGACAAGTTTTACTTGTCAAGGTCAATAACTGTGACAATTCGGGGCGAGACAACTATTTTTGTCACGGACGTGACACGGTCATTGACCTTGACAAGTTCGTTAGAATTGTCACGGTCGTGTCACGGGCAATGACCGTGACACGTTTTGTCAAGGTTAATAACCGTGACAAAGTCTTGTCACCTTTTAAAAAAATTATCACGGTCATTGACCGTGACAAGTCCGTGAGAACCTTTGTCACGGACTTGTCACGGTCAATGACCGTGACAATTCTGGACAGAATTTAAAAAAAATCTGTTGGGCAGTATGGCCACTGCCACTGCCCAGCAGTATATTTGTTCCTGTTAGAGCAACGTTATACCTGTTCAAACATCATATATCCAAACAAACTAAAGATAATGCAAGTATATATTCAAAATAGAAACTATTTAAGAAGAAAAAACATCACCATCAATTATCTCAAACTATTTAGCTGAAAAGGAGATTTTGTACCGCGGCTTGGGGACACCTCCTTATCGTTCCCTTCTCGTTCGAATAGCCACATAACTATCGAGCATATATGGCCTACCCTCAGGGCCACTCCCTGTCCTCTGAATTGAAATAAAGTAAAATTAGTATCCGTCCCGCAAATATAAATGAATATAAATCGAAATTGAAATCAAAATCGAAATTGACATATAAATATAAATACATTACATGTAGTGTCACCCAAACTGCTAGCTTGAGCTCATATGGCACCTCCTTCCAACTAATGTACCCCGGGCAATCATGTCAAATATAATTCTCTTCATATCTAAACACTAAGAAATGCCATAATCCTATGGAGTTATGCGCTGCAAATTCCTTCCAACCGTTGTGTAGCAAAAAATCAGCAGTTGAAGTTGTCAATTCCACCTTTCAATGGTCTCCCATGTTTTTCTAGAGGTTCCAAGTGGTGGGGTATGGAAAGTGGAATTGACAACTTCAACCGGTAATGTTTGGCTACATAACAGTTGGGAGGAATTTGCAAAACATACTCCATAGGATTATGGCATTTCTTAGTGTTCGGATAGACGAAGAGATTCAGTCTCCTCTCCACAAATAGGACACCCCAAATAACTATGTACTAATCACATATTAAAGGTAAGAAGCGTATATCCATGGATTAGTATAAAGAAAACTTAGATGTAGTTCGAATATTTATGTATTAATCTCCTCTCCACACACGCACACCACACAAGAGTGAAAACGATAAAGTGCAAATCAATTAAAAGCATTAAAAATGGATGTTTCAGAACAAATTAAAATATTTATTACAAATTGATAAATTGTTTCAAATTCGGGTTATCATCAAAAATGGATTGATATTCGGTAGGAGCAGCCAAGTCATCCACACTACTATTTAGACGCCTTGGAGCGTGTTGGAAAATTGACCACGGCTCGTTGTTGATATACTCCGAATAAAACACTTTCTTAACCTTTTGAAATGCATACACAAATGGCTCATCGCTCACGTGGTCGTTGCTCTTCAACTTGGACAAGTCAACCATGATCAAATTGGTGGCAGGATCAACTTTACAAGCATTTTTATCCTCAAATCTTACCCAGTCACAGTAAAATACAATCTCTTTGAAGCTTATATAATCCAATTCAAATATATTTTGGATTACACCATAGTAAGTCATTTCAGCTTCAATGAGGTTTTTATCTTTTGTGCTCGCTCGAAAGATAGTAAGAGCTTTGTATGAAATTCCCGAGTTCTGTACATTTGTACTTTCCTCGTACACTTTAGCCCCAAAAATGTAACCGTTGAATCGATACTTTTTGTACTCTTGTACCACGAACAAGGGTCCAGTGGCTAGACGAGCAAGCCTTGATGTCGCATCACCCGTCTTTAGGAGTAGAGAATATAGATAAATTAATTATATTAGTGGTAAAATTTGAGTGTAATGTAACGTTATATAACAACTGTTTTCATTATAATTACCTCTTGTGTTAACCACAACCTAAATTCGTTGTCTGATTGTACCATTATTTTTCGTCTTTTATTGTTCTCACAGGCTTCATATTTTCTGCATATTATAAAATTAATCATGTATAAAATAATCTAAAATAATGTTAAACATTGTAATAATCGAAACTTACTTTTTCCATTCTTCGACATCTTTATGTGTGTCAAATAGATAATGAGCTACTTGTTCATGTTGCAAACTATTTAATTTCACTCGTTTTCCCATCACATGACCACCATCATCGACGAATTCATCGGTGTCATCAACGCTGGTCGAGTCGGGCATATATTTCCAAGTATATATTGATGAATACACGGTGGTGTCTTCCTCTGCAATTGATCCTGCAATGTATCGCATATTCTTGACGTAATCTTTAAAAACTTTCATCAATCTTTCAAATGGATACATCCACCGATATCTAACTAGACCACAAAGAAGTGCCTCGTCACATAGGTGTACCAACAAGTGAACACTTATGTCAAAGAATGCTGGGGGAAAGTACTTCTCCAATACACAAATCACTTCGATCACATCCAATTTTGCGGCCACTATGTGTTCTCGATTCACTACCTTCTCACACAAGAGGGAGAAGGTAATACTAATTTGCATAATAGCCCTATGCAAATCCTTGTGCTTGGAGAAACAGTGCTTAAACAATAGAGGAACCAATTGCATCATCACATGCCAATCGTGGGACTTACACTTATGTAAATCATGAGTAGCATAATTCACAATCCTTTGCAAGTTGGACGAAAAAGTAGATGGACCCTTCAAATTATATAATGTGTCTAGAAGCACCTTCTTTTCCCCACTCGTCAAAGTAAACGCACCAGGGGGAATTATTGTCCTTCCCCTACTATCTTCTTTCAACCATAGTTGTGGCTTAAGTTTTAACGTTTTAAGGTCTTTTCGTGCATTTTCTCCATCCTTCGAATGACTCCCCTCAAGGCAAGTACCCACAATATGTTCAGCGAAGTTATTCTCTGCATGCATCACATCCAATACATGGCTCACCGGGTTATTCTTCCATTAAGGCAAGTCTAATAAAATTGACCTACGAGACCATGCCTTTCTTTTCTCAGTTTCAATCCCAGTTGGGGTCTTCTTATGCTTGACATTCTTAAATTTGGGATTCTAACCTGGCATATTAGGGCCACATTCAGAAGATTTACTTTCAATTTTTGAACCCGAAAGTTGTCTCGGCGGTAGCCTATGTTCAACTCCGCCCAATAAAAAATTAGAACCTTTTTCAGATCTGAAACTATGAGTTGGGGGTTAAAACCTCCTGTGGTAATGGTATACATTTTTTAAGTTAGAGGATAGACGAAGAGATTCAGTCTCCTCTCCACAAATAGGACACCCCAAATACCCATGTACTACACAACCGAATAATGTCCCATAATCTGGAAAATCATGAATTGCCCACATCAACATAGCTTTCAGCGTAAACTCTTCTTTTCTAAAAGAGTCAAATGATTGCACACCCTCTTCCCACAGCTCATTTAATTCTTCTACCAAAGGAGCCAGGTAGACGTCAATGTCATCACTTGGTGCCTTTGGCCCAGGTATCAACAAAGACATCATCGAAAATTTAGGTCTCATACACTGTGAAGGAGGGAGGTTGAGTGGGGCTAGGATCACTGGCCATACACTCTGATTGGTGCTTAGATTTCCAAATGGATTGAAACCATCTATTGATATAGCCAAACGAATGTTGCATTGTTCTCGAGCAAAATCGGGATACTCAAAATTCATCCTTCGCCAGGCAGTAGAATTAATAGGATGCGCATGATATTATGCCCTACTTCTGCCCTAGCATGCCAAGTCATCGCCTCTACAATCCTTGGTATTATGAAAAATCGCTTTAATCTAAGCCCAACGGGAAAATATTTCAATACTTTTTGAGGCACTTTTGAGCTTGTGCCTTCCTTACTAGTAGATTGGACATATCTAGGTTCATCGCATACCGAACAACGATCGAAATTTTCATACTCCTTTTGGTATAGTATGCAGTCATACACATAAGCATGAATCGATATATACTTCATTCCCAAACCTTTCAAACTCTTCTTCATAACAGGATAGCTATTTGGAAGTGTATTCACCTTGGGTAATAAGCCCTTCACCCATTTCAGAATTCTCATCACGCTATTGCCAGACAAACCGTACTGCGTCTTCAAACCGTGCAAACCAACCATGGCATGTAAAGTTGTTTGATCTTTCTCACAGCCTGGGTATAACGATTGGGTCGCCTTAAATTTTAAACTTTGGTAGTCATCGTCAAGTTTTATCGTGTTATCTTCACGAGCACTTGAATCTTCTACATCATCAGTAACCTCATTATCCTCTACTTCATAAACTCCGTACGCATCATCAACTAAATCCTCTAACATATTATGATCTACGTCATCCCCTTCTACATCTATTCTACTTGTTGAAGGTTGTTGTGAAGGTTGGTCGGGGACAAAAGGAACTTTCAATTCACCGCGAAAACTCCAAAATCGATAACTATCTTGCATACCTGATCTTAACAAAGGTAGTTCAACTGTTTTCCACTCAAACACCTTACCATTCTTACACCTAGCACACGGACATGGAAACTCGTCATCATTATGACATCTCTTTGCATATTTCACAAATTCGTTAGCACCTCTACGAAACACATCCCCCATTCTATTAGTCTCACCCATCTACTCTTTATATTTCGGATATCCCATCACAGCTACCACAACTAAACACCTATTAAAGGTAAACAAAACTTAGATTTATAGTATGTTTTATTTAATTATCCCATCATTTAATTATCCTATTAAAGGGTGAGTGGTCCTATCCCATTCAAGACTGCATTTTCTGTAATATACTTAACAGCTCATGCACATTGTTACGATTTGAAAAAAATTCGACAGCATATCCACGTAGTTCTCCAAGTACACGACGTAGATTGGCAGGTGTGAGTGTTATTTCAATTGATCAATTGAAATAACAGTAACACTTGTCAATCTAGTATGTACCCAGAGAACATTAAGATACGACTGCAGAACTTCTTCCAAAAGTAACAACTGTAAGCCAATAAGAATATTATACAGAAATTATAAAGTCTCAAATTGCCCAAACGGGACAATTCGAGAGATCTCATTACAGGGGTAATGACTCTCGAACGGGTATAAGGGCTATTCAATGCGTACGCATAAGAACTAGAAGGCTAGTATCTATGCGCACTATATTTAATTTCAAGTATATTTCATTTAATTATCATACTATATATATATTGTTCGATATACAGAGTAATTTTAAAAAAAAAGTTGAAAATTCCCACCCTCATATGTACAATAATCCAGTGGTCATGTCACTTTTAAAACTAACCAAACAAACATTTACTAAATAAAATAATCCAACAGCAATGTCAACAACAAATGTGTATTCCGTACTCCTTCTAATTCATCTACTCAATTAATCCATTTCATCAATTAACGTATAGAATTATTAATTTACTAATTTACACTGAGGGGAAATCCTACTTTCATATGGTACTTTCAAATGGTACTTGCACGATACAATGGTACTTTCATAGGGTTTTTGCTGACGAAGTTGTCATGGTCGTGTCAAGGTCATTGACCGTGACAATTATTTAAAGAATTGTCATGGTCAATGACTGTGACACGACCATGACAAGTCAATTTGTCACGGACTTGTCACGGTCGTGTCAAGGTCAGTGACCGTGACACAAAATGCGAGATTTGTGTTACGGTCAATGACCTTGACAAAGGTGGCCGATTGAAAGGTGATAATTTTGTCGTTTTGGTGTAGTGGCGGTCAGTTCCTACCAGTCACATTAGTCCCGTGGGAGGTGTTGGTTCCACCCACGGAGCCGTACGGGAGCTGTTTCGCATTTTCACCCACTAACGCCATATTTTTAAGCCAAAGTCTAGAAATATTTAAATTACCGTTATATTCACAAACCAGGAGTCCCGGGGTTGTGCGGTCTATTCATACGAGTCACATTGGTCCCATGGGAGGTGTTGGTGCCACCCACTCGGCCGTACGGGGGTTGTTTCGCATTTTCACCCACTAACGCCATGTTTTTAAGCCTAAGTCTAGAAATATTCAAATTACCGTCATATTCTCAAAACAGGAGTCCCAGGGCTGCGCGGTCAGTTCCTACGAGTCACATTAGTCACGTGGGAGGTGTTGGTGCCACCCACGGAGACGTTCGGGGGCTGTTTCGAGTTTTCACCCTCTAAAGCCACGTTTTTAAGCCTAAGTCTAGAAATATGCAAATTATCGTCGTATTCTCAAATCGGGAGTCCCACGGCTGCGCGGTCAGTTCCTACGAGTCACATTGGTCCTGTGGGAGGTGTTGGTGCCACCCACCGTTCGGGGGCTGTTTTGGGTTTTCAACCTCTAAATCCACGTTTTTAAGCCTAAGTCTAGAAATATAGAAATTATCGTCAAATTCTCAAATCGAGAGTCCCGCGGCTGCGCGGTCAGTTCCTACGAGTTACATTGGTCCCGTGGGAGGTGTTGGTTCCTCCCACGGGGACGTTCGGGGGCTGTTTCGAGTTTTCACCCTCTAACGCCATGTTTTATTTAAGTCTAGAAATTTACAAATTATCGTCGTATTCTCAAACCGAGAGTCCCGCGGCTGCGTGGTCAGTTCCTACGAGTCACATTGGTCCCGTCTGGGTTTTGGTGCCACTCACGGGGCCGTACGGGGGCTGTTTCGCGTTTTCACCCACTAACGCCATGTTTTTAAGCCTAAGTCTAAAAATATTCTAATTACCGTCGTATTCTCAAACCTGGAGTCCCTGGGCTACGCGTTCAGTTCCTACGTGTCACATTGGTCGCGTGGGAGGTGTTGGTGCCATCCACGGGGCCGTTCGGGGACTGTTTCAGGTTTTCACCCCCTAACGCCATGTTTTTAAGCCAAAGTCTAAAAATATGAAAATTATTGTCGTATTCTCAAGCCGGGAGTCCCGCGGCTGCGTGGTCAGTTCCTACCAGTGACATTGGTCCCGTGGGAGGTGTTGGTGCCACCCACGGGGCCGTTCGGGGACTTTTTCAGGTTTTCACACTCTAAAATCCAGATTTTAAGCCTAAGTCTAGAAATATACAAATTAACGTCGTATTCTCAAACCGAGAGTCCTGGGGCTGCGCGGTCAGTTGCTACGAGTTACATTGGTCCCGTGAGAGGTGTTGGTACCACCCACGGGGTCGTTCGGGGGCTATTTCGGGTTTTCACGCACTAACGCCATGGTTTTATGACTAAGTCTAAAAATATGTAAATTACCGTCATATTCTCAGATCGGGAGTCCCGCGGCTGCGTGGTTAGTTCCTACGAGTCACATTTGTCCCGTGGGAGGTGTTAGTGCCACCAACGGGGCCATTCGGGGGCTGTTTCGGGTTTTCACCCTCTAAAATCCAAGTTTTTAAGCCTAAGTCTAGAAATATACAAATTAACGTCGTATTCTCAAACCGAGAGTCCCGGGGCTGCGCGATCAGTTGCTACGAATTACATTGGTCCCGTGAGAGGTGTTGGTGCCACCCAGGGGGCCGTTCGGGGGCTGTTTCGGGTTTTCACGCACTAACGCCATATTTTTAAGCCTAAGTCTAGAAATATGCAAATTACCGTCGTATTCTCAAACCGGGAGTCCCGTGGCTGCGCGGTTAGTTCCTACGAGTCACATTGGTCCCGTGGGAGGTGTTGATGCCACCCACCGGGCCGTTAGGGGGCTGTTTTGGGGTTTCACCCTCTAAAGCCACGTTTTTAAGCCTAAGTCTAGAAATATGCAAATATTCGTCGTATTCTCAAATCGAGAGTCCTGCGGCTGCGCGGTCAGTTGTTACGAGTTACATTGGTCCCGTGGGAGGTGTTGGTGCCCCCCAAGGGGACGTTCGGGAGATGTTTAGAGTTTTCACCTTCTAACGCCATGTTTTGTTTAAGTCTATAAATATGAAAATTACCATCGTATTCTCAAACCGGGAGTCCCGCGGCTGCGCGGTCAGTTCCTACAAGTCACATTTGGTGCCACCTACGCGGTCCTTCAGGGACTATGTTTTCACCCTCTAAAGCCATGTTTTTAAGCATAAGTCTAAAAATATTCAAATTACCATCATATTCTCAAACCGGGAGTCTCGGGGCTACACGTTCAGTTCCTACGAGTCACACTGGTCCCGTGGGAGGTATTGGTGCCACCCACGCAGCCGTTCGAAGGTTGTTTTGGGTTTTCACCCTTTAAAGCCATGTTTTTAAGCCTAAGTCTAAAAATATTCAAATTACCGTCGTACTCTCAAATCGGGAGTCCCGGGACTGCACGCTCAGTTCCAACGAGTCACATTGGTCCCGTGGGAGGTGTTGGTGCGACCTAGAGGGCCGTACGGGAGATGTTTCGCGTTTTCACCCACTAACGACATATTTTTAAGCCTAAGTCTAGAAATTTTCAAATTACCATTGTATTCTCAAACCGGGAGTCCCAGGGATGCGCAGTCAGTTCCTACGAGTCACATTAGTCCCGTGGGAGGTGTTGGTGCCACCCACGAGGCTGTTCGGGGGCTGTTTTGGATTTCCACCCTCTAAAGTCATGTTTTTAAGCCTAAGTCTAGAAATACATAAATTATTATTGTATTCTCGCACCGGGAGTCCCGCGACTGCACGGTCAGTTCCTACGATTCACATTGGTCCCGTGGGAGGTGTTGGTGCCACCCACAGGGCCGTACGGGGGCTGTTTCGCATTTTCACCCACTATCGCCATGTTTTTAAGCCTAAGTCTAAAAATATTCAAATTACCGACATATTCTCAAACCGGGACTCTCGGGACTGCGTGGTCAGTTCCTACGAGTTACATTGGTCCCGTGGGAGGTGTTGGTGCCACCCACGGGGCCATTCGGGAGCTGTTTCGGGTTTTCATGCACTAACGCCATGTTTTTAAGCCTAAGTCTAGAAATATGCAAATTATCGTCGTATTGTCAAACCGGGAGTCCCGGGGCTGCGCGGTCAGTTCCTACGAGTCACATTAGTCCCATAGGAGGTGTTGGTGCCACCCACGGGGCCGTTCGGGGGTTGTTTCGAGTTTTCCCCCTCTAACGCCATGTTTTTAAACGTAAGTCTAGAAATATGCAAATTACCATCGTATTCTCAAACTGGGAGTCTTGCGGCTGCGTGGTCATTTCCTACGACTTACATTGGTCCAGTGGGAGGTGTTGGTGCCACCCACGGGGACGTTCGGGGGCTGTTTCGAGTTTTCACCCTCTAACGCCATGTTTTTAAGCCTACGTCTAGAAATATGCAAATTATCATCGTATTCTCAAACCGGGAGTCTCGCGGCTGCGGGATTACTTCCTACTAGTTACATTGGTCCCGTGGGAGGTGTTGGAGCCACCCACGGGAATGTTCGGGGCTCTTTCGAGTTTTCAACCTCTAACGCCATGTTTTTAATCCAAAGTCTAGAAATATGCAAATTACCATCGTATTCTCAAACCAGGATTCCCGCGGCTGCGTTTTCAGTTCCTACGAGTTACATTGGTCCCGTGGGAGGTGTTGGTGCCACCCACGGGGACGTTCGGGGGCTGTTTCAAGTTTTCACCCTCTAATGCCATGTTTTTAAGCCTAAGTCTAGAAATATGTAAATTACCGTCGTATTCTCAAATTGGGAGTCCCGCGGCTGCGCGGTCAGTTCCTACGAGTCACATTGGCCCCGTGGGTGGTGTTGGTGCCACCCACAGGGCCGTTTGGGGGCTGTTTCGGGTTTTCACCCCCTAACGCCATGTTTTTAAGCCTATATCTAGAAATATGCAAATTATCGTCGTATTCTCAAACCGGGAGTCCCGCGGCTGCGCGGTCTGTTCCTACGAGTCACATTGGTCCCGTGGGAGGTGTTAGTTCCACCCACTGGGCCGTTCGGGGGCTGTTTCGAGTTTTTACCCTCTAAAGCCAGGTTTTTAAGCCTAAGTCTAGAAATATGCAAATTATCGTCGTATTCTCAAACCCAGAGTCCCGCGGCTGTGCGGTTAGTTCCTACGAGTTACATTGGTCCCGTGCAAGTTGTTAGTGCCTCTCATGGGGCCATTCGGGGGTTGTATCCGGGTTTTGCTATCTATCACCATTTTTAAGCCTAATTCCTTATATATGCAAATTATTGTCCTATTCTCAAACTGAGTCTCCCTTGATCACGCGGTCAGTTCCTACGAGTTATATTCATCCCGTGTGAAGTGTTGGTGCCTCTCACAGGGCCGTTCGGGGGCTATTTTCGGTTTTGGTACTCTAAGGCCATGTTTTTAAACCTAATTCCTTATATTTTCAAATTATTCTCGTATTCTCAAACCGGGAGTTCCGTGATTGCGCGGTCTGTTCCTACGAGTTACATTGCTCCAGTGCGAGGTGTTGGTGCCTCTCACGGGGCCGTTCGAGGATTGTTTCGGATTTTCACCATCTAACGCCTTGTTTTTAAGCTTAAGTCCTCATATTTTAAAATTATCGTCGTATTCTCAAACCAGGAGTCCCGTGATCGCGCAGTTTGTTCCTACGTGTTACATTGGTCCCGTGAGATGTGTTGGTGCCTCTCACGGGTCCGTTCGAGGGTTGTTTCGTATTTTTGCTATCTAACGCCTTGTTTTTAAGCTTAAGTCCTAATATTTTTAGATTATCGTCGTATTCTCAAATCGGGAGTCCCGTGATCGGAAGGTCAGTTCCTATATGTTACATTGGTCCCGTGAGAGGTGTTGATGCCATGTTTTTAAGTTTAAGTCTAGACATTAGCAAGTTATCGTCGTATCCCGTACTCCTTCTAATTATCTCATACTCCTTCTAACATACTATCCAACAATAAGTCAACAACCAATAATTATCCGATAACCAAACCAAACAAAACCAATAATTATCCCGTACTCCTTCTATCATCTAAAAGATTTAATAGATAATGTATATCAATTATATAACTACTTTAGTTAAAGTAAAGAGTACCTGGTGTGTAATGAAGAATTGGTATGTAATAAAGAACTGGTATCTAATTGGTATGTAATAATGTATGTGAGCATTCAATTTCTATAAAATTGGATGAACAAATAAAAAATATCATAAAGTTTACCATGATATGTGTAGGTAGTAGCGTTGCACCCCTATCCGGATGCTCACTCACTGTGAAATACCAAATCTGAAAAAATATTTACACTCCGTTAAAATAATTGGTTAATTTGAACACTCCGTTAATTTCAGGGACAATATGCCGTTAAAATATGAGGGTCACTATGACGACATATTCCCCCTGAACCGTTAATTCCAGGGGCACTATGAGGGTCTGGTTAGGTTAATTTCTGGGGGCACTATGAGGGTCTGGTTAATCCAGTAGAGAAAGGACTCAAGTCAGGAACATGAAACAAAGAAAATGACTGTAAAGTTAGTATAGTAGATCATAATATTCAAGAAACAAATGTAAATATAATTTACTTATGAACCTGCATAGTTTCAATCTGCCTCAAAAGAGACCTAGTAGATTTAGGAACTTGAGTAATCAACTCTGCAACCATTTCCTATAATGTACTTTCTACGAGGTCTTCCATTAACCATATAATACAAAAAGGAAAAAAAATGATAAAAATAAAAATTAGGACTAAAATACCAAATATACTAAAATAGCTCTAGAAGTTCAGCTAAAATCGATTAATATGAATATTAACATCCTAAAATCTAAATATGTGATATAAATTGGCTTACCCAAAGTGTTTTTTACTAATATTAACAACCTAGTAGGTTGTAAGACTAAAGTTTCAAAAACATTATCTCACACTATTTTTACTTTTACATTAGCTCTGCCACAATATTATCCCAAATTCAAATCATATAAATCATCTATATATATACTATATATACTGTGTATAAATTGTAAAGACATGTAAACTATATATATATATATATATATTAATGGAATCTACATAAATTAATGGAGAAAAAGAATAAAATTTACCTGGTAGAGAGCTGGGGCGGAGCTAGGGCGGAGCTGGGGCGGCTGCTGCTAGGGAGGAGCTGAGGAATACATGTGTTTGACTAACCTCCTTATAAATCCAACCGATTGACGAGAGAGAATCGCCATGTTTTAGCGGTAGGTCATTAACATCTGACGAGAGAGAGAGAGAGAAGCGGGCAAATGAAAAAATGAAATTAGCGCGCCTCTTTATTTTTTAGGAATGATCTGGTCACGGCCTAAAGCCATGACCCACCATCGCAACCCACCACACTCTTGGAGCTCTGCCTGCGACTTGATTGATGAAGAATGGTCACGGCCTACAGCCGTGACCCCCTTGCGTGACCTACAGTAGCTATCAAATGAGGTATGGTCATGGCCCGTAACCGTGACCCATACCAAGACATGGTCACGGCCCAAAGCCGTGACCCTCGATTTGTGATGCACGACCCTTCTCATCCAACCTATAGTGCTTGAATGAGGTATGGTCACGGCCCATAGCCGTGACCCACGCCCATAAATGGTCACGGCCCTAAGCCGTGACCCTCAATGTGTGTACTCACTTCTTCCTCATGCCATGGGTCACGAACTTGGGACGTGTCCCATCCGCGACCAAGCTTGGTGGGAATTTTGGAGCGAGTTTGGCGCCAAGATGGTCACGACCTGGTCATGGCCCAAGTCCGCGACCACTGTGGTCACTGTCCAAGTCCGTGACCACTTCCAGAGCATCGATAATTTAGTGTGGTAATAAATATGGTCATGCCAAATATGGAGTGGGTCACTGCCCAAGTCCGCGACCAGCTGGTCGCGGACACTGGGCGTGACCATTCACAAGATTTGGTGTAGTGGTTTAATATAATTAAACAGTGAATATAAAATACATGATAGTGCGTGCACTCACATGAGTTCCTTACCTCTCAACTAATTGTGCCCTCCTATCGTACCCGTACCCGTTCTAGATATTCTCATATCTAACTAGTCCAATACACAATCTAACATTACTATATGATTCACGATTTATTATCCGGCACCTTAATTTTTAAACAGAGAGTTTTACTTTTCTTCTTAGTTCCCAATATTAGTAATGCTAATTAGGAGCGATTTCCATTTTTAACTCTACTAAAATGTTACTATTATCCACACTTACATTTATTCATGACAATTCATTTCAATTAGTAGTATATTATTCCCATCATAAATATACAATACTGGCACCCCGTGTCTAAGCTGTGGTGAACACATACTCTGCTATTCAATCCCGGTACATCACGTACATAAGGACCACGTATTCCGAATCTCTCAGGAATCGTTTTCAATAAACAACAATCACACAAAATGGAGGCGAACATAGTTCACATCACCTGGGTCACGCACATACCTACGCTCCCATGATCAGCAGACTTATTAACTTATCAATAATTCCTTTTCTGGGCTATGTCCTCGAGGTACCAATCTAAATCCCCTCCGTAGGCACACAAAGACTAGATGGCCCTGATCGAACGCCGACCTCCCGTGATAGCAAGTAAGGTAGGTATATTATACAGAACTAACTACATATACCAAGCATTCACACATCTTCGGTAATTCCATAATATTAATATAGGTATATTTCTCATTCCTATACCGTCATTTCGTGTTACACGTTTACAAGTCCCCGATTTATATACCTTAAAGTTAACAACTCTCCTCGCGTCGAAGTTTTTTAGATACTTATATCATAACCCATAAATATCAGTCGGATTACTACAAAACTATAAGTTTTAATCCTTAACGTACCTCTAAATCTCATAACTATATCCGCAAATCAACAAGGGAAGGATTACACTCAATTATATAAGTCTTTTGAAAGTTTTAAATAAAAACCAGGCCTAAAAGGCCATTCTGTCAACTCGTTAGAAATCTCGTTCGAATGAGGTCGTTCGAACGAGGTCGTTCGAACGAATGGTTTCGAACAAACTACCAAATCGTTACAAGAGGTATTGTCATCTCATTAGAAGTCTCGTTCAAACGAGGTCGTTTGAACGACCTGGGCAGGTCTTCTAACAAGATGGCAGTTTGCGCCCAGAAATTTCCCAATTCATTTTTCTCAATTTTTCTCTTCTCTAAATTCATCCTAAGATCATCCCAATCGAATTTTAATGTTCTTAAACTTCTCTAAATCCTCTTAGGTCATTTCTTAACATATTTTTGGGGTCAAATCCTCCAAATCAACATGTAATTATCATTAATCCCCAAATATTACCCCAAACCCTATGAACATGAACCCAAAATTTTATTATGCCAAATTACTCATCATAAATCCATTTTTTTCATCATCATATTTAAGTCTTCGAATACTAAATTCATCCATAGTCTTTCTACATGCAAATCCTATCTTAAATTTAGAGTTTCTCCAACAATTTCATTAGTTTTCCTCAAAACTTTCAAGACAAAATAGTTCCTACACTAAACATGGAAGAAATATTCAATGCACATAAAAATATCAAATCACTTGCCTTAGATTTGTTCTTCAGATGTGTTGACGATGATTCAAGGTTGATTCTCTCCTTTTTCCGGTCACAAATCCTTTCCAATCTGATGGTGGTGAGTGTTTTTGGTTTTGAACCCTATGGTAACTCCTCTCTAACTCCCGTAGCCCACTTCTAATGTTTTTGGCTGGTAATGGCCTTAGTGGACCCTTTAAAAGTATAAATATAAACTCTAATTTCGTGGGTTTTAATTCCCATATTTTTAAAATTACCAAAATACCCCTCTAGGTAGCCGGTTTGGCCTAAAAGTGCCCCGGGACCCAAACTAAACCCCCGACTAGTATTTTCTGACTATTTTGACCCTTCCGGACACGTTGGCGCACTCAAAATAACCATTCGGTTGATAAAAATATCATTCACCTTTTTAATTTAATTAAATTCATTCCTGACGCGACTGACACGCGCGTCCCAACTTAATTTTTCCAAATTGTCATATTTCAGCCTTGCGGCAACTTTAATATTTTCAATACTCATGAAATATTCAATTTTAATATCATAATCAAATACTATCTCACATCTCGCTAGTATTTATATCGGGATTAATTCCCAATTAATTCTCATTTAATTTAATTAATCCTTTAAATAAAAATCAATAAAATTACGGGGTATTACAGAATTTTTCTAAAGTGTTAAGATGAACAAAAATTGTCGCTCTGGTCGTTCGAGCAACGTTTCCACATCGTTCAAATGACATTGGCATATCGTGCGATGTCGTTTAAATGACATTAAATCTCGTTCGAGCGATATGTGTACTTCGTTCGAGCGATTTGTCGACTCATTTTTTTTTATAAGTAGCGTGTTAAATGAGTCATTGTTTCTTAAGAAGACCTGACATTTTTCATTCTGTAAAAACTGCAAAACAATATAACACTTTTGTCTTCTATAATTTAGGGTTCAACCCTTTGTTTTTCAATTCACAAATATCCCAATAGTTTAGTGAATTATTTTGGAACCCAAGATACGAGCTTTGTTGGAGTTTCTCTTGTAGGGAAGATTTCCTATTGCTGATTAACTATCGCTTAAGGGAGGTGATGGGTTGACTACGACTGAAGTTTTTGGGTGTATTCATGGGTGACCCTTGCTGACTTGTGGAGTTGCTGCAGAATTCCATTGCTAATTCAGAATTGCGTGTTCTTGTGGGTATTTACGGATATTCATTGCAGATTTTGCTTGTAATCTTGTGAGTATTATTAAGTGAAATAAAAAGTTTTCCTTTTTTTTCTTTCTGAAATCTATGTGTCAGCAGATTTATTTATGATGGTTTGATTTTACCCTCGTAGTTGCATGGGGATCTTTAAAAATTGACTCTAATTAAATAAGTTTAAAATTAAAATTTGCAAATTCGGTTTAATCAATATCACATAGCTATCACAAATTGGCATCAGATCTTTTTAAGCGATCACCACTTTTACAAATTGGTATCAGAGCGTGTTTCTCTAATTTATCGAGTGATCCTGCTTTTCGCAAAATTTTATGATATTGATTTTTTTTGAAAAATCTCATTTTGATATTTTTTGCAATGTTTGTGAATGAAAACTGATATAATCAGTTAACAAATTTTGAGGGGTCTAATTATGCTTACTGGAAAGCCCGTAAGAAATCGCAGTTAAAAGCAATCGATGAGCAAGTTTGGGTTGTTTGTGAAAGAGGGTGGACTCCTCCCACTCTCACCGCTAATAATGTCATGAATCTTAAACCTATGACAGACTGGACTAAGGATGAGTTTAGGTGGAGTACTTTTAATTCTCATGGGCTAAGTGTAATTTTTGGTGTCGTCACTACTGAAGAGTTTTGACGTACTATGACGTGTGCTACATCTAAAGAAGCATGGGATATTTTACAACTTACCCATGAAGGCACTAATGCGATTAAAGAGTCTAAACTTCAAAATTTAACTACTCAATTTGAAATAATAACCATGCTTGAATCCAAGTGTTTTGATGATTTTTACGCACGTTTATCTGATATTATCAACACTAGTTTCAATCTTGGTGAGCACATACCTGATGCACGAGTGGTAAAAAAGATTTTGAGATCGATGTAAAAATGTTTTATCCCTAAAGTGACTGTTATGAAATTGACAGGTTTTCTGACACTCACTACACCAAAACACGCCATTAGTAACACAATTTTACCGTTACTAAAAATATTAGTAACACAAGTTTTCCATTAGAAAAAAGGCGTGGGGCACGAAGCTAGTAACGGTAAAATTCTGTTACTAATAGTAACGGTAAAATTCAGAATTAGTAACGGAAAATTATGTTACTAATAGTAACGGTAAATTTCAGAAATAGTAACGGAAAATTCTGTTACTAATAGTGACGGTAAAATTCTGTTACTAATAGTAATGGTAAAACAAAGATTAGTAACGGTAAAGTTCTGTTACTAATAGTAACGATAAATTTCAGAATTAATAACGGTAAAATTCTGTTACTAATAGTAACGATAAATTTCAGAATTAATAACGGTAAAATTCTGTTACTAATAGTAACGGTAAAATACAGAATTAGTAACGGTAAAGTTCCGTTACTAATAGTAATACGTATTTAAAAAAAATATTATTCAAGATCCAATATCCTGAATTTAAATAAATTCAATTATTCTTATCACAATATTTAAATCCTAGGAACATATACAAAAATAGTCCACAAAAACAAGGGAATTATATTCAAAATTTACATTTATATAAGCCTCCTCTTTATTTACAAAAGAAACTTACACCAAACAAATGAAACATCATAATACAATTGTCCCGAAAGTTGCATCATAATATAATGCTGGTGTCATTGTGAATCCCAAGGGAGAAATGAAAGGATCTGCCATAACTGGGCCAATCGGGAAAGAATGTGCTGATCTGTGGACAAGGATAGCTAGTGCTTCCAATGCTATTGTTTAGGAGTACACATTCCAAAGTTCTCTGATGTCTGTGTTTTGTTTGCTTTTTTCATCTGGGGGTGAGTTTGACGTTTGTATTGGCTATAGGTTTTTGTTAAGTACCAAGTGTTCCATCTTTTTGCTTAAGACACTAAATATGACATTCAGAGCTTGAATACTTTAGTAGGAAGGACCATTTTCGGCTTTTTGTTTGAAAAAAAAAAATAACATCCTAATACAATCATCCCCAAATGAGATATTTTTAAATTATAACAAATCAAATGAAATATAAAAAAGAAGTCCGTTGTTGAATATCAACCTTCGTTCTATTATCACCGCCATCAATGCCTCAACCCGCAACGCTTGAAACGTGATGAAGATCCAAAAATGACATTCTATCAAACAAAATAAAATTATCATATTAGTTATAATATCAACATTTAGTCATATAAAATTAATTTAGTAAAAAAAATTAATTAGTTAGATTCTCAAAATTGTAATATCGATACAAGACTTGATCTCGAAATTGCAATATATAAAAGAAACTCTTTCATTCAACTAATAACTGAAGTGTTTACTCTTAAAAGAGTCCTATAGATGAATAGGAACTAGAACTAAGAGATACTAATACAAACTACTACTTACAGAATATAATATAGCTACAGCTGCAGCTGCATCAGATCTGAACAAAAAAATTGAATCAAAACCATAAAAACTAAATGAGAATAAAAGGAAACCTTGTCTTGGCGTTTACACTCACGAATTACAGAATTAGAATCAACATAGATGAGGAGAGTTCGAGTTTACCGAACGAGATCAATCGCGCTTCACATCAATATCTTTTGCTTGTTATGTGTAAAATCTTGTGTTATGTGTAAAATCTTCAGATGAGTGAATAGTTTGTATCACCGTCATTGGGAATCCAGGAGCCCAGTGCATAGCATGTCTTGGTATTGGGGCAAGAACCCTGGCAGTCGGAATCTGGACATTTTTTCCAAATTGCATTCAGAAATGTGGCATTCATCTTACACCACCTTTTGGGTGCAACTTAATCTCAAACATGTCAGTATTCCAGTTTCAATAGAAAGAGATACTGTACAAGAGCTTCCGAAGATACTATCTCTCAAAAGTGGTGGGTATATCATCAATTATATCCTCCTAATTTTTAGTTGCTTCAAGCTGCACATAACAATCATTCATGGATATCTTGTATAGGATATAATTGCTGAGCAAAAATCATGTATATCATTTAAATTAAACAATTGTAAAGCGCAATAGAACACAAACCTCTTGGAAAAAAATTAACGTAAGTCGATCTCCTATTGTCTCTTCATCATGATTATCTTTTACTTCCAAGTTGATCACTAGCACAGGCTTCATAAGATCATGATCTCGATTGTGGAGATCTGCACTTTTGTTATACAACAGTTGGATAAAATTCAAAGGAAAAAAGAAACTCAAACTGCTATGCACTGCTGAAAAGAAAATACGATGAGAGATGATAGTATGAAATTCAAGGCATCAACATTGGGATTATCAGAATATAACTTATAAATTCAAGAGAAATAATTATGAATGAACAAAGAGAGCTGTTAAATTAAATGAGCAAACCAATGCAAGAAGGATGAATCAGATAATGATGGTCCCATCCACTTTTGCATCTAGAATTTGAAAGTTTAACAAATCGGATAATTTGTGTATTGTAAGAAAATAAGTACCGAAAGGTCAGAGAGAACATATGGAATCATCAAAATTCATTAGAAAACACAAACACACACACACATACACGCGCTAAAAAAGATGTGTATGCACAAAGAAAACACATTGAAGAAAACACAAAATCAATGGTGTTGAAAATTTGCACAATAAGTCCAGTCAGAGTATGGTACGTTCGCACCCAATGCGTGAGCGTGTATATATATATATAAGTCACCATCCTCAACACGACTAGTTTTGAGTTATACAATATATTAAAATAGCTAGTAGGTCTGACAGTTAATCTACCTTGAGCAACGTCAAATAAGTTGTACAATAGCAGCTACTCGCAAAGCCCCGTTTTGGAGAAGATCGGCAAGCTTGTCAAATAACAAGGTTGTACGCCAACCCCATCCTTTGGGAGCTTTTGGCAAAAGCGTCCCGGTTTGTTTAAAACTTCCAAATGCCGTCACTTCTCTCTTTGATGGGCAAATAAGCTGAACAATGAAATGATGGATTAAGAAACCGAGAAACAAAAGGCAATTATCTTTAGTAAGTTCTGTATTAACGTGATTAGTGAAAGAATTTGACAGAGGGTTAGAGAATCCACATACATATGAACCTGAAAACAAAAGAATTGGATTCACCTGATAACGAGCAGTAACCTTTTCACGAGAATCCACATACATATGAACCTGAAAATAGAGGGTTAGAGATAAAACTCAATCTTTGATCAAGTACTAATCACTGACAAAAAATAATCCAAGCCACAATTAGTTTGAGTAAATTATCTTTCACCTGGGTAAGAATCTGAATTATCTTTTAGTTTTGTATAAAGGGAGTAAAAAATATGTATATTTCTAACCTAAGTTCAATCAATCCTATTTTACATAATTCAGATTCTTACCACTGACTGCTAAGAATACATGTAAATCACATTACAAGCATCTACCAATATATTTCTCAATCCCGAATGACCCTTAAAACTATCACAAATCCATAAATAAGTCCACCCCTAAACCAAATATATCAACCAAGACTTTTTAAGGGTCCTTTACTTTGGGATAATATATTTTATCCTAGAAAAGTCAAATGGTAAATACCATTTTCACAGGTTGAACTTTGTTCACTATTATATCGAAAACGACATAAATATAGTGTGAATATTTTCAATTTTTTCATATAATTCCATAAACTATGCATTTTGTTGCTGATTAACCCCTCCAAGGTACGTTTAAGCATCACATGGGTGGACTTTTCATACATCTATTTGGCGTTAATTTCATTCACGACTTTATCTAAGGTCACATGTGTATAATGTCGAAAGTGTAAGATTTTACGCATGAATTGAAGTAAATTGGACACTCACAATGCAAGATCTTGATGGTGGCCTTTAAGAGCTGGAAGTGGGCCACGAGAAGTAGGCAGCGGCACTACTCTCCAAGAGTTGGCTGTCTGATGTGAAATCTTGCAGCAGTGGTGAGCTTGGAGAAGGTAGATTCGGCTGATTACAGTAATTTCTTTCCAAATCCAATGTTGATTCCTCTGATGGCGTTGATCCAGAGGGATGGTATCTTAAATCCAGTCTTGCCCTCTCCATCTTTCACCTCTCCTACATAAAGTTAATCAAAATTCAATTAATAAATAAATATCCAGGATAATTTTAAAAACTAAAGGAGATCCAAACATGTCGCGGCCTTTTGAATCATAAAAGTATTCTACTCTAACTAACTCAAATTGCACCACAAACATGAATAAGTAATGGAAACTCAACTAGCATATTACAAACATGTCAATTGGATGGGCAGTGTTGGAATATCTCGAATTGTGCAAGGACTCCAAGCTCAGGTGCGTTCTCCTATGTTTTTTATCTGTGGTGTTTTTTTAATCTTCGGCATAAATTAGTTAGAAGCTTCATAACGAGCATATAGAATCATAGATCAGAATGAATGAAAATAAAATTAATCTGATATAAAACAACTAATTACAGTTGACAATATCAATATATGGCTACAGTCCCCTCTTATTGTAATATGGGGGTCATGTTAGTATTCATTTAATTGTGAACTTTTCCAGCACTTAAAACTATGAGTGTTTAATTTCAAATATAAAATCTAATAATCTATGCTTAAAGGGTTGAATCGCAGTATGAAAATTTACAGACCGATATCCCAAAACTTTATATGTGAAATTTCCAAAATAACAAAATAAAAGTGCATCTAAGCAACTGTTTTTCAGATCAACAAAATAAAAGTGCTAAATATTCATTTAGCAACACATGCACATTATCACCATCACACAGAACTAGCAAATATTAGACATTGGAAATCGCAAGACCATGACCAATCATAACACCAATAATTCATAACACCAAGAATTCATAAAATTAACACAGATTTCTTAAGCAAAACACAATCGAACTCAGTTTTGAAAAAAACAGATCAGTACTAAAAATAATTAATGAACATTGAGGGAAAAAACATAAATTGAAGGATAAATAAACACATACACACATGCACAAGACAACCCAATAAAGAAAAAAGAATGAATGAAATGTAAGGAAGAAAAGCTCATCTTAGTGTCAAAACTTCCCCCTGCTTCTACAGGGGATGGTGCTGATACAAAAGTTGCATCGACAAATAAGTCGACATATTAGAAGCTTCTGCGGGAACAGTTGCTGGTGCATCCAAGAGATCACCAACGAAACCGTGTCTAAATAGATCCACTTGAGGAGCGCTTACTGCTCCAAGTTCTGTCAAATAGCAAGGAAATTCCAAAAACAAAATAAAGCATCACAAGTATGTAAAAATACAATTGTAAGGTCTAATTATGGATCATAAAAGCAATATATGTACTTCAAATATAACTGAGTAACTAGAATCATATGATATGAAAGTAAGTAGTCAGAAGATGCTTACACAAGTCTTTGGATTATATAAAGTTCTGAAACAAGTAGCAATACAAAATTATAAAGTGAATCAATAAATTTTCTCAATTATAGAGAAAAAAATATTAAATCAAGTACATAGCAGAACCTCCATTAAGTCGTAAATTAACTGTTAGAAGTATGTAACAGAACCAACACTAAGCATAACTAATAATTATGTATGTACATCAAACTTTTGCAGTGAGAAGCAAAACTAAAATTCAAAACTGAATATTAAATGAAAACTGCTGAAATCTTACCAGCATCCGATAAATCTCTAGTTGAAAAGCTTACCATAACCCGAGTTGCATAGGCACAGCTAGCTTTGTCGACCATGGCCCTACGTAGCAGGAAGGGAATTTAAGATCCCCCTTATGACCCAAATATCTCAAATACAGGCTCAAAATATGAAAATACACTTTGTATATACACTAACCTCTCATAAGCAAATATCACCACAAGAGACATCCTCCAATAATGTAAATTCCTTTGCAATTAGAAATAAGCGGGTTAATAGATTCCGCAAAAAACTCTTTTCCACTAGAGGCTGCATGGTTTAATTAAATAAACAACAAGTAATCAAATAATAATGATTAGTGTATATACAAAGTGTATTAAGTACATCAATATGAATTCATGAATCCTAGATATCACCATAAACCTAAATTTAAACGTATAATGATACAATCCTTGATGTCAGATATCTACTTATTTGTAGATATGCATTTTCTTCGAGAATTTGTGTGTGGAATTTATGTGTGTGATCTGTGTTGAGACAGTTTATATATTTGGTCATAGAAAAGTACATTAATGGGAAGTTCTTCCACTATGAATAATGAGTCCTTTTTTTGTAATTCTAGCTTGATATGTAGTCTCTTACTAAACAACTCTGCACCAGTATTGCAACTATTGTAACACTGCCAAAGCTGGAGTTTAAGCGACTGATCAGTTCTATTTTGATACAAAATATTGTAACACTGTCATAAAGATTATTGTGCCCACATCTCAATCTCTCCTTCCCAAACTAGTCTTTATTTGAAAGTAAAACTAATTAAAAAAAATATTGACTTCAATGGACGAAATTAAAAGTTACTTGAATATTGTGAAATTCGGTAATTGGTAATCAAAGTATATTTATCCCCAAAAGGAAAGTAGGGCTGTTAATTTGGAACTAATGGATTAAATTAGATATAAATTTGTTGCATTAGTTGATTTTTGTTCTTACTAGTAGTACATAGATTACTAACCTATCTCTATTGTATGCAAATAAGGCGATGATCGCGAACCTACCGGATAAGGGAGAGGAACTACAGAAGTTCAATTCCCCTAGTCTTGTTGCTCAAAAGAAGGCATTGTTTGAAGAACAAAATATATGTTCTACAATAAATGAATCAAAATATTTTGTGAATAAGGCTAACTAGATACCTTCTTCATCAGTTAATATGTCCTTAAAAGCCTCGCAAAAGGAATAATAGGAATGCATACTAACCTCAAAGCTTTAGATAAAATAATGCAAGATGGTATAGTTTGCTAATGTGTTCATGGCATTTTTGATCGTTTGGTCTTTGGGGCATTTGTGTTAACTTTCCCCTACCCCTGTTTCAGCTACTACCCCTGTTTGGATCAATTATTGCCCCTGTTTACCATGAAGAACCTATATACGATTTTCATCCAAGTTTAGAATCAACTACTGCCCCTATTTTGATTAACCTTCCCCTGCAACTAATTCATTTGAACAGAAAAACTAGCGTGTTTTCAACCACAAGTGCTTTTGGTCCTTCATTAAAGATGGATGCTCCTACTACTAATTAAACTAGGCATAGCTTTGCTAGAATTTGTATTGAAATTGATTTAACTAAACCTCTAGTTCACAAGGTATGAATTGGATATGGGGAAATAGATAGGTTACACTCAATTTTTAACCAAGACAAAGAGGAGACTACCTATGAAGAGGGGTAAATCTATACAACTACTTATAACCTAGAGCCAATAGTCCCAAACCACATTAATAAGAAAAATATTCATAAAAAAATTTCTACAGATAAAAAATCCCACACAATTCAGCAACCAATTGACTAATGTGTTACTAACAGACATGATTATGAAACTACCATCCAACTTCTGCCAGATATATACAGTAGGGACCAACTATGTTTTAACCAAGAGGGAGGTTCAACAGATAAAGTAGAAGGCATTCAAATGATATAAAACCTTAACTTCTTCCCTAGACCACCTCCAAATGAAACTAAGAATTAGACTGCAGTAGCTGTCAAGAAAAAAATAGGAAAAAGTCAATTAACAAGTCTGCCAGCCTAAACATGGCATTAAGATCAAGCTCCAAACTCTACTCTCCAAACTAATTTTAATGATGAACAAACACTATAATAGAAAATAAGAGTTTCAACAAAAAAGCTAGGAACTAACGCCAAATATAAATTTATTGGCACAGATAAGATGGTATGTATATTTGAATACTAATTTGAACAAGATTGCATCATATACAACATAATGTGTTCCCTAATCAAATGGAAACATTTTAGAACAAAATGTATTGCAAGTTTGTCAACACAACACAGTCAGCTACAGGATGATACAAGGTACGATGTGACAATGACGAATTATCAATTTAGTACTAATACTACTATTATATTATATTATGATAGTTACACTATCAATTGTGACTAAAAATAAAAACTGAACATATAAGTGATAGTTTAATACCTTGGATCTGGTTCTGTTTGAGGATGTCAACTTCATTTCCTGAGCATTTGTTTTCTAAATCAGACCAGCAAGAATAGAAGTATTCTCTGCTCTGTTTGGGCAGTTTGAAAACAAAACCACAAGAAATTTAGAGAATAGCTAATAGGAGCACATTCAGAACAGCAATAAAGAAAATGAAAGACATGGGCAGTAGTTTCTTTTGAAATCAAGAATAGCTAATAGGAGCACATTCAGAATAGCAATTACCGGTCACGCACAGTAGTTTCTTTTGAAATCAAGAATGCATTCCTAAGCAGGGAGCTAACTGAAGTTAAAAACAATGATTAGTCCTCAAATCGGTTCAAGAGCATCATTGCAGGTTTATAATGAGTCATTTAAGTGACAAGAATTCTCTCTATATGAACATATCCCTTATTTCGAAACTGACCAAGCAGCTCATTTTATTTCTGAGTCCCTGCATAAAGAAAAGCAAAATGAATGACATTTGTGATAGAAAGAAAAGCAAAATGAAGAATGAGAACAAAATGAAGAATGAGAATAAAGAAACCTAATAAATGACCTTTCCCTCCTCCTTTATCCGGGCTTGGGACCGGCAATGCTCAAATAAATATTAGCATTGGCGGAGTTAAAAGGGGTTTTACAATAAAAAAAGACAGTCCAAATTAATTCCAAATCAAATATAGATAGATCCAAACAAAGTTCACAACGACACATATTGCAAATTAAGTCCAAATATAGATAACTCAAACAAAGTTCATAACAAACGCATAATGCAAACTAAGTCCACATATAGATAGCTCAAACAAAGTTCATAACATAAACTAAATATATTTAAGCCAACAATCCAGCCAAATCAAATATCCCCCCAAGACTAGGTCAGCAAAAGTGAATTGGTCACCTTGAGGAGCATCAAACAACCTAGCATCCGGCTTCATCACTTACTCCACATATACTTTCCTCTCCCCGACTCCAACTCGCTTACCATGACATATATCCTTTGTTGCATCCGTCACGACATACCCCTTTGCCAGTTCTTCATTGTACCTATCAAGCAAGATTACTTTGGGATTGTTGGCAAGAGAAGGTGTGGTCGCATAAACAGGACGAGAAGCGGATGCAAAAACATTATCCAAATTTTGACAGAGATTCCTATGTTGTAGACTTGTATTGGATGCATGATCACTTATCGGTGTGATTGGTGGACCCTTTCCGTTTTGAGCATTGAAGGCATCAACCAAACGTTCTATAGCATCCTATGAAAAAACGGATCAAACAATAGTAAGTTAATATCTGTTATATCTAAATAAGTCTCTTTAATAAATGAAATTATATAAAATACATATATACCATAATTTGTGTGTTATTTTCCTCAAATCTTCTATTGACGGAAGAGATGATATCTTCCTCAATGCATCCACGTCATCATTTGCCTTCTTTCTTTGTTTAAGTTTGGCATTTGCCACCCCTAAATGCATCAACTGCTTCTTCGAAATTTGGGGACAAACTCCACGAACTCCTCCCTTTTTCTCCTTCCCAAAAACCTCTATCAATTCATCATTCTCTATGCATTGGCTCTTGCTACTACCCTCTTCACTCTCTCTCTTTCTTTTCTCAATCGCATCCTTTACTTTATCCTATCAAATGAGAAAACTTCATTAATAAACGCAATAAATAATACTAAAAATATTATTATTTTTCATGTAAATACGCACATAGTAAAGCTTAGCACTGTTTAAGGCATTCCCCATTTTATCCTCGTGTCCCGCAAGCCATGTGTCTACTCGCGTTAATTCTTCTTCTGGGTTCGATTGAACCTACAATTTAAATATCACATGTTATACACAAAAGTAGTGTTGATATTTGAAAAACATTATGATACATACCATTTCATATTGCAAAGCAGCATAGGTGCGACGCCCAAGTGTATGGGAATATTCTAAATTGGTTCGATTCTTGGCATTTTGAATGTTTTGTGACTTCTTTTTTGCTTTCCTTTCGTTCTCACAAAATAATATCCATATGTTGGGATCAACACCTTCCGGTAGGACTCCAGGATTGTCTTCGGTAGGCAAAAAACATCTCATATTACTTTTGTGTGTCCTAAACTTCTGTGCAAACCGTTTCTCCATCAGGGGGCGAGCCACCTCCGGTTCAACATCTAACTCAAATCCTACCATTAAAGCATTCCAAACATCATCTTTGTAATTGTTTGGCACAACTCTCCAATCTTCGTAACTAATCGGAATATAAGATCTAACAAGATCACCAACCCGAGTGCTCCATCTCCCACTCCATGGACCGACTACACTCCCATCCACTTGAACGGTGACTCTCATTTTACCATCTTGGGTCATATATTGTAATTGTTTAGCCTTTTTATCCATTTCTTCTTGCTTCTTTTTATTTTCTTGATGCGGAGTGGATGATATTTGTTGTGGTGTTGATGACATTTTTTGTTTCGAACCACCACTTTCACTTGAAGCCATGATGCCCAATACAGTGCTGCCAAAACAAAAAATAGATGCCAACAATAGAAATAACTGTTATAAAATAATATGCATTGAATTATCATATTAATACAACATTAGCATATTGATAGAGATATATATAGTCATGTTGGTAAAACAAAACAGCTTTCAACGGTTACAATATCCAAGTGCGGTTACAATATTAAAACAACTAAATTGAGTTACAATATTAAAACAACTAAATCGAGTCATATTGCTTGAGCAAACTTTCCAAGTGTGGTTGGTCTTCAAGAATAGATTGAAAGATTGTTGGTGTCTCTAAGTCGTCCACTTGACTCGTCAATCTCTTAGGTGACTGTATAACAACCCTATCAACGCTTGAGCAAATTTTTAAGATCTTTCGAATAGAATACTTGACTAGCCTCGGATGCGAGAATGGCAGGCTCATCATACTTATTATCAACGCTCTTAAACTTATCAAAATTTACCATCACTAAGTTGGAGTCCGTACAAAGCTTACAACCATTAGTCTTATCCTCCACTCTCACCCAATCACAATAAAATACCACCTCCTTAAACAAGGTATAGTCCAGCTCAATAATTTGTTTGATAACTCCATACCACATAGTCCAAGTATTTGTGAGATTCTTATCACTTTTTTTAGCTCGAAATTGTGTCCATGCCTTCAAGCAAACGCCGCTATCCTGTGTGACAACAGTATCGTCGTGATACTTAGGAGAGAATACGAAACCATTTACACGATACTTTTTATATGTTTTAGCCTTGAATTGCGTCCCTTGAACTAACCGCCACAATGTTTCATTTGTCTTCGTCTCTCCTGATTTCAGCAACTGTTTGATGAAAACAAATCATAATTACTACAATGTTTCAATTCTCATCATACTTAATGGAAAGATTAATAAAAATATTAGTATTTATATAATCACCTTCTCGGATAACCAAGGGATAAAAGAAGTTTGTTTCTCCACTTCTGTCATTTCAATCCCCTTCCCTTTAGGACGAGACACGGATTTCAGTGATGCTTCATATTCACTGCAATATGTAGTTTGATATAAGTAATTATAACTCAAAATGATAATTAATTCTTAACTATAAACAAACGAAAGAACTCAAACCTATAGTACTCTTGAAATCCATCAACATTTAGTCGAAATAATACCCATCGACGTATTTGTTGAAACTGTACGGGTCCCAATGTTATAGTCTTATCATCCAGCAAAGGCCCTTCATCAGAGAACTCTCCACCTTCCTCTAAAAAGGCCTCACGGGAGCGTTTATGATTTCCATCAGATGGATTTGGCATGTACTCCATGCAATATCCAACAGATTCAGCAACAACGTAGGATTCTGCAATTGAACCTTCAACATACCGCTTATTGCTGGGTATATCTTTGAAATCTTTCATCGTCGTATTTGTATTAGGTAATAAAAATTAATAGCAAGCATTATTAACTTAAACGGGGCATATTTTACTATATTAAAAGGTAAAAAAAATCACCTTTCGAACGGATACATCCAATGAGCGTCGGTGGGTCCACAAACCAGGGCTTCATCTCCTAGATGCACAGTGAGGTGAATGCTAATATCAAAAAACGTAGGTGGAAAATATTTTTCCAACACGCACAATGCTTCAACAACCATGTATTTGGCTCTTTGGATATCTTACCGAATTAGGACCTTAGAGCACAATATGTTAAAGAACAAACTTAATTGTTGGATTGCTCTTCTTAAATCTCGATGTTTCGGAAATGCATGTTGGAGCAACACAGGTAGCAGATGTTCAATTATGACATGATAATCATGCGACTTTAAGGAGTGCAAAGATGGGGGACTAAGACTTACTATATTGCTCAAGTTAGAGGAAAAACTAGTAGGAAGCTTTAAGTCCTTCAAAATTTGGCTGAATTGTTTTTTTCTTCTTTATCCAAGATAAATGGTGCTGTTGGTTTTATCATTTTTCCGGTGCGTCCATTAACTTGAAGCCATTGATCGCTGTGTATGCCTATACCCTTCATATCCAATCGACCCTTTTCAGTATCCTTTATTTTATTATCATCAAGAATTGTGTTTATCAAATGCTCTGCAACATTCTTTTCGATGTGCATCACATCAAGGACATGTCGAACTTGATGATATGGCCAATATTCCAAATCAAAGAAAATAGATTTTTTATACCAAGCTTCTTTAAATTCAACATTAGCACTCCCATTAACATTATTAGACTTTCTCTTCTTAGCGGGAACTTTTGAGACTTTTCCAGGTACATACTTTATATTTCTTAACTTCTCCACAAGTGCATCTCCGTTTAGTCGAATCGGGGGACGTCCAACTTCCTGTGTCCTAAGTCCCAAACCTCTACCACTCCTAAAAGGATGATCGCTTTTAAGAAAAATACGATAGTTTGTGTAAACTATCTTCATGCTATGTTCTAGCCAAATGGATGGAGTGTCATCGCCACAAATAGGACATGATTTGTAACCATGTGTTACACACCCAGATAAGTTTCCATATGCGGGAAAATCATGAATCCCCCACATCAACATAACTCTCAACGTAAAAGGTTGCATTTTGTTCATGTCAATAGCTGTAACTCCTTCCCATAGTTGTTTCAACTCATCTACTAATGGTTGAAGAAAAACATCAATGTCTTGACCCGGTGCCTTTGGCCCAGGAATCAGCAAAGATAAAATTTGGAACTCACGCTTCAAGCATAAAGAAGGCACCACATTATAAGGCGCGGTCATGATAGGCCAGCAACTATAACTACTAGACTGAATACCATGGGGATTAAACCCATTTGTTGCTATTGCAAGCCAAACATTGCGCCCTTCCTCGGCGAAATCGGGCCATCTACTTTTTAGCATTCTCCATTGGGATGAATCACAAGGATGTCACTGATAATCCCATGAACTTGTTGCCCGATGGTTCCATGTCATTTCATGCGCTATCCAAGGAATAGTGTACAATCTCACTAGCCTTGGAATTAAAGGGAAATGTCTCAACACTTTCATCGGTTCTTTGCATATCCTCTTCCCTTTCTTTGAGGTCACTGCATATCTCAGTTCTCCACACTGAGGACATTCCTCCAAATCTTCATTCTCTTTCCAGTATAAAATACAGTTGTTAACGCAAGCATGAATGTAATTTGCTTTCATACCTAGGTCTTTCATCATTCTCTTCATGTGCGGATATTTTTCTGGTAATGTGTTTCCTTTTGGAAGCCACCTCTTTAAAACCGACAAGAGAGAGGTCACGCTATTTCCCGACCAACCAAACTGCTTTTTCAAATTATGCAATTCAACAATTGCAGAGAGAGTAGTCTCAGAACCCTCACATGAAGGGTACAATTTCTCCATCGCTAATTTATTATATTGATCATACTTCTCATTGTCGACATACGATTTTTCAGAGAATCCTTCCTGATCGGGTTCTACACAATATTGTTCGTGCACTCCGTAACATGCGTCAACTAAGTTTCGCAACCTTTCATTCTCATTGTTATCAGCTTCATCATGTCCTTCACAATCAATAGTATCTACTACGGGACATGTTAGGTTCGATGATAGTGTTTCACCATGTAAAACCCACTTAGTATATGTCCTGTCTATACCGTACATTATCAAATGACCCTTGATATCTACCGCAGTAAAACGCTTCTTATTTCGGCACTTAACACATGGACAAAGAAAGGTCGAGAATTGATGGCCATTGTTTGCAATTGCAAAATTAATAAAAGACGCAACTCCATTTGTGTACACCTCACTTATTCTATTCCTCTCATTCATCCACTCTTTGTTCAATGTTTGTGACATTCTGCACTACCAAAAAAATATGGTTTACACACAAGTTATATGATTATATAAAAAAAAATAGAATTATTGATACACATAAGAAAAATCACAGTTACAACATGTAATTTTGTTAGAACAAACCTTAAAGTTCAGGGGAGGGGTGCAATTTCCTTAGTTATATAAATTTATGTGTTTTAATAGTATAAATCATTGTATAAATCAGTGTATAAAATTATGTGTTTTAATAGTATAACAGGGTATTAAATACCAGGTCTAGTGTATACAATTATGTGTTTTAATAGTATAAATCAGTGTATACAATTATGTGTTTTTTATAAATCAGTATATAAAAAACATTCTAAGCTTTGGATTTAATACAAAATAATCAAAAACTTGAACCAAAAAAAATAAAAAGTATGTACCCAACAACAATAACAAAAATACATTGCATTTTACCAAAAAAATAAACTTGTAACCCAACAGCAAATCTCTTATGAACAGTAAATCGCTTAGAACGTTTTAGACAAATATCGTATGAATGAGATAATTACCTTATGAAAGCAAATCGCAATTCCCAAACCCTAGGTTATGATGTGAGCGCCGAATGCTTCCAAAACCCTAGGTCACGCTAACTGAGACTTCTTCCAAACCTTAGGTCACGCTAACTGAGACTTCTTCCAAACCCTAGGTCACGCTAGAGCATCGTGTATTGGAGAAGAGGAAGAGCATTTTGGAGAAGAAGAAGATCGCGTATTGGAGAAGATCGCGTATTGGACAATTTCAAACGCTAGATTTTTGGAGAAACCCTAGGTCACGCTATAGCATTTTGTAGAAAGACAATTTCTTTGTCGGGGATATTTTGACGCTAGGTGTATTGTGTTGTGAGAATGCTAGTTAATTATTTTTTTTTAATTACTTTTAAAATATTTAAATAATATTAGTAACACTTATCAGATATTAGTAACGGTATGGTGTTGTGAGAAATAGTAACAGTATAATACTGTTAGTAAACCAAAAAATAGTCTGTTACTAAAAGCTTGTTTTGGTGTAGTGACTGTCAAGCCTAAGGATAGAGGTATAGCACTTAAAGCCCAGTCTAGGAAGGGAGAGAAAGTGTCCACGAGAGATAAGAAAAAGTAAGGGAAAGTTTGTGAGTCCGAGTTTGAGGGCAAATTTGATTTTGATATGGCCTTGTTTGTGAAATTTTTAAAAAAGTTTCTCAAATTTTCCAAAAAAATTCTTCCAATAAAAGATTTTTTGAGAAAAATAAAAAGAAAGAAGAGGCCAAAGAGAGCAGTGAGAAAGAGGGAGAGAAAGAGAATGAAGAAGAAGAGATATGTTTCGTGTGTGAAGGTAAGGGGCACAAGGCTTTTGAGTGTCCCACTAGGCTAAAGATAAAGGGCAAAAATATTGCATGCCATCCACTCTTAGGGATAGTGAGGAAGAGGAAAAGGATATCGGGAAAGAATCTTAACATGGGATGTGTGTATCCTTTTTAGCTAGTCCCGTGAGCACACCTAGTTTATCCCACGATAAGGATACTTGTGCACGTGAGAACCCCGAGGATGATTTGAGTATTTCCAGCGAGTGTGAGAGTGAGTGCGCTAGTGAGGGTGAGAGTGATCTCCAAATTGTGTTTAGAGATTTATGTGCTGAGACCCTAAAAATGAAAGAAGTTGCATAAATAGCTAACTCTTAGGGTAAGAGATTTGTAGGGAGAGATAGAGAGTTTAAGGGGATTTGAGGCGTCGGTGGGTCAACTCGAGAAGGTGAAAGTTTCTTTGAGTGAGAAGTTGATCATCTTCAATCAGGAAAAGAGTGAACTTATAGCCCATGCGTCACAATTAGAGAGAGATCTTGAACGTGCCCGTGAGGTAAAGGTCGCCTTAGAGGATATATCTAAGAAGGTAGAAAAGATGTTCCTCGATCCCACTTTGGGTAATGTTGAGAGATTGATCCATATGGCTCTCAATCCAACCCACCTAGGTGTCCCATACCGGATAGGAGAGTGCGCCGTAGACATTTCGAGAGAGGTGTTCCTAGGCCTGTATACATTTGCACCCATTGCAAGAAGAGAGGATACCTTAGGGAATTTTGCTTTAAGTTGGGTAATATGTCATGTTTTGCTACTACATGTGTTTCTACGACACATGCATCCACAAATGGTACTTTGGATGCTCCGGATGATTACATGAAAGAATTTGCACATATTAGGGAGCAAGTAAAGTTTTTGGTCAAGACTTCACATGATTTCATGAATGTTTTTCATAGGATGCCACCTCCTTTGAAAAATTCCACCTCACCTAACGGTCGAGGTTTAGACTTGTTTACTAGCATAAGATGATTTTCATGATGATATTTTATGTCTATTGTAAGTGTGTACCATTTTTGTATTTATATTTTTCATTTTTGAGATAATTTTTGAAAAATAAAAAAGATTCTCATTTTTGAAAAATTTTGGAAAAATTAAAAAAAAAATCCAGTTTTTGAGAAAAAAATTGAAAAAATCAAGAAGATTTAATTTTCATAATTTTTTTAAAAAAAGACAAAAAGAGTTTTGTATTTTGTTTACACCGTTTATGGAGGGACATTTAGGATTACCGAGTCACAATTTCATTCCATATCCATGTGATTATTTGATAGTGTTTTAATATGTGTCATCATTTCATTTTTGTGCTTTATAATGTTTGGAATCATTGAGATGCAATTTGATATTATATACATGTTTGACTCTTAGTATCCTTTAATGCACACTTGCACGGATTTGTTTCATTATTGTACTTGTCTATCATATATTGGTCAAAGTGTTTCCATCTCAATCATGTCTTCAAAACGAACCAAATGCGATAAAACTTGACAATGAAAGTAGTGCATGTAAGAAGAGTTTACCGTGAGGATTTAAATTTCAAAAAATGATGAGTGTTCATGGGAAAGGGCTGCGAGTGAATAATAAACACGTCGTGAAAGCCACCGTTTAGAAGAGTTCGAGAAAAAAATTAAGGCAATAAAAATAATCATATGCCAAATTGGGGCCAATTGGATTTCTCTAAGGAGAGAGAAATATATCACCACAAGAAAAAAATCAAAGATAAATTATTTATGCGGGAATTTGGTTGCAAATGTAAAAAACGGATTTTCATGTCCTGACAAAGTCTTAAAAAAGCATTATATAGTTTTAGACGCTATTGGTGTGGAAATCATTTTAGATTTTGATGTGTCGATTAGATTGAGTCGATGTCATATGAATTCAAATTTTTGACACCTAAGGACGATTTTGAGATCATTCGTTGGGAGTATCCGTATTCGTAGTGCACATATGCTATGCTTGAATGCATTGATTTTCCTATCGAGTTTGTTCACACTCATTCATTCCGTATCCACAATTTGGTTATCTTAGTATAAATTCATAGTGTGTGATTTTTGTAAAATTATTTTTTCATTCTTGTTTGAAAATTTTGAAAAATAAAATATAGTTGGTGGAAGCTTTCGAGTTTATCCTTGATGATCATAGTTGTTTGCTTTGCTTGTCGTGATACTCCATGCTTATTTTATTTATTCTTTTCCTTGTCTATTTCGGACAAATAAAAAGGGGGAGAACGAATTATGATTTAATAGGGAGTTTTAATTATGGGGGAGAATTGAGATTTGATATTTGTTTTTATTTATGTTTATCTCATTTCAAACTCGATATGTCATAAAGGTATTATTTCTTGTCTCATGTGTGTAGGTATAAAATTGAACATTATTTTGCACAACCTGATGATGACAAAGAAGATTTGAAGTTGAAGTTTTTTGAAGAAAAGTTTAAGACTTGCATTTTTAGTACCTTTTCAGTTTTGGATTCATGTGAGGGTATTACATTTATAGAGGAATTTTGATTTGATAATTCGAATGTTTTTAGTTTGTACCGGCATAGACATAAGGGGGTAATTTGTAAGGACATATTTTACATTGTCCTGTTTACATTAGTGTATATCATATACCGCTACACCCGTCAAAGAATTATTCAAGTTCAATCATGCATCAAGACGGATCCGAATATCAACGTTCTTCAACATAGAAGCCTCTGCGAGATCAATTTTGGTAAGGTTTTGTTTAAGTCCCTTTTCGATTCATTTAAAGTGTTGGGATAATTTTTCTAAGTGTAGGATTTTTTTAAAAAAACGTTTCCAATCAGCTGAGGCTTTATTTTTCGTAAAATGGAATTTTTTCTAAGTGTTGAGGCAAACAAAAATTGTCGCTCTGGTCTTTCGAGCGACATTGCCATGTCATTCAAACGACATTGGCATATCGCGCGATGTCATTCAAACGACATTAAATCTCGTTCGAGCAACATGTGTACTTCGTTCGAGCGATCTGCCAACTCAATTTTGTTTTTATAAATAACGTGTTAAATGAGTTATTGTTTCTTAAGAAGACCTGACGTTTTTTGTTCTGCAAAAATTACATCAGAACACTTTTGTCTTCTTCAACTTACGGTTCAATCCTTAGTTTTTCAATTCACAAAAGTCCCAATAGTTTAGTGAATTATTTTGGAACCCAATATACGATTTTTGCTGGAGTTTCTCTTGTAGGAAACATTTCATACTGCTGATTAAGTACCACTTGAGGGAGTTGTTGGGCGGACTACGATTGAGGTCTTTGGGAGTACTCGTGGGTGATCCTTGCTGACTTGCGGAGTTGCTGCGGAATTCCATTGCTGATTCAGAACTGCGTGTTCTTGTGGGTATTTGCGGATATTCATTGCATATTTCGCTTGTAATCTTGTGAGTATTATTAAGTGAAATAAAAAGGTTTTCGCTTTTTGTTTTTTTTCCTGAAATCTGTGTGTCTGCAAATTTATTTATGATGGTTTGATTTTACCCTTGTAGTTGCATGTTTAAGGGTTCTATAAAAATAGACTCTAATTAAATAGGTTTAAAATTGAAATTTGCGAGTTCGGTTTAATCAATATCACATAGCTTTCACAAATTGCTATCAGAGATTTTTAAACGATCACCACTTTTACAAAAAAACTCATGTTTTTTCAATTACAAGGCATCTCATGGTGAAGAAGTTAGAGAATGGTTGAAGCACTTATTTGTACACTACAGTAAGTTCAATCAAGATGCTACACTCATATGGCGAAGAAAATACAAAATAGATATTTGTACTTCTCATTTTGTAATGAAATCAATTTCTATGGTGGTACTTAACGGATATGGCTAAGAGGGGAGGGTTGGATCAAAGTGACCTCATATGGGTAAGTATCGTATATACAATATTTCTTTTATTATGATTAGTATGAATCCCATATCGCATCTCACTTTTTAGGTTAGAAAATTCCCAAATCTCAATTGGTATATTTATATGTAAAAAACTAAATCATAAAAGTAAGGTCTTTAACCCCATTTGTACATTTATTTTTATGTGAATGATATATTTTGGTTGCTTTGTGATTGTGACTTTTGCGTAATGTAACAATTTGAGTGTTAGGGTCGTGTTTGGGCCTTACACCATATGACGAGTATTATCTAGATATGGACATGATATGATACGATACCAAATCATTTTTTATCTGAAACAAACACAGTCGATTTAAAACATGAAATGACTAATATGACTAATAATTGTAATTCAATATGATAATGCGCGAAAATATGAGTAAAAATACGAATATGGCAACATGTTACGACTAAGACGTGCCATAATCTTCACATAAATACGACACGAAAAAGACATATCGTTTTAGTTTTAGGTCAATTTTGAATAATTTTATTGCATCATGCCTAAAATTATAACCGTACTTTTAAGTACGTTATTTTGTCATCATTCACCATAAAGTCTTAATCACAATATTATATATATGTTATCAATTATAAGTGCATATTTTGTAATATTTTTATCAACCTTTCGAGCATTGTGCGAATCACACACTAGTTATACTAAAAAGATCAGCCCAAACAAAGTACAGTGAGGCCTAAACAAACAAGCACAGCCGCGCCAGAAAAACTAGACCAATCTACTACCTAAAACTCCAGAGTCCAACCCACCAACAACGCCGAAAGAACAAGCCCAAACATGAGGGCGGGCAAACCAAAGAAAAAAGGCCAACAACCAAACAACACCACGCGTAGCATTACATGCACACAAGCCACGCGTAAGCCACCTCCACAACAGCCAACCAAACCAAGTTACCAAGAAACCCTGACGGCCACTAATTCAAAAGCCAGATATCAGCAAAATCAAACGAGTTGTTCCTATTTTTATTGTAATAACTTTTTCTTGATTGTTGTACATTCGCAGCAATATTTAGTTTGGGCTACAAAGTATGACAAGTTCAGATATGCTAAATTGTGTTGGCTCTTAAGTATTTTGAATTTCGATTTGGCTTTTGAATATTTAAATCTGGCTTTTATTATATGTTTGGTCATACATATTTCTCCATTTGTGCCATCACACATCTAAGAAAAGTGTTATGTAGATATTGTATGTTTCCATGTATGGGTTTGATTTTTTTGGTGAAGAGTGATGAAAGTGTGCCCTAAGAAGGAAAATTAGATGATGGGAACATATTGCAGTTAAACTCAACATTTTCCAACTATAAGGCAATAGAATGCTGGGAATTGGAATACCTACTAGCGAAGAAGAGCTCATGTCCCTCATCGATTAAAATTTTATCCATTTTTATGTGCATCAAACTATGATAAATTATGGGTATTGGAGCATTTTATGTTTTCATTGTAATTTAACAAGTGTGATAATTTCTTATGTGCAGTGTGCTAGGATAGTAAGTCATACTCCATACTTTTAGCCTTTGTTGTACACTTTACGTTTCTATAAAATTGATGGTTTCTAATTACAGTGTATTGTCTTTAGTTGGTCAATGTAATGTAGTTTATAATGCGTTTCAGTGTCTCCGTCTTTCCTCTCTGTAACATAGTACAATTTATATTTCTCGAGTTGAATGGAGTCCTTAGATGTATCTTTGATCTTACTCCTAATATACTATTTAAGTCCAATTAATAATGGATTGATTATTTATATCGGCACGTCTCCGTCGACAATAAACGTGCTGTAGGTATGCCCTGCACATCAAATTCAAGTACACTCGGAAAAAACAATTCAAGGCATTTAATTCAAGTACACTTATATGTATACGTATGATTCTAGGGAGATCCTCAAATTGTAATCCGGTGATGTGTCACATATATCGGTTAATATCATTGGCGCGAACCCACAAACGCAAAAACATCAATCAATATCTATGTGTTACATCTCCAAATTTGAGTTTTGTGTACAATTTTGAGAGTTTCCTAGAATTATTCTCTCCCTCAGAGAGAGAGATTCTCATAAGTTAAAAATTGATAAAATTTGATCGATTATTTTGAAAAAGAAAAAAATTCATTTTAAGTTGATTTTTTTATAGGTTTTTACGGTCTAGTCCTTGGACTAACAATTTTAGACAAAAAAACCGGTGAACTAAATTTTAAACGATTAGGTCCAACATATAAATACCCCCAATTTAAAAAAATCATAAACCTAATCGGCTATTGGAGTTTTCTCTGCAACTAACGACTATTCTCCGAAATCGAAAATAACATCAATCTTATGCTTTGATCGTCTGTCCTATACTCGATTACAGTGTTCTTATTCGATTCTACCTGTATCACTTGGCTCTATCATTTGTAAGTTTATCTTTATCAGCAGTTGATTTTTCTATTTTCGATCGATTACAATAAGTATATGTCGTTTGTTTTAATTCAAGAGACTCATTGTAATATTCATTCATGTGATTGAATAGCTTTTTATACGTTATATATGTATATGTTTTTAATTTGTGTTTTTTATGCATTTATGTTTGGATTCTTCATAAATAAGTTATATTTATCAATATTTGTAATTCTTAGTTGAATGTGCTGAATTAATATTATTGATGTTTCATTCTAATTTTAAGAGTCCTTGATTTTCATTTGGTATTGAATCATTTATTGATATAGGTCCGCGCCAGCGGAAACAACCAGTTCGATATCAGTTTTCTCAAAGTACACGCAATGTTTATAAAGTACACGTGATTGATATTTGATAATATGTTTTGTTTTATTGCTTCCTGTATAGGTTTTTAAAAAGTGCCTCTAAGTTTATATTAATTATAAATAAATATTTTTATATTTCATGCATTAAATTATTGCACACATTTTTAGAATTGTTGACCTTGAAGTAAATGTTTTTCGTCTCTGTTTTACTGCAGGACATTATGGTAAGTAGTGTAATAGCAAGGTGTTGTTATTTGGATAATATGGCTTGTATTGAAATATTTGAAGATAGCTCATTGGATTTCATATGCAATGAGTTGTGTATTAGGTTTACTAATTTGAGAAGTGGGAGTTTTTCATTGAGGTATTCATTTGGTGATGAATGTCGGTACATGTTGGTTTGTGACAACGATGTTTGTTGTATGTTGCGGTCCCAATTGATCGTGAAAGCTAATTTCATTTGGATATATGTCATTGATTCATTACCATTTCCATGTAATACAAGAGATGAACGGGTTGACTGCTCTAATCGAATTTTTGAAGGGGTTGACTGCAGTAATACAAGGTCTGAGAGGGTTGACAGTGGTGATACAAATACACAGAGGTTAGAGTCTTTATCATCAGGCACTAAAAATGATTTTAATAGTTGCATTGAAAATGACTTTTATCTTGGAGGTGTGGAGTCAAGTAAGTCGAAAGTCTATCTTTCGAATGATTGGAAGACTTATATAAGTCATGAGCAGCAGTGTTTTGAAGGAGGTGTAGTGGAATTTCGGGATAAATTGCAAAAGTATGCCGTTGAGGTTGGGTTCAAGTATGTGTATTTGAAGAATGATAAAACTCGAGTGACGGCTGAATGCTCTAAAAAGACTACTGAGAATTGCATATGGAGAATTCATGCTTCATTATCTATAATAAATGGATACTTTTACATACGTTCAATGAATAATGAGCATACATGTAGAGGTGTCTTTCGTAGTCCGTCAGCCAAAATGATAGCCTCCAAGTTGGTTTCAACATTGGTAGCTGATGATCTTAGAGATAACTCGCTATTGAGACCAATTGATGTAGTTAGAGATATGAAGAAGAATTATGGTCTTGATATAGCTTATCAACATGCATGGCGTGCGAAAGAGATGGCTGCTGTTGATATACATGGTGATGAAAAGGTTTCTTATGCATTAATGAATAATTATCGTGACCTTCTATTGCAGTATAATCCTGGGTCGCATTGCATCCTTGACGTGGAACATGAGAGTAAAAAATTCAAGAGAATATTTGTAATGTTTAGAGGAAGTATTTATGGATTTCAATACTGCAGACCTGTTTTATTTCTTGATGGTGCCTTTTTGAAGAGCCGTTACCGTGGAACAATACTATCAGCTACTGCAAGGAATGGGAACAATGGTAAATGAATTTTAAATATTTTATTTTGTGTATTGCATTGAAATTTTGTTTGTTCCATTCCATAACATTAAAATACAAGCATACAAATATAAAATACCTTTGAAGGTCTTTGTTTTAGTTCACGTGTACTTTTCATTTTTCTACGTGTACTGTCATGATATGTCTTATTTTGTGTAATACTAAGTAAAGTACACGCATAGTGCATGTAAAGTACACGTGAATGTTTTTGTTAATGTCACGTGTACTTTTCATTTTTATGCGTGTACTTTGATAATGATGACTTTATGTGTAGTAATAAGTAAAGTACACGCATTTTACATGTCAACTACACGTGAATGTTTTTCTTAATTTCACGTGTACTTTTCATTTTTATGCGTGTACTTTGATGATGATGTTATGTTGAATACAAACTAAAGTACACGCATTTTACATGTCAAGTACACGTGAATGTTTTTCTTTATTTCACGTGTACTTTTCATTTTTATGCGTGTACTTTGATGATAGGTGTTGTTATTTAGAAATAATAAAGCAAAGTAAATGTTAAAAATGAAAAGTACCTTTGAATGTTTTTGTTTAGTTCACCTGTACTTTACATTTTTATGCGTGTATGTTGATGTTAGTCTTGTTAATAATAAAGCCAAGCAAAAGATTGATGAGTAAACGTGCATTTTATCATGTGTACGGTACATTTTTATGCTTTGTCTTGTTATTTACATACAATTTAGATTAAACACAATATATTTCCCATGTGTTTTAGGGTCTGCGCCAGCAGCATCAATATACAAAGCATGGATATGTTATTTATTTTAATTTTAATATATTTTTTAAATTTCAGGACTTTTTCCTGTTGCATATGCTGTTGTTGATTCCGAAATCGAAGATAACTGGATGTGGTTTCTAGTCAATTTGCATAGTGCAGTAGTTGAGCAATATCGAAACATAACATTTATATCAGATCGAAACAATGGATTACTTGAAGCTGTTTCTAGGGCCTTCCCGTTGTCTGCACATTCCTACTGTATACATCATTTATAAGGGAATATAAAAAAGAAAATTCGTGGGAATTGTGCTGGATTTCGAAAGAAATTTGTTAAAGATTTTTTGTCTTGTGCATATGCTGTCTCAGTTGATGTATTTCACAAGAATATTGAAGCATTGAAGAAGGAAGGAGGAGCTGCTATTGCCGATTTCATTGATAGTTTGCCTCCCGAGAATTGGTCCTGTGCATATTTCCCTGGTAAACGATATGGTGACATGGCATCTAGTGTTGCGGAGTCATTCAATTCATGGATATTGGAGGAAAGGCATTTACCAGTAATGAATATGCTTGATAAATTGAGAGTGAAGATTATGAATTTCAATGCAAACAAACTTGTTGAGTCTGACACTTGGGCAAATGAGCTATGTCCTTTTTTTCAAAAGTTACTGAATGAAAATTTGAATAAAAGCCGACATTGGACTATTAGTCGCTCAAGTCAAAATGTATTTGAAGTTCATTCAGAAGTGCGAGCAACAGTTGACTTAGGAGAAAGGACTTGTTCTTGTAAGAGTTGACAGATTAGATGTTTTCCATGTTCTCATGCTGTTTGTGTTGTGCGGAGGAAAGGGACCAGTATTTATGATTATATTGAGGAGTACTATAAGGTATCTTTCTACAGAAAATCATACTCGATACCTATAGTTCCTCTTCCTGATTTGATTTCCTTAAATATTCCTATTCCTGAAAATCCATCTATCCTTCCACCAATGACTAAGAGACCGACAGGCAGGCCAAGAAATAAGAGAATAAAGTCTTCTGGTGAGATCACAGTAAGGGAAGTTACTTGCTCGAGGTGTAGTAAAACGGGTCATTACAGGTCTACTTGTAAGGAACCCATTTGACTATTTTTAAAATTGTTGAATTCATTCATTTTAACCATTTGATTGAATAAATTAATTAATAAACCATTTGTTTCACATAAATGAATGTAATTTATTTTTAAGTCTCATATATCAATTTTTTTTGTGTGTTGCTGTACTCAATTTTTCATAAAACATACATGATCATTATTCCTTGTGTTCACGTGTACTTTGCCTTTGTATACGCATGTTATGTAAAGTACACGCTCATTTTGATGTCCAAAGAAATTATAGGTATTTTAGCAATAGTCCCATTTGTGAATGTTTTGTTTGTCCTAATCCCATTTGACTTTTTTATTCATAATTAGTCCCATTTAGCAGTTGTGGATGGTCAGTTCAATATGCGTGTACTTTATAAAAGCATGCGTGTACTTTACTTATTGTACATACATGAGATACACGCATAATATAAATATAATGTGCGTGTACTTGATGAAATGTGCGTGTACTTTATGAAGTACACGAATTGATAATTAAAGTACACGCATTTAAATATAATTGTACATGCATGTTTTAGAAAACTACACGCATATTGATATGACAAAAATCTAATTCAATATACGTGTATTTTATGTATTCTGCATGTAATTTTATCAAGTATTCGTATATAAATGCATGTACTATTTTGAAAATGGTTTTTGACATTACAATCTGCTTGTACTTTATAAAAGATATTTGGGTCACTCATATTCTTAAACTCCTATGGGTATTATGGTCCGCGCCAGCGTCATTATTATACAAGTACTAGTTGTAAGCCCGCGTGATGCGCGAGAGAGGCGCAATGTACGAAACATAAGAAAAAATATATCTAAAAAATTTGTAACAAAAATATCCTTCTTATTTACATTTGCATTGAAGAGCGAGGTTTTAATTAAAAATACAACTTGTAGTTATTTAATCATCGAGCATTAGAAACATATGTACTACATAGTGCATTATATTGTTGTAATGGTTTTTCGAAATGATATTTTTTTAAATATCAATGTTAAAAACCATATTATTTTTCATGTTAATTGTATTGTTGTAAATTGGACCAACATCAATGTTAATTGTAATAAAATTCTTCTTAATGTTTATTGTGATTATATCAATGGCCATAGGGTAGTGAGACGTGGAACCATTTCACTTTATTTTTCATTACAAAGAGGGATGAAAAGAGGGAGAGAGAAGTACGTTGGAAATGAAGAGTTGTCACTTTTGAGGAAGTCAAATACTTGAAAATCGTAACTGAGTTCGTTGGAAATCAAAGGCTAATTGCAAAGCATAATAAATGCCCTGTTTTGCATTTTAGAGTATATAGAGATTTCAATCTGCTTGTACTTTATAGACTACGCATGTACGTTATAAAGTACACGTGTAATATATAGAGTACACGCATTTATATTTATTTCAATAGGCGTGTACTTTATATATTACACGTGTACTTTGTATTGTACACGTGTAATATATAGAGTACACGCATTTATATAATTTTTATTGATGAAATGTTATAAATGTAAAAATTTTTAACAAAACACGTGATCATGTTTATAAGGGTTCACGTGTACTTTACTATATTGGATTATGAAATAACTCAGAACACATTCATGAAAGAAATAAAATTTTTATTAAAAACAAAAAAATAAAGTACAATTTTTCAAATAAAGAAAACTGAAAAAACTAAACAGGGCTTCTAGAAGGGATGTTTGTCAAAGGCATCCAGGGTGTCAGGGAGAGAGTCAATGAAATTCGACCAGTGTCGAATTTCTTCTTCTATGACAGCTACAAGGCCTTCATGGAGAGCCTTTTTCTCCTTCAGCTTTGCGATTTTCAGGGGAACTTCCTTTGTATAGAAATAAATGAGTTCTTCATGTGTTTGAGGAGGGTCCTCATCCACATCAAATAAATCTATGGGATTGGGTGGAAGTCCAGAATAGGCTTCCCTTACATATGTTTGAAACTGCTCAAAGGCAGTTTCATATGAGGAAATATTTTCCTCAATTTGCCTTATTTTTTTTTTGTTTCTTTCATCTCTCTCAAGAGTTTCTCGCAAGTTTTCTGCTGGAATAGACATTATGTAATCTTTACCCTAGCTATAATGGTTAAGAAAGGAACAAATATTACTCTTTTATAGGAAAAAGTGAAAGTTATTTATTTCTTGACCAGAAGTAGTTGGGAAGCGAGTAGTTGAGCTTAATAAATTGATTTTGGTTATTGTGTCCTTGATGAATTCTTCAAAGTAGTTTTCAATTAATATAATAAATAATCATTATATTAACCACTGCGTGTACTTTAGTGAAAATGCGTGTACTTTGGATAATTAATTGTACTTAGTAATTATGACTTGTATTTTTCGTGAAAACTAATTTTACATTGTTTCATAACAATCAGATGCATTGTTTGTATAAACCTTACGTGGATTGTGGTCCGCGCCAGCGGGAAAAAACCATTTTGGTATGTAAATACACATGTATTTACATACCAAAATATATCATGTATTTTGAAAATACACGTAATATTTTCAAAGTACAGGTAAGTATTGGTAGGTAAATTTTGAAATATCAGGAATATCAAGTGTACTTTCAAAATACACGTGTATTTTGAAAATACACGTTAAAATAAACGTGTACTTTCAAAATACACGTGATATTTTTCACGTGTATTTTTATAATACACGTTTATTTTAAAGTGTATTTTGAAAATACACGTTTATTTTCACGTGTATTTTCAAAATACACGTGAAAATAAACGTGTATTTTGAAAGTACACGTGAGTATTGCTATGTAAATTTTGAAATATCAAAATGACACATCCTGTAACTGTGCTAGGTTTTGAAGTTGCTGATTTGTCAAGTGAATGTATCAGAAACTCATGCACAGCAGATGCCCAATCATATTTATTCATTTCCTCAATATTTTCAATGTATTTCAACCAAAATTCTCCAAGGGTGAAGTTTGAGTTGGAAAAAACCATTTTGGTGTAATAAATATTGTAAACAATAACCAATATAACACAAAACAAAATTACAAATATATGTTTTGAATTTGAATCACAATTTATAGATGTTTTTTCCTATTTCGGGGGAAGAAATATTTTGACAGAAGAATTTCCCTGAGTACATATGCTCTTTGTTTAAGCATGTCAGGGTCTTGAAAGAATTTTTGCATTTCTTTGTTTCTGCTTATTTGCTCAATATAGTACATGCAGAACACCCCACAGTCACCCCTGAAATTACAATAAAACAAATATAAAAATTAGAATGATGTGATGAAATTTTTTGAAAGGATACAAATTAGTAATTTTTAGAAATGAAGTTTTTCTTACCCATTATATTGTTTAGGGCGTTCGAGATCTCTTATTAGTTCAAATTTGAGATCACTTTGCAACAAGAAATATACAGTCCTTCTTTCTTGCTCTGTCAATGGATCATCATCCATTGTAAACTCATTTGGGGTGCCTTCCTCAAATTTCCTCTGAATTTTGTAATCATTGTTTTTCATTGTTTCTGCTTCAGTCTTCAATTCGGACAGTGATTTTTGGAAGACAGAAAACTGTTAAGAAGACAAATATTTAGTGTATACAAATAAAAGAGTATATGAAGATGAAAGAGTGAAAAGTACACCCATAAAATAAAAGTACACGCATATTTTATTTTTTCATATCACGTGTATTTTAAAATATGATGGGTGTACTTTGCCTAATGTGTTAAAAGTACACGCATACTATTAAACTACACGCATATTTTATTTTAAAATATCACGTGTTGTTATTATATATGATGCGTGTACTTTGCCTAATGAGTTAAAAGTACACGCATAATATTAAAGTACACGTAACTTGTTTTGGTTCATTACACGTGTATTTTAAAATATGATGCGTGTACTTTGATAATCTATTTAATTATGTACAACTAATACAAAGTACACGCATTATATAATGCACGTGTACAAGTGTATAATATAAGCACGAGCAACATTACTAATTAAGTTTAGGCACTAACCAATTTTTTTGCATCATCAAAGAATGTTGTGTTCTTTTCCATGTCATTCGGTCGGAGGGGATCCATGTGGACCACTTTATTTTCTTTAGTGTATATCACAAATAATGTGAAATGTCCTATACTGTGTCTAAGTACAATGAACAAATTATTACAACTGCCTAAGTATTCAAATAAATCCTTGTATAATTCCCCCTTCTTATTGACTCCGTTTGTTTTACAAGCTTCTATCTGAAATAATATTTATAGACAAGTGTTAATAAGAAAAAATGAAATTTTGTTTATCAAAACTTTCATTTTATTTGTACTTACCCAACAATAATCAGAAAAAGTGTGTGAGTAGGAGAGCCCTTCCTCTGACAATTTTAATCTCAATACTTCGCAAAAGGCAAGTATTATCTGTTTCACACAATATAAAATGGTGAGGAAATAATAATGTTGAAATTTAATGGATGGCTAATATTTGGACAACATACTTGGCTTGAAATTTCTTGATTTTTGAGGACTTCAAGTAAATCTTCCCATGGGACATACGAAACCATCCCTTTGAAAATAAACTCCCTGCATTTTATATAATCAATAAAACAATAGTATAATAATATTAACCTTATTCTTTTGCACCAAAAAAAATATAATTTAGCGAAGTGATAAATCATAAAACAATAAACTTTACCCTGGCTCAGAAATTTTAATAAACTCTTCAATCTTTTTCTTCGAAGCTTAATCGAGATATTTATATGCTTCGATTGCTTCAAGCTTGACGCGAGTTTCCTTCATTTTTCAGCTATTGTTGTAGGGCCTTTTCTAAGCTTTGACTCTTTTAGTTTCTTCATTGGTAGCTTTTCTGTTTCGCCGTCAGCTTTTCTTTTCGTCTGACCTCTAGTAAGAGGTCCTTTGCTTTTGGATATTTTGGGGCTGCCCTCAACTTTCTTTGAGGCTAATTCAATCTTTAAACTCGAAATTTCGTCAAGGAGTTGTTTATTAATGTTTTCCTGATATATTTAACAAGGAATGTTGGATTGTTAGCATTTTTTGAAAAAATGATTGATTTTCACTTACGTGTATTTTATATAATACACGCGTGTATTATATAAAAGTGCGTGTATTTTATAAAGTACACGCGTGTATTATAAAATACGTGTACTTTATAAAATTTATAATATAGCTAAAATTTATAATAAAATTAAGAAAGTGTAGCGTGCAATAAATATCTATGGTATTTTATAGATACCTGGTCAGCTTTTTTCAATTCTGATTCTTCAATCATTTTCTTCAACTCCGAAATTTCGTCATTAAGGATTTTATTATTGTTTTCCTGTAATACAAAAAAATGTTACATTTTAAACAATGCATTATTTTTAATAAGTTAATGCATGTAGTCTTCATTATATCTAATATCAAATAAAACTGCATTAAAATATTATGAAATAAAACTGCGTGTACTTTGAGAAAACTGCGTGTACTTTGAGAAAACTGCGTGTACTTTGAGAAAACTGCGTGTACTTTGAACGTGTACTTTAGGAAAACTGCGTGTACATTAGAGGAAAACTGCGTGTACTCTGCATTCAAAAGTACCTGTTGAGTTCTTTTCGACTCTGACTCCTCAAGATTCTGCCTCAAAGTCATCTTTTCTAAGTCAGCATCTTTCCAGTGTTGCAATGTATCATCATACTTTCTTTTTAGATCTTCATTAGTCAGAGACAGATATCCATTCTTTTGTTCCAAAATTCGTGTTGATTCATCTAATTCTTTAATTCTATCTGAGTCACTCAAAGTGACTTGATCAAGCTTTTCTTTTAAAGAATTGTTTAACTCAACTAGTTGGGCATTTTCTACCTCCAACTTATTTAATAACTCTTTTTCCTTCAAAAGGTTGGAATTCTCCACCTTTAAGTTCTTCACTTCCTCATGGGCTTCAATAAGTGAATCATGATTTACCTGCAACTGTACATTCAAAATGGCAATCTCCACCTCCAAAGAGGTCACCTTATCAAGTGCAACATTAATGTCTACAGCTGCTTTAGATAGTTGGTTATTTTTTTCCAACAACTCCCTTTTCAAAACAACAATTTGTTCCTCCAAATTAACCTTTGGTTGATCTTTTCCCTTCTTTTTCTTTGGACTCACAATGTTTTTAAGGGGAATATTCCAACCATGTGAAAACTCATTGTCATCAATATCTTCAGCAACATTGTTTGATGATGAAGCAGCATGTATAGGACTTTCTGTAGATATGTTCAAAGAGTAACTTGGCCCTTCAAACTGAGATTCCTTTTGTACAGGACAGTCCTTAGAAGCTGGTTTACTTGTAGCCTGCTTCAAAGTTGCTGTTGCGATGTCATTCTTCACAAACCATTGTTTCAAAGACGACAACTTCCACTTCAGGAATTTTGGAGTATTTTCTTTATATTCTTCAACAGGAGAAATGATTTCAAATTTCTCACATGCCCAATACTGAGATCATACAGAAAAAAAAATGAATTTAATACGTGTACTTGACAGAAGATATAACAAGAGTATTTTGAGAGTACACTGGTTATATTTACAAAACATAGTACACGTATACTTTGTAAAATACAAGTGTCCTTTCACATGATATAAGACGTGTATTTTCAAAATACAATTGATATTTAGCGTGTATTTTCAAAATAAACGTGATATAAGACTTGTATTTTCAAAATACACATTAAATATCAATTGTATTTTGAAAGAAGAAGAGAAAATATCACATGTATTTTGAAAATACACGTAATATTTTCAAAGTACAGGTAAGTATTGGTATGTAAATTTTGAAATATCAGGAATATCAAGTGTACTTTCAAAATACACGTGAAAATACACGTTAAAATAAACGTGTACTTTCAAAATACACGTGAATTTTTCACGTGTATTTCTAATACAGGTTTATTTTCACGTGTATTTGAAAAGTACACGTTTATTTTCACGTGTATTTTCAAAATACACGTGAAAAATTCACGTGTATTTTGAAACTACACGTGAGTATTGCTGTGTAAATTTTGAAATATCAAAATGTTTTTTTGCTCACCAGTAGGAAAATGACACATCCAGTAACTGTGCTAGGTTTTGAACTTGCTGATTTGTCAAGTGAATGTATCAGAAACTCATGCACAGCAGATGCCCAATCATATTTATTCATTTCCTCAATATTTTCAATGTATTTCAACCAAAATTCTCCAAGGGTGAAGTTTGAGTTGGAGAAAAATAACGTGTTCAAGAAGTGGAGACACACAATTTTAACAAAATCAGCAATTCCTTCATCTGTCTCCAATTCAACTGATTTCTTCAAACCATTCAAAATTTCTGACTTTCCTATTCTTTTTAAGAAGTATCGTGCTTGTAATCCAGATTTTTTAGCAGTACTCGGGTCCTTTTTCAGTTCTATTGATTTTAAACCCTCCACCAGGGGTATGCCAAATATTTCACTTATATCTATTGGCATTATTCGAATACTGCTCTTCATACGGAAACTTTTGGTTTTCGTATTGTACAGCTCGATAATTGATAAAATATTTTTATCCGTCTTCTTGTGGTCCACTTCTACTACTTTCTCACTGTAGTAGGCATTGAAAAGCTCCCAAAATGGAGTCTTCTTAAGAAGTTCAATATGGCTATTGTTTATTTTATCTTTAATCTGATGCAAATCATGGAGAAAGCTAACAATATTTGACCGATATTGGTCATTCTTCTTTGGAGGACGTTTAGCTTTCAATGCCACCTTAGAACTGGAACTGGAACTGGATGAAGAACTATCATCAGAACTGCTCTTTTTTTGTTTCTTTCCTCTTCTTGCCTTCATCTTCATCCCCATTATATTGATCTATAAACAAAATTTAAATTACTAACCTATAATTATATGTACAAAAAATAAAATACATGCGAATTAGAATAAAAAATAGACTAAAACAATAAAATACAAGCGTATTTAACAAAAGTACATGCAATATTCTCACAAACAATTTATACAAGTCTCATCAAAATACATGCTAAAGGCGATAATATATATCGTCAGTTTCATGGTAATACCTAACCTTGGTTGTTCGACAAGTGAAAAACCAAGATTCTCTACTCCTAACATATTCAGTAAAGAAGTGATACAATAGTTGAATGCTAAAAGCTCCAACATTATCAAAACCCCTTAAGCAATACTGCTCAATTCGTTTAGCTAAATCCTTCGCTTTCGATTCAGTTACTTGAAGCTGTTCCACATCAAAAGTGCAGTAAATGTCTTCATAGTAGTAGTAGAAACCAAGTAACCTTTTAGCTCTATCGTTAATGCGAAGAAGAAAACGAATTTCGTCCTCATTAGTACTATTCACTGTCAATGTGAAAGGTTTTGTATTGTTAAGATCTTCGAACGTGCAAGCAGCAGTTTTGTAGTTGAACATGCTTGATCATACGATTCCTAAACAATAACACAACAATACAAAATAGTACACTCATAATACACATTAGTACAATGTTCGTGTACATGGACATTGGATTCAAATACAATGGCTATTGTATAAAAAACACTCTTAACTAATAACAAAATAATAATACTTCTTATAAACACATTGAAAATAAATCAAATGCCGCTGGCGCGGACCAAAATAACATAGGATTGATGAAATATGGATTTGAAATTAATATTCTATAGAGTACACGTATAAAACATAAAAGTACATGCATAATGAATTGAGAAATACAATTTCAATGTGCGTGTACTATGTGTATTTTGCGTGTACTTTATAAAAGTACACGCAAAATACACATAGTACACGCAAAATACACATAGTACACGCAACACAGGGCTTGTACATGTAGATATTCTATAGAGTGCACGTATAAAACATAAAAGTACATGCATAATGAATTGAGAAATACAATTTCAATGTGCGTGTACTTTCTGTATTTTGCGTGTACTTTATAAAAGTACACGCAAAATACAAATAGTACACGCAACACAGGGCTTGTACATGTAGATATTCTATAGAGTACACGTATAAAACATAAAAGTACACGCAACACAGGGCTTGTACATGTACATATTCCAATCCATATGATGAATACAATGTTTGATTTCATCAGTCCATATGATGAATACATTCTAAATATATGATGAATAATACGCATGAATAAGAAGAATGTGATTTCATCAGTCCATATGTCTACAAATTTATACATATGAGAACACAAAATACACAAGGACAAAAAGGTGATAAGAGAATGTATACATACTTGTTAGTGCTGTTTGGAAGAATTTGATTTAGAATGTTTGAAAGAAGAGAGCTAGGGTTTTGATTGAAGAGAGTTAGGGTTTTGAGTGAAGAGAGTTAGGGTTTTGATCGAACAGAGTTTCTAGATCTTCGATCAGGAGTATTTATATGTTGTTGTTGACCAAAATTTGATTGAGAAATAGAATCGTCTTGGGGTTTTGATCGAAGAGACGGTACGATTGATACAAGAGAGAATACAATGTTTTTGGCGCTTCGTTTTCTGAATAGTGCGTGTTTGTTCTACAATGTTTCTGGCGCTTCGTTTTCTGAATAGTGCGTGTTTGTTTTAATTTCGGGCTATTTATATGTTGGACCTAATCGTTTAAAATTTGTTGGGCCTGGTTTTTTTGTCCAAAATTGCTGGTCCAAGGACTAGACCGTTAAAGTCCCATTTTTTTATATACCCATACTGAAATGTTTAAAAACCTTAAAAAAAATTAGCCAAAAAATATTTTTTTTACTATTTTAAAAAATAGCCCTTATTCGGGGGCCTTAAACTCGGACCACACTTACTCTCTCTCTCTCTCTCTCTCTCTCTCTCTCTCTTAAAATTTCAAGTGCATACTTAACTTTTTCACTTGCTGAAATATTTAACTTCTGTCTTTGGTGAACAATGCCAGCAGAGCAGAGGAGGAAGATAGGTGGTGGGAAACAATTCACAGAAAAATATATTAATGGACCAATTTGAAAGTATAATACAATATTTGAATTTAAAGCGATACATGATTTTGTCACTAACTTTTTACAAAATATTACTTAAAAAAAATAAGTTCCAATAATATTTAAATTTTAATTAGCACAAAAGAATTCTTATTTGAGGAATAAGATTTTTTTTTGCCTGTGAAATGATATTTTCATTTGAGGCAAAAAACTAAAATGATCTTAAATAAAATAAAACATTCAATATCAATAATGATAATATCCTCATCCATTTAACCCCTTTATTATTCCTTTTCACCACAATATGCCCTTTAAAAAAAGAAAAATAAAGAATAATTTTTCTTTAAAAACTTCAGCAAAAAAATAAAATAAAAAGAAGATTTTTTTTTTAAATTAAAAACTTTGAAAAAATAATCAAAAAAGTAATTCTGAAAAAAATGTGTTGAGAATAATTAATTAGGAAAGAAAATAAAAGAATGGGGGGGGGGGGGGGGTAAAGGCAAGGGAAGCTTAAATTATATAAGGGCATTTCAAGACTTTTGTGGAAAAAAGAATAAAAGTTCGAGATCATATCATTGACCGGATGATTTCCATTCAAAATAATACTCAAAATGTTATTACGTTTGACTTTGATACCCAAAGCGCGGCCAAAGGTCAAATGACCATTTTTATATGTGCTTAACATTACTCCGAAAGTTAGTTTGAATTCAAGCTATATGATATATCATGTAGGAATAATAAACATAAAACTAATATTATGCAATTGTTTTTATAAATGAACATAGAAATAAGAGAAGTAGGATATAATATACTCTTCCTATTCCAAATTAATAATTTTGTTTTCGTTTTTAGGACATTCTAAATTAATAGTCTATTTTTATTTTTTGGACATAAGAATTAATCAAATTACACGATAGTGAACAACTCTCAATCTCGACCGTTAATTGTGTGTATCCTTAAAACCTGTCATTTTTTTATAAAGACTAAAATAGGGGTAGTAAATATTTTAAATACGAGACTCGTTTGTGGTTTCTTAAGTTTAGATGTCAATTTGTACAATTTCTCTTCAATATAGAAATGCTACGGTCCGTTTAGTTGTGAAAAAATAGTTTTTCAATTTTCATTATCACTTTTTGCTCTATATCTTTGTTAATATGCCATTAAGATAGGAAGGAGGAGTGAAAACCTATTTTTCAACTTGAGCAATTATAGAAAACATGTACTTGATGATTTCTAGATTAACTCAAGTTGAAAAACAATTTTCCATGAAATAACATTCTCATTCTCATCTCGAGGGTATACTTTGTCAAATTATAAAGGGTTAGGCTATTCCCCACCCCTTAACATTCTCCCACACACTCTTTTCAAATATTTAAAATATAAAGACAAAAATATCATTTCCCATTTCATTACAATATAATATGATTTTAAAGCATAGGTAAGATAAAATTTACACTTTAAAATAAAATATAATTTTATTACTATTATTATTATTATTATTATTTCAATCTTTTACTTTAACATATTATTAATTTTTTTAATTTTACGTTTCATGAATTTATTAGACTTCGCTACATATTTCAACGGTAAATATGAAACATTCTTCACAGGAAATGATATTTGACGACAATTAAACATTTTTTAATCCAAAAAAAGCTTATAACGAAAAAACAAATTTTTAACAATAAAAACAGTTTTTGAATATAAAACAATTTTTAACCAAAAAAAACAGTTTTAATGAATTTTTTTTAACAAAATATAAGAAAAAAATAGCTATAAAAAATAATTTCTAATAAAACAAAACATTTTTTAGCAATTTCTAACAAAACAAAACATTTTTTAATGAAATAAAAACAGTTTATAACAAAGAAACAATATCTTAAAATATCACTTTTCAAAGAATAAAATTATTTAAAAAAATATTTTTAGAAAAATAAAAAAACACTTTAGTGAAAAAAGAACAATTTTTATCAAAAATGTTGAAAACTGTTTTGTTTTGTTAAAAAATATTTTTTTTTTCTAGAAACTGTTTTTTTGTTATAAACGGTTTTTATTTTGTTAAGAAAAGGTTTTTCGTTAAAACTGTTTTATTTTGTTAATAATAGTTTTATTTTCAAAAACCATTTTTTTTGTTCAATATTGCTTTTGTTAAAAACAGTTTTTTTTTTCATTATAAGCTTTTTTGGGGGTTTAAAAATGGTTTAAATGTCACCTAATACCATTTTTTCGTAAAACAAGTTTCATATTTAGCTACAAAATATATAGCAAGTCTAATAAATTCATAAAATATTCTATAGTCTGATTAAAAAAATTAGTAATATGTTAATGTAAAATTTTTAAATAATAATAGTAAAATTATATTTTATCTTAAAGTGTATATTTTATCTTACCTTAAATAATGTTATGTTTTAAAATTATATTATATTTTAATGAAATGGGAAAAGGATATTTTTGTCTTTCTAATTTAACTATTTGAAAAGGGTGTGGGGGAAGATGTTAAAGGTGGAGGAATAGCCACAACCATTATAAAACAAGATATGAAAAATGGAAATGGAAAAACATTTGCCACGTTACCCACTCTACAATTTTCAATTTCTAACCAATTTTGAATTCCAACGTTATACTAAAGAGAGCTTTCCTTCCAATTTCGACTCAAAATGTGCACTCTTCTTATGGGACAAACATGTAAACCTTCCAAATTTTAAGAAGCCATACGAGCAAAACTTCTTAATTTCTGTGATTAATATATATTCATTGCTAGCCATACGCTCTAACAAGTTGACTAGAACCATTTATATATTGGAAGTAAGTTTAAGCTTCTTTTTTTAAGTCAAACGTTTGGAACAAAAATTATAAAGCAAAACACTATTTAAGAGTATATTTAAATATTTTTATTGTGTCTCTTTCAGTACTCTTATGGTATTTTCCGTACAAATATTAAAATTAAATGTAATACCTCATATATTTTTAAAATAAAAGAAAATTTAATCGGAATTAATTTAATTTGGTGAAATTAATAATTCAAGGTTGAAAATAATTAGACTCAGTATTATTTGTAAATATTAGAGTTGGACTTTGATGAATTTGGCATAAATCAAAAGGGGTTTTATTTTGAGTAATAAGTATTTACATGTGTCATGCTACATTTAAAATATATTTTGGGTAAAAATATTCAGGACACGCTTTGAGAGGTATTACCGGCCGTTCGGGCATTTTAGACCCTTAGGAATGGTCCCGGAGTATATATATATATATATATATATATATATATATATATATATATATATATATATATATATATATATGAGTTGGGTAGTTATCCCGCTAATTAGATTACGTATTTGAGTTCATTTGGAGATCCAAAGTTGGGGCTTAAAGCCCGACTCAGAAATTGAAGACTAACATTATTTAATTAGAGTTAATGCACTCATTTGGGAGTTACATCCAAGAACCCTAGATATAACCACCCAAGAGGAGGAGGAAGGACACCTTAGGAGGAGGAAGAGAGGGTTTTCTACAATCTCAAGCAAGAATTCTCTTGCCATTCGTATTCAATTTGTACTATCCTCGTATTAATGTTAACTCTATGCTTAGACTGGGAGTAAATCATATGTTAGGACTGCATATCTAAAGAGAAACTGATGTGGTCAGTATTTAATAATGATTATATTATGCATGCTTAGATCCGTAACCCTCATGATAGTTTCGTATTCATATAATTTAGTTTGGAGATTTATTGTTGAAACATGTTGTAGAACCCTCTAAATAAATCTAGAAATTAATGGGTAATGCAAGATGAAATCTGAAAATTTCATATTCATAAGTTCTTGACAAATTCTAGATAATTCGATAATAATCTAAGGCTGGATTTGAGGTTTGATCATATTTATAATAAACCTATAATGTTTTAGGATCTATATCAATACTATATTTCAAGTAGTAAATCGTTTTGATGATCTTTGGTGGAAAAGGTTTTTGAGAATAATATTTTCGTGTACAGATTTTCGTAACAAATTTGGGCTTCTGCCCAAGAGCGAATCGATTTGGCCTCCGAGGCGAATCAATTCGGCTGCCCAACGAATAGATTCGGCTACTCAGCGAATTGATTCGGCTAATAGGCAAATTTTATTGATCGAAATATGGATATTATATTTATTTTTATTTGAAATGAATCGAATATTTAAATTCAAATTTAAATGGCTTTTGGACATTTTGTAATGGTTTAAATATGAAAAGTTGATCATTTTGAATTGAAGGGCAATATTGTAATATGCGTTAGCTTAGGCTACAAGGGTTTGAGAGAGGGGCTATATAAGGAATATTATGGGTGATTATAAGAAAACGAAGATGAAAAAGAGAGGCCAAAAATGAAATCCAAAGAGGCAAAAACGAGTGGAATGGGAAGAGCCAAATTTGAGTCTTTAGATTGATTTTACGAGCATGTTGGAGATTATAGAAATGGGTAGAAAACATGTAAACTAGATTTATGGAAATTGAATCTGAAATTTATTTTAATTGGGAGAATGATATTATGATAATTATTATTGGAGAATGCATAGGCACTCCTTAGCCAAATCACCCCTTGGATGGGGTGTGCTATCGGCTACGATTTTGTTTATTATTCAAAGATTAGGCCATGGACCCCGGTTGGTAGTGATGCCAAGTTTTTATGGCGGTGATGTCATGTTATGGTGAGGCGTGGCCCAAGTTACGTTATTTATTTTGGGAGCCATTGGATTGCTCTGAGGATAATTGACAAGATGGTGGACGGTAGTCCATACCTGTGGGAAATGTTGCAGGAATTTTGATATGGGGTCTTGCGTTATGTAGTGCTGCGGTGAGATCATAGGTGATGATTATATTATAGGGATTTTAGTTTAAGTGTTCATATTGCATACACTCTTGTATATGATGCACGCACACACGAGTATGTGTAGTTACACTTGGAGCATTTATACGAGCTACCGAGTTTCCCGCTCATCCCCCCATAGTTTGTTGTGTTTAAGGTTTGGTGCGAGATGATATTTATGGCACCGTTGGGATTGGGAGCGTCGTTAGAGGCTTTGTATATTTATATTCAAAATTTAAATATACCGCATTGTTTATTGTAAATTGTTTTGTAAAAGGACATTTGAGATTTAATAAAATTGAGACATACTATTCATTTTACTTACGTATTTATTTTTTCGCGACTTTATTCTCGATCTTAATGGTATTGTTTTATAAAAAAATTCTTTAATTTATCAATATTTTTCAGTAGCACCTTCCGGGGTGTTACAAAGTGGTATCAGAGCATAGGTTGTTTGTATTTTCGAGCTTGGGGTTATTGGTTCATTATGTTGTCCGTTAAGAGAGATATGGTTTATCTTATTTGGGTGATGTGAATATTTATGTTTGAATTTAAGTGAAGAATATTTTGGGTGAATTTCGAGGACGAAATTCCTTTTCAAGGGGGGAAGTATGTAATACTCAGTAATTTTGAGGGCTTTATTTATGAATATTGTATAAGATTTTAATAATATTATTATTTTGTTGACCGAAATATGGATATTATATCTATTTTTATTTGAAATGAATCCAATATTTAAATTCAAATTTAAATATCCGATTCATTTCAAATAAAAATAAATATAATATCCGTATTTCGGTCAATAAAATAATAATATTATTAAAATCTTATAGAATATTCATAAATAAAGCCCTCAAAATTACAGTCAATAAATTTTAATTGGGAGAATTATATTATGATAATTATTATTATTATAGAATGCATAGACATTCCTTAGCCAAATCACCCGCTGGACGGGGTGTGCTATTGGCTAGGGTTTTGTTTATTATCCAAAGACTAGGCCATGGACCCCGGTTGATGGTAATGCCAAGTTTTACTATGGCAGTGATGCTAAGATTTTATGGCAGTGATGTCATGTTAAGATGGGTCATGTGCCCAAGTTATGTTACTTATTTTGGGGCCATTAGATTGTTCTGAGGATAATTGACTGGATGGTGGATGGTAGTCCATACCGTAATGTGGGAAACACGGTGGGAATTTTGATATGGGGTCTTGAGTTGTGTAGTGCTGCGGTGATATCATAGGTGATGATTATATTATTGAGATTTTAGTTTGAGTGCTCATATTGCATACACTCTTGTATATGATGCACGCACACACGAGTATGTGTAGTTACACTTAGAGCATTTATACGAGCTACTGAGTTTCCCCCTCATCCCCCCATAGTTTGTTGTATTTCAGGTTTGGCGCGAGATGATATTTATGGCACCGTTGGGTTTGGGAGCGTCGTTAGAGGCTTTGTATATTTATTTTTAAAATTTAAATGTACCGCACTGTTTATTATAAATTATTTTTTTAAAAGGACATTTGAGATTTAATAAAATTGAGACATACTATTCACTTTATTTATGTATTTATTTTTTCGCAACTTTATTGTCGATCTTAATGGTATTGTTTATAAAAAAATTCTTTAATTTATCAATATTTTTCAGTTGCACCTTCCGGGGTGTTACATTGACTCCTTATATATGTACGTATAATTCTTATTGAAAAGGTACGAAGAAGTGAATAACTAGTGATAAGTGGGAATGATTTAAGTCTAAATAAAGAGGACAATATGCTAAAACAAGTAATTATATTGGTAGGGTTAGTTAGGGATAACTATACCTATAATTGAATTGATAAGGTTAGTTTGGGATTAACTATACCTATGACTTTGTCTATAAGATTAGTTGGGGAATAACCGTGCCTATATATTTTAAGGGAAATAAATAATTAAGCAAATGTGATTTAAGTCGAAAAAAAAGGAATTTTATGAGACTTAATATTTAATCGGGAAGTAATCGTAGGATAACGAGTTAAAGTGAGTTATGGAATAATTGACTAAAATGTTATAGTTAAGCCAAGAAGGCTATATTTTATATGGATTGAAATTTTCTTGGGTTAAAGTAGTTATAGAGTAATTACTTGTACATATTGGATAATAATATGTATTATATTATTTGTGTGAACATACCTGGGTTCTTAGATCACCCAATCGGCTTAGGGGTTCGTGCGTTCGGACTGCGTAGCACACGCCGTCATAGGTGGATTTAGCGATTGTGTAGGTCATATAGGTATTACGTAGAGGCGCCATCTACGAGAGGTAGGTATTGACGCTGACCAACCTTTGCTACAGCTGGGTATGGACCGTGAACTGGTATCCAGTTTAGGGACCGCCCCTAGCGTATATGTGTTTTGTGGTGTCCATTTTGAATAAGAGATTCCTCTGGATATATTGATAGAGCACGAATGAGACACCAACGGTAGATGCCTTTGTGTGTCGCATATATATATATACACACACACACACATTGTGGTGTGTATTATATGGGAATGAGCCCTCTTAGTCTAAGGATGTAGAAAGTGCTTAACGATAATAAAGTCAAGCTAATAAAATGATGTGGATAATTAAGGAAGAAGATGAGTCCTAATAAATACTGTGGTAGACAATTATTAATGAGAATAATAATTTGGTAATCTAAGAGAATGAAACTTATAGTCTAACGGGGTAGACGACAAGGAGTATGAATTAAATCATTAAATGGTTTGAATAGATAGATAAGGGTTATGGAATATTATGACATAAGAATATGCACCGAGTTTATGTAAATTGTGTAGTCAACATTCTGAAATCCATTCGGGGATTGGGGTGTTAGACATAAGTACCCACTTTTAGTTATCGCATATCTACATATCTTATTCTTTACATGATAGATTAAATAATGGAAGTTACAATTGGCATTTTGATTGAGGATATGAGTTAGACTGCTTCTAGATGAGAGGTGAGGTACTCATTACATGTGAGTGTCGATGGAGAGATGTGAAATATGAGTTAGTAATAATTTTCATATTTATCGGTGAAGAATCCTTACATCTATAGGGCTCTAACACAAATCATAAATATTTTCCCCCCAGGTATTCTTAATGACAAGGATAGCAGGACTTGTGATGGATCAAACTTGCAGTTGTATTGGACGTAGTGGATTTTGTTCTATTGAATCTAGTATAGGTTGTACTTCAGTATTTTGTCATTTTATTTCATACTGAGATTTGTATGGGCATAAGACCAAATGTTTATTTATACCAATTGTACTTAGCTTTACATTATGGACATTGTATTATGATTTATTTTTTATAATTCATGTATTAAATCAGTTTTATTCAGGTGTTTTTATTTATTGTGGATTTTGACATAAAATAAAAGAAATTTTTATTCCTTTAGTGCCGAGAATGGTATAAATTATTGATAAGCCCCATCTTCGGCGCATTGATCGAAAAAATAAGGGTTGTCACAATTGGTACAGTTCTAGTGTCCTTAGGATATGTGCTTGATCTTATCTCGTTCTGCGTTGCGTCCTTTGAATTATTTGCTATTAGTTACCATCCGTTCGGGCAAAAGGGTTAGTTTTGGAGAGAGATACATAGAGACCTTCATGTGGGTCCCTTGCTAGAATTGCGAGAAGTTAGGCAATCTGGTGCCTAGTAATTTAAGGGGAGACATTTAGAAATTTTGAGGATATGGTAATGTACACTAATGCATCAACAGAGGTTAGTTCTTGTAAACCATGACCCACATCGAGAGGGAATCGGATCATGGATAAAATTATTTGGGAAAAAGAGACTAATGATAGCATCGGTGGTAAATGATGTGTTTTTACCTGCTTTGGGGTATGTGTGATATGTTTTATTTGATATTGGGACTTAGCGTTCACTTTTGTATTATTAATACCTTTGAAAAAATTGGCTTTGTATTTAGGAGAGTAGTGTACATGGAACGTCGTGGGTGAGAAGGAACATTGTTTCATTGGTGCATAGATACATAGAAATGTATACTGGGAGGCTTATGTTTATTTTAGGCCTCTTTGTTAGCTATGTCGGAGTATGATATTATCCTGGGAATGAATTCATAGTTAATTGAAATATGTTAATTTTATGTGGATTGCTATGAGTGGTGGTCATATCTAAAGGACAAGACTTGTTAAAATTGGTGTTCACCATAGTTGTGAGGATTATTGTGAAAAAAAAAATATGGGTGAGCCTAGTTTTGAAGCAATGAATTTCAATGGGAACTTAGGTCGTGCAAGAATCTTTAGGAATTTGAGTATGCTTAGGGAAGCAACACGTGAGTGTGATTTAAAAAAAATTGAATAACTCAAGGAGGTAAATGCATGTTAGTAAACTCAAAATTATGGGATAAATCGGGCTATGCTCATGTTAGATCAAGGGTCTTTTATGTGGAATAAAGCGTTTGCGGGATAACGTGATAGTATAATTTGGGAAAGTATTGCATCAGCAAGCATAAGCAACAAAGTTGAAGTAAGGATAGTGATAGATTCGATTATTGAGATTTCATATGATCACGTTTAAGGTTTGTATCGCGATGTCATTACTGAAGTGGTGATGGTAGATCTAATTAGAATGGGTATGCATTTGGAGACTTAGGAATGACTAAGTACTCTATAAAGAAAATACGGGTGAAAAATGTCCCACCTAGGTCATCGTGAATTAAGTGTTGGGCATGGTAGGGTCGGTTGACTCTAAAGCAGTTTGGTATAATTCTTATTAAAGGATAAGGGGTTGGTTTGGAAAATGACAAATATTGAAATTTACATAATTAGAGTAAATGGTTATTTTTATTTCCCTTTTTGTCTTGGGCTTATGAATCTCAATAATTGACTAAGTTATGCAGTAGTATATCGGGAGGGTTCCTTGTTTGGATTTCGCTTCTGAGACGTCTCATGCACGAAGTTGACAAAATTCAGGAGTTGAAGGAAATTGGACACTAAGATGGTTGTTTTCTTGTTACATATACATATGTGGTGGTATACTTGATGTATGGTTATGCTGAGTGTGAATGGTACAAATTAGATGTATACGTGTCATTCATATTTTTTAATGGTACGTGTGTGCATGCATGTAATGTGAAATCAATGGGTGCCCCGGTTACGTTACGATAGGCATAGATGAGACTTTTCATTTATCTCATGGGATACGATCATGGACTAATCAGGTATAAACATAATTTAACAATGTGACTTTATGCTACCTTGAATTTCGAGGACGAAATTCTGTTATAATGGGGGGGGGGGGGGGGAGAATGTAATACCGCGTATATTTTTGGAATAAAAGAAAATTTAATAGGGATTAATTTAATTTGGTGAAATTAATTAATCAAGGTTGTGAGTAATTAGACTCAGTATTATTTATATATTTTTTGAGTTGGACTTTGATGATTTAGAATAAATCAAAAGGAATTTTATTTTGAGTAATAAGTACTTACGTGTGTCACGTCACTTTTAAAATATATTTTGGATAAAAATATTCGAAACGCACTTTGAGAGGTATTACAGGCTCGTTCGGGCAATTTAGACCCTTAGGAATGATCCCGGAGTATATATATATATATATATATGTGAGTTGGGTAGTTACTGGGCTAATTAGATTATGTATTTGAGCTCATTTGGGGGTCCAAAGTTGGGGCTTAAAGCCCAACTCGGTAATTGTAGACTAACATTATTTAATTAGAGTTAATCCACTCATTTAGGAGTTACATCCCAGAACCTAGATATAACCACCCAAGAGGAGGAGGAAGGACACCTAGGAGGAGGAAGAGAGGCTCTTCTACCCAATCTCAGGCAAGAATTATCTTTTCATTTGTATTCAATTTGTACTATCCTCATATTAATGTTAACTCTATGCTTAGACTAGGAGTAAATCATATGTTAGGACTACATATCTAGAGATAAACTGATTTGGGCAGTATTTGATAATGATTATATTATGCATGCTTAGATCCGTAAACCCTCATGATAGTCTTGTATTCATGTAATTTAGTTTGGAGATTTATTGTAGAAACATGTTATAGAACCCTCTAAATAAATCTGAAAATTAATGGGTAGTGTAAGATGAAATCTGGAAATTTCATGTTCATAAATTCTTGACAAATTCTGGATAATTTGATGATAATTTAGGGTTGGATTTGAGGTTTGATCATGTTTATAGTAAACTTATAATGTTTTAGGATCTATATCCATTCTATGTTTCAAGTAGTAAATCATTTTGATGATCTTTCACTACACCAAAAATAACAATCTGACACAGTTTAAAACTGTGCGAGATCAAATCTGGCATGGTTTAAAAGTGTGTCAGTTTTGGTCAAACTGGAACACTTCTGGAACACTTCTAAACCGCGCGAGAATTTGATATTTCTAGCACACCTTGACACGATTTATAATTGTGCCAGATTGAGTACATTTTGGCACGGTTTAGAACTGTGCCAAATTTTTGGATCAAAGAAAAAAATTAATTAATTGAAAACTACAGTATTCACAAATTGAAAATCTCGCACATTGTTGATAAACTAAACTAATGTACATACAAACTTTAAATTATTACAAGTCTTAATAGTTCACAGACAAAAAAAAATTGTGCAGAGTCTCGTCTATTTTCTGTACATTCTACAACCCGCTAATATAAAATCTGCGTAATGTATAGCCCGCACGGCCATGAAATATAACAATATATTTGTAAAAGCCCGCACAACCATAAAAGTTAACAATAAAACTACAAAAACCTGCACGACCATAACAAAAAAATAGAATCCTAAGTATTAACGATATTATATAAATAATCCCCTTGTTTTTAACCATTGACTTCTTCGCGTGTTTCACGCGGATAAAAGCTAACGATAAAATGTTATCCTGCAAAAAATAGGATATAAAAAAGAGATGAAATCAGTAACTAAGTAATTTAAAAAGAAAATCTTATTCAAGATGAAAAATTACATATACCAGTTACAATTATTATTGTATTATCAAATCATAAGTCTTTTGACCACGTGGTTATCTCCTACAAGTTACGTTAGTCTCATGTGAGGTGTTAGTGCCTCTTATAGGGACGTTTGAGGGCTGGTTTGAGTTTTCACCCTTAAACGGCATATTTTTAAGCATAATCTAAATATTTTTAAATTACCGTCATATTCTCAAACTGGAAGACCTGTGACTACGCGATCAGTTCCTACAAGTTATATTAGTCCCGTGCGAGGTGTTCATTCCTCTTATGAGGGCGTTTGGGGGATAGTTTGGATTTTCACCATTTAATGGCTTGTTTTTAAGACTAAAATAAATATTTTCAAATTATCGTCATATTCTCAAACCGGGACACCCGTGACTACGCGATTAATTCTTACGAGTTACATTGGGCCCGTCCGAGGTGTTAGTGCTTCTTAAGGGACTCTTTGAGGGGTGGTTCACGTTTTCACCCTCTAACGGCATGTTTTTAAGCCTAATCTAGATATTTTCAAATTATCGTCATGTTTGCAAACCGAGAGACTCGTACGCGGTCAGTTCCTACAAGTTACATTGGTCATGTGCAAGGTGATAGTGTATCTTAAAGGGCCGTTCGGGACTTGTTTTATCTTTCACCCTTTTAACGTCTTGTATTTAAGCTTCATCTAAATATTTTCAAATTATCATTATATTCTCAAACCGGAAGACCCATGACTACGCGATCAATTCCTACTAGTCATATTGGTCCCATGCGAGGTGTCCATACCTCTTACGGGGCCGCTTAGGGTCTGGTTTGATTTTTCACCCTTTTAACGACTTATTTTTATGCTTAATCTAGATGTTTTCAAATTTTCGTCATATTCTCAAAGAGGAGACCCGTGACTACACGATCAATTCGTACAGGTTACTGATTAGGCATAAATTCTTCCCATTTATCCCCTTAATTTAGAGACCTTTATCGCTCTGCAAAGTGTAATTCGAGTGGATTTATCTCATATCATCGCTATTGACAGTTTCTAATTAGTATGCCGAGTTTTGTATATTTCGTATCTATTTTGTAGGTATTCAGTGCTCAAGGAAGGATCGGCATTCTAGTCTGAGTTCCAGACCAAAAGTTACAAATCTTCAAAAATACAAGGAGGAAAAGTTCCTGAAAAGATGGAACCGAACCGAATGGGTTGGAAAATGAACCAATGCTATGCTTGAAGAACTTCCTGTGAAGAAATGAGAGATGGAACCTAACCGAAGACACTACACCAAATCCTGTGAATGGTCACACCCAGTGGGTTACGGCCCAAGTCCGCGACCAGCTGGTCGCGGACTTGGGCCCTGACCCACTCCATATTTGGCCTGACCATATTTATTACCACACTAAATTATCGATGCTCTGGAAGTGGTCACGGACTTGGGCCGTGATCACAGTGGTCGTGGACTTGGGCCGTGACCAGGTCGTGACCATCTTGGCGCCAAACTCGCGCTAAAATTCCCTCCAAGCTTGGTCGCGGATGGGTCACGGACCAAGTCCGTAGCCCATGGCATGAGGAAGAAGTGAGAGTACACACATTGAGGGTCACGGCTTAGGGCCGTGACCATTTCTGGGCGTGGGTCACGGCTATGGGTCGTGACCAAACCTCATTCAAGCACTATAGGGTGGATGAGAAGGGTCACGCATCACAGATCGAGGGTCACGGCTTTGGGCCGTGACCATGTCTTGGTATGGGTCACGGCTACGGGCCGTGACCATACCTCATTTGATAGCTGCTATAGGTCGCGCAAGGGGGTCACGGCTGTAGGCCGTGACCATTCTTCGTCAATCAGGTCGCAGGCAGGTCATTCCTAAAAAATAAAGAGGCGCGCTAATTTCATTTTTTCATTTGCCCGCTTATCTCTCTCTCTCGTCAGATGTTGATGACCTAGCACTAAAATATGGCGATTCTCTCTCGTCAATCGGTTGGAGTTCTAAGGAGGTTAGTTAAACACATGTATTCCTCAGCTCCTCCCTAGCAGCAGCAGCCCCAGCTCTCTCCCAGGTAAATTTTATTCTTTTTCTCCATTAATTTACGTAGATTCCATTAATATATGTATATATAGTTTACATGCCTTTACAATTTATACACAGTATATATAGTATATATAGATAATTTATATGATTTTCATTTGGGATAATATTGTGGCAGAGCTAATGTAAAAGTAAAAATAGTGTGAGATAATGTTTTTGAAACTTTAGTCTTACAACCTACTAGGTTGTTAATATTAGTAAAAAAAATCTTTGGGTAAGCCAATTTATATCACATATTTAGACTTTAGGATGTTAATATTCATATTAATCGATTTTAGCTGAACTTCTAGAGCTATTTTAGTATATTTGGTATTTTAGTCCTAATTTTTATTTTTATCATTTTTTTTCCTTTTTGTATTATATGGTTAATGGAAAACCTCGTAGAAAGTACATTATAGGAAATGGTTGTAGAGTTGATTACTCAAGTTCCTGAATCTACTAGGTATCTTTTGAGGCAGATTGAAACTATACAGGTTCATAAGTAAATTATATTTACATTTGTTTCTTGAATATTATGATCTACTATACTAACTTTACAGTCATTTTCTTTGTTTCATGTTCCTGAATTGAGTCCTTTCTCTACTAGATTAACCAGACCCTTATAGTGCCCCTGAAATTAACCTAACCAAACCCTTATAGTGCCCATGGAATTAACGGTTCAGGGGGAATATGTCGTCATAGTGACCCTCATATTTTAACGGCATATTGTCCCTGAAATTAACAGAGTGTTCAAATTAACCAATTATTTTAACGGAGTGTAAATATTTTTTCAAATTTGGTATTTCACAGTGAGTGAGCATCCGGATAGGGGTGCAACGCTACTACCTACACATATCATGGTAAACTTTATGATATTTTTTATTTATCCATCCAATTTTATAGAAATTGAATGCTCACATACATTATTACATACCAATTAGATACCAGTTCTTTATTACATACCAATTCTTCATTACACACCAGGTACTCTTTACTTTAACTAAAGTAGTTATATAATTGATATACATTATCTATTAAATCTTTTAGATGATAGAAGGAGTACGGGATAATTATTGGTTTTGTTTGGTTTGGTTGTTGGATAATTATTGGTTGTTGACTTGTTGTTGGATAGTATGTTAGAAGGAGTATGGGATAATTAGAAGGAGTACGGGATACGACGATAACTTGCTAATGTCTAGACTTAAACTTAAAAACATGGCACCAACACCTCTCACGGGACCAATGTAACATGTAGTGACTGACCCTCCGATCACGGGACTCCCGATTTGAGAATACGACGATAATTTAAAAACATTAGGACTTAATCTTAAAAACAAGGCGTTAGATAGCAAAAATATGAAACAACCCTCGTATGGACCCGTGAGAGGCACCAACACCTCTCACGGGACCAATGTAACACGTAGGAACAGACTGCGCGATCACGGGACTCCCGCTTTAAGAATACGACAATAATTTTAAAATATGAGGACTTAAGCTTAAAAACAAGGCGTTAGATGGTGAAAATCCGAAGCAATCCCCGAACGGCCCCGTGAGAGGCACCAACACCTCGCACTGGAGCAATGTAACTCGTAGGAAATGACCGCGCGATCACGGAACTGCCGGTTTGAGAATACGAGGATAATTTGAAAATATAAGGAATTAGGTTTCCAAACATGGCCTTAGATTGCCAAAACCGAAAATAGCCCCCGAACGGCCCCGTGAGAGGCACCAACACTTCGCACGGGATGAATATAAGTCGTAGGTACTGACCGCGCGATCATGGGACCCCCGATTTGAGAATAGGACAATAATTTGCATATATAAGGAATTAGGCTTAAAAATGGCATTAGATAGCAAAACTCGGATACAGCCCCCAAATGGCCCCATGAGAGGCAATAACAACTTGGACGGGACCAATGTAACTAGTAGGAACTGACCGGACATCTGCGGGACTCCCGATTTGAGAATACGATGATAATTTGCATATTTCTAGACTTAGGCTTAAAAACCTGGCTTCAGAGGGTGAAAACTCGAAACAGCCCCCGAACGGCCCAGTGGGTGGTACTAACACCTCCCACGGGACCAATGTGACTCGTAGGAACAGACTGCGCAGCCACGGGACTCCCGATTTGAGAATACAACGATAATTTGCATATTTCTAGACTTAGGCTTAAAAACATGGCGTTAGGGGGTGAAAACCCGAAACAGCCCCCGAACGGCCCCGTGTGTGGTACCAACACCTCCCATGGGACCAATGGGACTCGTAGAAACTGATCGCGTAGCCCCGGGACTCCCGGTTTGAGAATACGATGGTAATTTAAATATTTATAGGCTTAGGCTAAAAAATATGGCGTTAGGGGGTGAAAACGAGAAACAACACCCGTACAGCCCCGTGGGTGGCACCAACACCTCCCACGGGACCAATGTGACTCGTTGGAAATGACCGCGCAGTCCCGGGACTCCCGATTTGAGAATACGATGGAAATTTGAATATTTTTAGACTTAGGCCAAACATGGCGTTTGTGGGGGAAAACCTGAAACAACCCACGAACGACCTCGTGGGTGGAACCAACACCTCCCACGGGACCAATGTAACTCGTAGGAACTGACCACGCAGCCGCGGGACTCCCGGTTTGAGAATACGACGGTAATTTGTAAATTTTGAGACTTAAGCTTAAAAACATGGCGTTAGAGGGTGAAAACCAAAAACCTCCCCCGAATGGCCCTGTGGGTGGCACCAACACCTCCCACGGGACCAATGTGACTCGTAGGAACTGACCGCGCATCCGCGGGACTCTCGGTTTGAGAATACGACAATAATTAACATATTTCTAAACTTAGGCTAAAAAATATGGCGTTAGGGGTGAAAACCCGAAACAGCCACCGAACGGCCCCGTGGGTGGCACCAGCACCTCCCATGGGACCAATGTGACACGTAGGAACTGACCATGCAGCCCGAGACTCCCGGTTTGATAATACGATGGTAATTTACATATTTCTAGACCTAGGCTTAAAAACATGACATTAGTGCGTGAAAACCCAAAATAGTCCCCCAACGGCCCCGTGGGTGGCACCAACACCTCCCACGGGACCAATGTGACTCGTAGGAACTGACTCCGCAGCCCCGAAACTCCCGGTTTGAGAATACGACGATAATTTGAATATTTCTAGACTTAGGCTTAAAAACATGACGTTAGTGGGTGAAAACGTGAAACAGCCCCGGTAAGGCCCCGTGGGTGGCACCAACACCACCCACGGGACCAATGTGAATTATAGGAACTGACCATGCAGTCGCGGGACTCCCGGTGTGAGAATACGACGATAATTTGCATATTTCTAGACTTAGGCTAAAATACATGGCTTTAGAGGGTGAAAATCCAAAATAGCCCCCGAACGGCCCCGTGGGTGGCACCAACACCTCCCACGGGACTAATGTGACTCGTAGGAACTGATCGCGCAGCCCCGGGACTCCCAGTTTGAGAATATAATGGTAATTTGAATATTTCTATACTTAGGTTTAAAAAGATGGCGTTAGTGGGTGAAAACGTAAAACAGCTCCCGTTCGGCCCCGTGGGTCGTACCAACACCTCCCACGGGACCAATGTGACTCGTTGGAACTCACCGCACAGCCACGGGACTCCCGATTTTAGAATACGACGGTAATTTGAATATTTTTATTCTGACGCTTAAAAACATGACTTTAAAGGGTGAAAACTCGAAACAGCCCCCAAACGGTCGCGTGGGTGTCACCAACACCTCCCACGGAATCAATGTGACTCGTAGGAACTGACCATGCAGCTCCGGGACTCCCGGTTTGAGAATATGACGGTAATTTGAATATTTTTAGACTTAGGCTTAAAAACATGGCTTTAGATGGTGAAAATACGAAGTAGCCCCTGATCAGCCGCGTGGGTGGTACCAACACCTCCCACGGGAGCAATGTGACTCGTAGGAACTGACCGCGTAGCCGCGGGACTCCCGGTTTGAGAATACGATGGTAATTTGCATATTTCTAGACTTAAACAAAACATGGCGTTAGAAGGTGAAAACTCGAAATAGCTCCTGAATGTCCCCGTCGGTGGCACCAACACCTCCCACGAGACCAATGTAACTCGTAACAACTGATCGCGCAGCCGCTGGACTCCCGATTTGAGAATACAATGAATATTTATATATTTCTAGACTTGGGCTCAAAAATGTGGCTTTAGAGGTGAAAACTCAAAACATCCTCCGAATGACCCCGTGGGTGGCATTAACACCTCCCACGGGACCATTGTGACTCGTAGGAAATGATCGCGCAACCACATAACTCTCGATTTGAGAATACGATAGTAATTTGCATATTTCTAAACTTAGGCTTAAAAACATGGCGTTAGTGCATGAAAACCCGAACGGCCCCGTGAGTGGCACCAACACCTCTCACGGGACCTATGTAACTCGTAGCAACTGACCGTGCAGCCCCAGGACTCCCGGTTTGAGAATACGGCATTAATTTGCATATTTCTAGACTTAGGCGTAAAAACCTGGCTTTTAGAGGGTGAAAACCATAAACAGGCCCCGAATGGCCCCGTGGGTGGCACCAACACCTCCCACGGGACTAATGTGACTCGTAGGAACTGACCACGCAGCCGTGGGACTCCCGGTTTTGAGAATAGGATGATAATTTTCATATTTCTAGACTTAGGCTTAAATAATGGCGTTAGGGGGTGAAAACCGAAAACATCCACTGAACGGCCCCGTTGGTGGCACCAACACCTCCCACGGGAGCAATGTGACACGTAGGAACTGACCGCGTAGCCCAGGGACTCCCAATTTGAGAATACGATGGTAATTTGAATATTTGTAGACTTAGGCATAAAAACATGGCGTTAGTGGGTGAAAACGCGAAACAACCCACGTACGGCCCCGTGGGAGGCACCAACACCTCCCACGGGACCAACGTGACTCATAGGAACTGACCGCATAGTCGCGGGACTCTCGGTTTGAGAATACGACGGTAATTTGCATATTTATAGACTTAAACAAAACATCGCGTTAGAGGGTGAAAACCCAAAACAGCCCTCGAATGGCCCCGTGGGTGGCACCAACACCTCCCACGGGACCAATGTGACTCGTAGGAACAGAACGCGCAGCCGAAAGACTCCCGGTTTGAGAATACGATGGTAATTTGCATAATTCTAGACTTAGGCTTAAAAACATGGTGTTAGTTCGTGAAAACCCAAAACAACCCCCGAACGGCCCCATGGGTGGCACTAACACCTCTCACGGGACCAATGTAACTCGTAGCAACTGATCGCGCAAGCCTCGGGACTCTCAGTTTGAGAATACGACCTTAATTTTTATATTTCTAGACTTAGGCTTAAAAACCTGGCTTTTAGAGGGTGAAAACCCGAAACAGGCCCCGAACGGCCCCGTGGGTGGTACCAACATCTCCCACGGAACCAATGTGACTCCTAGGAACTAACCACGCAGCCGTGGGACTCCCGGTTTGAGAATACGATGATAATTTGCATATTTCTAGACTTAGGCTTAAAAGCATGGCGTTAAGGGGTGAAAACTCAAAACAACGACCGACCGGCCCCGTGGGTGGCACCAACACCTCCCACGGGACCAATGTGACAAGTAGGAACTGACCGCGTAGCCCAGGGACTCCCGGTTTGAGAATACGAAGGTAATTTGAATATTTTTAGACTTAGGCATAAAAACATGGCGTTAGTGGGTGAAAACGCGAAACAACCCCCGTACGGCCCCGGGGTGGCACTAGCAGCTCCCATGGGACCAATATGACTCGTTGGAACTGATCGCACAGCCCCGGGACTCCGATTTTGAGAATACGACAATAATTTTAATATTTTTAGACTTTGGCTTAAAAACATGGCTTTAAAGGGTGAAAACCCGAAACAGCCCCCGAACGGTCACGTGGGTGGCACCAACACCTCCCACGGGACAAATGTGACTCGTAGGAACTGACCGTGTAGCCCCGGGACTCCCGATTTGAGAATCCGACGGTAATTTGAATACTTTTAGACTTAGGCTTAAAAACATGGCTTTAGAGGGTGAAAATCCGAAATAGCCCCCGAACGGTCGCGTGGATGGCACCAACACCTTCCACGGGACCAATGTAACTCGTAGGAACTGACCACGCAGCCGTAGGACACCCGGTTTGAGAATACGACGATAATTTGCATATTTCTAGACTTAGACTTAAAAACATGGTGTTAGAGGGTGAAAAGTCGAAACAGCCACCGAATGACCCCGTGGGTGGCACCAACACCTCCCACGGGCCAATGTGACTCGAAGGAACTGACCCCGCAGCCCCGGGACTCCCGGTTTGAGAATACGACGGTAATTTGAATATTTCTAGACTTAGGCTTAAAAACATGGCGTTAGTGGGTGAAAATACAAAACAGCCCCCGTACGGCCCCGTGGGTGGCACCAACACCTCCCACGGGACCAATGTGACTCGTAGGAACAGACCGCGCAGTCGCGGGACTCCCGGTGTAAAAATATGATGATAATTTGCATATTTCTAGACTTTGGCTTAAAAATATGGCGTTAGAGGGTGAAAACCCAAAAAAGCCCCCCGAACGGCCCCCGTGGGTGTTACCAACACCTCCCACGGAACCAATGTGAATCGTAGGAACTGACCGCGCAGCCCCGGGACTCTCGATTTTAGAATACGACGGTAATTTAATAATTTTGAGACTTAGGCTACGGGACCAATGTGACTCGTAGGAACCAACCGCGCAGTCGCGGGACTCCCGGTTTTAAGAATACGACGATAATTTGCTTATTTCTAGACTTTGGCTTTTAAACATATGGAGTTAAAGGGTGAAAACTCGAAACAGCTCCCGAACATCCCCGTGGGTGGCACCAACACCTCCCACGGGACCAATGTAACTCGTAGGAACTGTCCCCGCAGTCGCGGGACTCCCGGTTTGAGAATACGATGGTAATTTGCATATTTCTAGACTTAGGCTTAAAAACATGACGTTAGAGGGTGAAAACTCGAAATAACCCTTGAACGGCCCCGTGGGTGGCACCAACACCTCCCACGGGACTAATGTAACTCTTAGGAACTGACCCCGCAGCCGCGGATCTCCCAGTTAGAGAATACGACGATAATTTACATATTTCTAGACTTAGGCTTAAAAACATGGCGTTAGAGGGTGAAAACTCAAAACAGCCCCCGTACGGCCCCGTGGGTGGCACCAACACCTCCCACGGGACCAATGTGACTCGTTGGAACTGATCGCGTAGCCGCGGGACTCCCGATTTGAGAATACGATGGTAATTTGTATATTTCTAGACTTAGGCTTAAAAACATGGCGTTAGAGGGTGAAAACCCAAAACAGCCCCCGAACGGCCCTGTGGGTGGTACCAACTCCTCCCACGGGACCAATGTAACTCGTAGGAATTGACCGCGCATCCACGATACTCTCGGTTTGAGAAGACGACGATAATTTGCATATTTCTAGACATAAGCAAAATATGGTGTTAGAGGGTGAAAACTCGAATCAACCCCCGAACGGCCCCGTGGGTGGCACCAACAACTCCCACGGGATCAATGTAACTTGTAGGAACTGACCCTGCAGCTGCGGGTCTCCCGGTATGAGAATACGATGATAATTTGGATATTTCTTCACTTAGGCTTAAAAACATGGCGTTAGGGGGTGAAAACCCAAAACAGACCCCGAACGGCCCCGTGGGTGATACCAACACCTCCCACGGGGCCAATGTAACTCGTAGGAACTGACCACGCAGCCGCGGGACTTTCGGTTTGAGAATACGACGGTAATTTGCATATTTTTAGACTTAGGCATAAAAATATTTATATGTTGATAATTTTAACTCATATATGCAATTTTTCAGCTTGATTAATTTTTTTGTAAAACTACTCGGTTACTGATATTTTTTTTTATGTATCCTATCATTTGTACGATTTTTGCACGCGGAACAAATGGAGGAGGCAATGGTTTACAACGTGAAGATTGTTTATATGTTGTGGACATTCAGGATTTTGTTTTTTATGTGTTACAACCGTGCGGGCTTTTATTGTTTAGTTTTATGGTCGTGCGGGCTTTTATAATTTGATTGTTGAATTTTATGGCCGTGCGTGCGGGCTTTATAATAAGCAGGTTTTACATTTACAGGGTTTGGAATGTCAAGAAAATAGAGAAAACTCTACCCATTTTTTTTGGTCTGTGAATTATTAAGACATGTAATATTTTTAAGTTTGTATATATATTTGTTTATTAACAACGTTCTCGATTCGCAATTTGTGATTTTTTTTATTGTTTTGCCAATAATAAATATTTGTAACACCTCGTACGCGTCCAACGTTACACGTAGTAACTGGCGGTGCACTCGTAGGAACCCCAATTTTAGGATTGGACCAAAAAAATACATTTTTTTTAAATTATAGTTAAATATGGTCATGGACTTTGTCCATGATCATTTTTATTTTTTTCGTCGTGCATAAAAATGGTCGCGGCCAAAGTCCGCGACCATTTTTTATATATTTTTTTTCACGGTTGTGGGTCACGGATAAAGGTCGCGACTAATTGTTTTTTATTTTTTTGTCACAGTCGTGGGTCGCGGCCAAATTCCGCGATCAATTTGTCACGGTTGTGGGTCACGGATGAGGGCCGCGATCAATTTTTGTTAATTTTTTTGTCACAAACCTGGGTCGTGGACTTTGACTGCGACCAATTTGTCTCGATTGTGGGTCACGGATGAGAGCCGTGACCCATCACAGTATGGGTCACGGCCCAAGTCCGCGACCATCTGCCGTGACCATTTTTTAATCACGGACTTGGGTCGCGACCCACGAAATGGTCACGCCCGAAATGGTCACGGCCCAACTCCGCGACCCACAGTTTTGGTCAGGGATTTTGGCCGTGACCAATCGCCGGTTTTGGTGTAGTGAACTGTTTTATCGATCGGGCTCTGACCCATTTGCTTTCAAATCTATTTTGTAAAAACCTTTTTCGGTGCCCATCCATAAGGACACCATGCATAGGAGTTATATTCCCGCGACGTGTTGTAACTGCTGTGAAAGTTACAGGACTTCAATAGTAGACGCCTCCACTATTTATCCTGACTCTATTTCAGATTCATTCATCTGTAGGGCATGTCGCCCCTTTCCTTTCAGAGACATCTTATTTACTCAGTTATTATTTTATATTTTGGGTTGTAATTAAATTAAGGATTTAGACTTGTATTTGTTCATTTCAGTATTTGGATTGTTGTGAGGTGTATTCCTCTAGATTTAGTTTATTACATCATTATTTATTTGTGGTTGTGATGTGGTTGTGGTATCAGTCTTTTATAATTTAAATGGATGTCACGTTAATCGGATTTAATTAAAATTGACAACTCACTTTTTAAATATTAGGTGGCTAGTAAGTATTAAAATGTTTTCGATAGTGATGCTATGAACTGAACCAACTTGGCATTTTATATTAATTTGAATAAAGGAGTAGCTACCCGGTATTTAATTAGTCGGGGTGTCACAAATTCCGTTTCACGAAAAAGAAATCCTCAACTGATTAAAAACAATTTTCAACACTTAGAAAAATTATCCCAACACTTTAAGTGAATAGAAAAGGGACTTAAACACAACCTTACTGAAATTCATCTCGTAGAGGCTTCTATGTTGAAGAACGTTGATATTTGGATCCATCTTAATGCATGATTGAACTTGAATAATTCTTTTGCGGTTGTAAAGATATACAACATACACTAATATTGTAAGAGGGTAGTTTAGATTAGATGGAGGCGTAACCCCTTTTGAGCATAGTAATGATAATTTAATCGGCAGCACTATTGATTAATTACCAGATACGCAGTCACAACTTAGTGAAGATAGACTCAGTTTGAACTCACAAATCGCTCGTGTATAACTCAAAAGATGATGATGATCTAAGAAGTAACTCATTTAGAGGGAGAGAGAAGTAAGCACCCTAGATACACCTTAGTAGACAGGCAGACACCAATTCTCAAAGGTCTCCAATCAAATATTAAAATCTTCGTAATAAATGACAATAGTGGGTGAGTAAAAGCTCTGGTTTTTGCAATAACTTCTTTCTCCCTGATGATAATCTCTCTCTAGCCAAAAATCTCTAGCAAATAACTATCTTTCCTCAGAGGTGGTTGGGGCCCTTAAATAGCCCCCACACCACTCCCGAGATAACTCAATCATTCATGAATGTGAAAGACATGCCTCATACTTTATGTCACAAACATTAAATGCCTGATGCACTAGTTAGCTCCATGTCATAAACATTAAATTCCAAGACATGCGTTTTGCCTAACCACTGTGTGTCAGGGGGTTATCGTTATAGAGGTGGATCACTAACTGTCTGACAGCCCCAAATACCATGGTGGTTTACTCAAGTACAAATTTGACTTTGCCTAGCTGTCTAGTGACATATCATAGAGCGGATGTGACATTTAAATAGAGGGTTGTTTGGTTCATAACTCAATGCCCGATGGAACTCAAGGCTGCCCTGCCCAAGGTTCCACGGTCAAGGTCCTTTGGTGTTTTACCAGGTGTATATAAGATGGTCAGGACATGACCCAATGGTGCCTCACTTTTCAATCCTCCAAACCAAGTCCCTATAAAGTTCTCACGGTGAGGTCGCTCGATAGAGCATGAAAGCTCTCCCAATCCCTGCCAAGCTGGTCTTTCGCGAGTACTGTTCGACCTCGCACTAAAAATCTTTATAATCATTACAGCTCATGGTAGAAATAAAAGATACAACAACATTAAGTTAAAACAATAGAACTAAAGGATGAGCTCTCTCGGCCAGCTTCTTCGCTGGAAGATCTCTCTGGGCTACCACGCTGAACTACCTTGATTGAGCTGCATCACTGCCTTAATCCCTTGAGTCTGTTGTATTAGATGAGGGGGATTAACTCTAATCTTGAGATTATCTTTGAGATCCCCTACAAATATAAACAAGACAATGTAAAATATGTCCTTACAATTTTGATCAACTCCTATAAGCTAATCTAGTTGACCTCCAATAGGTCCCTCCTTCCTCAAACAGCTTAATGAGCACTATTTATTGTACCATAATTTTTTTTGAATAAAATGAGCGTTTATGATTATTTTGGGAAAAAAACTAATAGTTAAGCTTCTCATTCTAATTTACTTTGAAAGTTAAATTAAAATTTAGGGTAAATGCCTTTTGACCCCATTACTCTATAGTTTTTTGGGGTTTACTCTCATAAACCTATTCTTATAGAAACAAAAATATATTAAAACAAACACTCGAATAAACTGGAAATTCGGGAGACAAAGAATATAACTCCCCTCCAAAAAAGACATTACAAAATTACAAACAAAAGAAAATCTTTTTTTATTTAACACAAGCACGACCAACTTAAAAACGCATATCCTAAAATCATTTTTTTACTTAACCTAAACATAACCCAATTAAAACATGACACGACATGAAATTTTTTTTTGTACCCGGCAGTAACACAACCTAATTAAAACACCATGACACAAAATCTTTTTTTCCATCACACGATAAAAAATTATCTTATTTGGATTGTGCTCGTGTTACGCAAAAAAATTCAGATCATGTCATATTTTAATCATAATGTGTTCATGTCTTTTTTTTAAAAAAGATTTATTATTGTGTTGGTTAAAAAAAGATAAATCGTGTCTCGATTTATTTGTATTAGTATATATGTCATATTTTATTTAGGACGTGTACATGTTATTAAAAAAAATCATGTTATGTTGTGTCATATTTTATTTGTTTCGTGTCGGGTTAAAAAATGATTACGTTGCTTAATGTCTTATAACACGTGTTTTAATGTATATATCTATTTTGGAATAAAATATGTAACGATCTGACACGAATTTATGGATTAACGGTGGGTTAACCCAGTTTGAGCCGAGCGTTAGGTGTGAAGTGCAATGAAACAACCTATATAATATTGCTAGTCCAATTTTATTTTAATTAACATTTCATCTGTTCAGGATGCGATTCTAGTTTCAAGATAAACTACATGTGGAACCCATGAGGAGCATCCCAAGTTCAATTAAGCATTGCTACTAAAGTAAATTAAATACAAGTACACTTACCTTCATAACGCCCTCAAAATACGAAATTGCACTCAACTTGCTGTAACAAAGCGAGGGTGTGAACCTATGCCCAGTGGGATTTATACGAACAGTATAGAAACAAATGGCAAAAAGGAATACTCACACGCTACAACCACATGCATGCGAAAATATGTATATACCTACATACGTATACCTTTGGAAATTATACATACCAATGCACTAATCGTTTTATTTTCGAAAATCCTGTTTACTCGGATTAATTTACCTTAATCTTACTAAAGGTTTTCTCCAATTATACTTACCATTCTCACTCATTTAACACATCCAGTTTGACACTTGAAACCATTACACTGATTTATCAAAAGCCTTTCCTTTACCGAAAATTACCCCATTAATTGATTTAAATGTTCTTTAGTATTTTCATTGAAAATCACCATTTCAACACACACATTCATCATGTTAGAAAATACTTATCTACCTTTAGGAAATCCTTTTTACAACACATTCTTGTGTTAAATATGGGTTATGCCATTCGGTTGCTTAACCACTTATTTATCCACTTTCTTTAACCTTTTTCCTTATCTTATGGACATTATGAGATTTACGCATTTACTTGTCCATTTCACCTTTACCAGAATATTCGTTACATTCATTCAAGTGAGGTTGTTTTAACACATTTATCACACAACCCATTTCCTGATATGTTCCATATTCCCATTATCTTTTCTCGGAATCTTCCAATACCGCATACTTACACTGGATCTACACGTCTGGCTATGTGCACCATATGCTCTGGTCAGTGATTTAAGGTTTTCACCCAAGGGATCCAAGACTTTCTTTCTTTATCCAGGTGTCATCCGAGTTCCATTCATGTGTTTTAACATTTTACAAATGTCCACATTATTCCATTTCCTTGCTTTTACTCGGCCGAAGCCAAAAACCCGGACCAACTGTTCATTTTTGCATTAATATTTGGACATTATTTCTTTTCTTCTTTAAGTCCCTTATCCACACACATGTGAGTTATACTTAAATCATTCACGTTTTAGGACTTAATTCGTTTTCAGACACATTAGTGTAAAAAAAACATACTTTAACATTTTTATTTCATAAAAATGTTCGACTTTAAGTAATTTACCAATTTTCCCTTCGTTTATCAAACTTGCAATTTATTTCTTTAACAAGTGTTATTTCTCAAATGATTATTAAGTTTCCAACTTAACATTTAAAACACCTTTAGTCACTTTTACACTTTGAACATGTAAAATAACACCTTTACATCATATACTTCCATTTTTTTCACTGACTACTTTAAGACCAAAATCTCCATTTATCTTATTAGATGTTTAGACTAACACAACTTTCCTAAAACTTGCTCATATATTTATTATTAAATTACTACAAGTCTATACGAATGAGAAGGTGGAATTTAATTATTAAAATCCTACCAAGTTGATTAAAGATACATTTCATTCTAGAAACTTGGAAACACTTATTTCATAAATAATTTTTCAAGGTCAATGCCATTCCATATTTTATTTCATAATTCATTATTTGCAATTTACTAGAAGTACATAAAAATATCTCATTCTTACATTTTTATCCCATAAAGATATCCATTATTCCTTTTTGCTAAAAACACACTAAAGTGACATTTATTACAATTTTATTCCATACAAATGTATATTATTTCGTTTTCACTAGAAATACACTAAATAACGTCATCACACATTTTTATTTCATGAAAATGTCAAATTTCAGATTTATTAGGGAAACACACCACAACAATGTCTTCTAGCATTTTTATTCCATAGAAATGGCTATTTTCAGATTTAATAGAAAATACAGAATAATTGATATTTCTAACATTTTTATTCCATAAAAATGACTATTTTCACATTATTAAGAACACATCATAATGCCATCATAACCCCTTACTCTTAATCAGCAACAATAAGCCTACACTTATTCATCAAATAGAATCTCAATATGCAATAAGAGTAGTTTACCCCCCTGAATCAGGGGCGGATCCACCCCAGGCCGAAGTGGGGCGGCCGCCCCAGTTCATTAAAAAAAAAATTTAGGGGTTTTTGTGTAAAAAATTAAACCTGGAGGTTACTTGAAATTATATTCAAAGTTCAGGGAAAAATCTGTAATAAACAAAAAAAAACTTAAAGGTCTGTTACTCCCTCTTCTCCCGTACCAAATAAAAAAAACCCTATTTTCTAAAGACACTACCGCCGCTCTCTCTCTCTCACCCTATTCTCCAGCCTCCACCGCCTCCGCCGTTCACCACCCGCTGCCCTTCTATCTCCTTTCCACCCGTTGCCCTGCTCTCTCTCCTCTCCACCCGCTGATGCTCTCTCCTCCGAGGCTCCGCTCCACCCACGGCGGCCCGCCCCCTGCCATCTCCTCCACCAGACCAGCCTACCTACCAGGTAAATTTTGTGTATATTTGTTTATATTTGTTTATATGTAGAATTATATTTATACTACTGAAATTATACTAAAATTATTTATACTAAAATGAAATTAAATTTCTAATGTGAATTTATAAATTTATTTTGTGTATACTTGTTTATATGTGTCTGTTTATTTATTTTGTGTAAATTTATATGTAAATTTATATGATGTTTATATGTAAATTTATATGAAATTAAATTTATATGTGAAATTAAATTAAATTTGTAAATATAGGGAATCAATGGAGAAATATTTTAAACGAAAAAGAGGATACAATGCATCAACCGTATCCGAAGCGAGGTTCAATCATCTCCCACTCCAATTAGTGTTGAAAATGAATATTATGCCCAAAAAAGTAAAAACAATCCAAAAAATGCTCGAAAAAACTCGAAATAAGCCCAAAAACCCCGAACCCCGACAACTATCAAAACTTTCGCCCCAGTTCACACAAAATCCTGGATCCGCCACTGCCCTGAATGGTCTCCAAAGTGGTGGTGGTGGTGAAGATGGGTGACTCTCCCACATTCAAAGGTGTCCCTAAAGGGAGTCATAAAAAACCACTAAGTAGTCCCTATGAAACCTCTAGAAAAACACCATTAAACCCTCTACAAACCTCCATAAAAACATACTCATCTTCTTCCCAAAAATATTCTCCCTTATTACTCATTAGAACCCTCCAACAAAAATCTAATATTTTTGTAGTTCATCCCTTGACAGTAGGGAAATGAGTATTTTGTGAGTGTATAGACAATGCAGTAAGAAAATTGAGAGGTCTTATGGTTGTAAGGTGAGGGAGTGTTTAAGAGAGTTGAGAGAGATGAATGAGACGATTCGTGTGGTTACTGCTCTCCTACCCCTCTCTTGTATTCCATCAATTGAATCACCAAGAGTAGAAACGTTATTACCTCACGAAAATGCCATATCAGGTACTAGAGGTCTAAAGCTTTGATAGCTCCACAAATTGGACGGTTGTCACAGAGTCAACACTAAGGCGTGTCAAAGACGTTATACATCCCTCTCACTCTCCGGTTTAACATTAATACAAGTATTTAAAATTTATGATTCATCACAGTTTCTTTCCCCCGTTAGGTCCATCAGATGACATAAGGATTTAGGCCTTTAATGAAACCTTGACAGCAGTGAGGCGTGTCAGATTCCTTTTAGCGTCGCTTGAAGGATGTAGCTCGTAGTTCGAACGACGGAACTCGTCGCTCGATCTACTATACACGCCGTTTGAGCGATGGTAGGGGCATCGTTAACTTCATATGTTCTGCAGTTCGTTTCTTTTAATATCCCCCGTCCCTTATGTTAATTCCCTCTATAAGACATATCCCCCTTTTTTTATACCAATTCGGTAAGCAGTAAATCAATATTTGGAGTAGGGGTTTTGGACATTAAATTTTTTTTCTTTATTTACCTACTTTTATCCCCATGGTTTACAACTTAGATAAAACCATATATATATTATATATATAATTAGTTTATAACTATTAATTTCCTTATCCAAATATAACTCATATAAAATCCTTATCCAATAATTATTTATAATTAAATATTTTACTCTTAATTTGTTATCCATAACTTTCAACAAATATTAATATGTTCCTCCTCAATTAACATATATATCGTTTAATTAATTTTCTCGGTGCGGGGTATTACAAACCTCCCTCCTTAGGAAATTTCATCCTCGAAATTCTTGGTTTATTCACCATTCATAGTCCGAATACTCTTGACCAGTTTTTCATTCTAGTATCCTCAACACCATGGTCTAAACCCAAGGATTCGCTGATCACTAGTGTATTTTCCATCACAACGAATTCTAAGGTCTTATTTGCAAAGTCTCAAACATGTTCTACATGCTTGTGCCAATAAAACCTCGAGATGACTGATACTCGCCAACCATTGCGGTATCACCAACGAATTTATTTACATGCCTTCGTTAGGATTCACAACCTACGTTTCCTCAAGTCACTTCTCGGATCATGCCTAGTCATAGGCAGAGGCAACCTCAACATTTCTAATCATTCACATTAACGATCACAAGACCATATATCATATTCGTCCACCGGCTCGATATTCCCCATAATACTTTTACGCTAACCTAAATTCACCCTAGGTATCACCACACAGTCATATACGAGCGATCACATCCTCAACCCACATAGTTCCTAATAGAGTGCGATGCTAGCACCTAATTATTCTATCAAATTCTGATATGCAAAATGTTCTCAAGTCATAACTCTGGAACACGCAATTAACTCGTAACTAGCTATACCAATTAACTGACGAAGCGCATTAACCTATAACAAAAAAGTAACAATGGAAACTACATGTAACCGTGCGAGACCACACACACATAAAACTAGTGAGGAACAAGGTGTTCCAGAGGAAAGACACACTTATATACCATGACGCATTAGCCATATTCACATTAACCACCATCACTATTAAGCTTACGTAATGCTACACCCACATCGGACTGACTAATAATTTCCCATTACTAGGATCAAGGAAGACATAAGAAATTCAATGAATGAGGCGACTGCCACGCCAAAAGGAAACGATCAAATTTTGATAATGAATCGTCCCACACGAAGTGCTAGCCCACAACATACATTCGGATTATATAACTCTTTACTAATATTTGTTAAGCACCTTAACCTTGCCACGTACCCTGGATTGGCCTCTTACCCCTGATGGATTCTACTTAAGAATCATCCGTCCCTGCCGAACGGATGGAAACAAAATAAGTTTCCTTTGAGAGGTTGAAGCACTAGGCTTCCCTCCTTAAGACTAATGCTACCTATCTATCACTGGCAAGCGTAACTATCCTAAATCGAGACGAAGTTACTTCTCTTGACCTTTATCATATGTTACTGACTTATCACATCTAGGCCTCCAAAATCAATACACGGTAGCCAACCTCAGCTCTCAAGATCACTCATCATCAACTGGATGTAACACTCGCATAACTTCAAACGTGAACCATTTCCATCCCCTTAGTACTGCCTATATGATTCCAGATCATAAATACTCTAACGAAATCTCGACTTTCAAACATCACTCGTGCCTAATGATTCGCCTCATCAAAGTCACTACTAACTATACCGGTAGCATCCTTAGGTGCTATAATCAAGTCTAACACTTCATCCCGAGTGCTTTTTTTGACAGCCATAATGGAACTCATTGTGTTCTAGGTCTCCTAGGTGCACCACCTATTATTGATCAACCTATTCTTGAAATTATCCTCAAAGGTCATATCATGATACATGTCTATAGACAAAAGGTGTAGCTCTAACTCCAAAGTACTGCCCCAAATTATCACGATCTAATTGTACTATAATCATCAATGGCCTATAACCACTTATGTAAACTTTAATTCAAGAATGATTTGTAATGCCTCATGGGCGGTGTTAGTACAAATATAGCATCCTTCCGCAGAAGTTATTCATCATGTGGAGAAGCTTACGAGCCACGGAACCCAATTAACATAGGGTGCGGCCCTATCGACTACAGGGTGCGGCATTTACCTCTTGGCCTTATATACAGGCCGCGGCCCTACCTAGTATAGGGTGAGGCCCCTTTGGCTGTTGCCTCATGCAGGACTCAATATTTGCCTTATATTCCACATCCCTCTCTATTACAACAACTTTAGACTTGGAATACGTCACGTGCTCAGGGCACGTGACACAACTCACATACCTCCTATAAATAGAGGTCCACACCTCGAGATATGAGATCTATTCCTCTCCCTCGGGGTAGTTTCTACAACACTTAGCAAAACCTTGCCACACCCTCTCTATACAACCTCAACATATATCTTGGAGGTTACTCATCTACATCATGGCCAAATCTTCGACACGCCCCAAAACCGTAACAACCATGTATTCTCCTTTATTCTTATACTTATACACCTCATACGGCTCGATAATATTGTACAATGTAACGCATCTAATGAGAGTAGAGCACTAAAGTGGACGTAAGACTATTTTAAGGGCTGAACCACTCTATATCTTGTCTTATCTCTCTATTTACTTGCTTTATTTTCTCATTACTTACTTTACACTTGATTTGCTGATACGGGAACGACTAGTGGACGATTTCTCGTATCATCAATTTGACGCCTTCTGTGGAAAACGAGATATTTCAATCTTGCTTCTCCTTGTTTGAGTTCTTAAACACCTTATTATATACATGGGGATCCCTCAGATCATCATCTCATGAGTAAATTTTGGTTATTGGGCTCTATTTTAGAATCACACCCTTAAGTAGGTATTTCTTATAGTCAAATCTGTTATTGGGTCTTCATTTTATGACCTTGGATCTATTTCACATACCCCTGTGATATCATTTCATCTAGATAGTGATGAAAAGCGGGATGGGCTTTATCCCCAAAAGATGATTTGTTAGGGAAGGATTGTATTAATCCCATTTTCTTACTATTCTTGACCTATGATCTAGGGTTTATCATTGAAACCGTGTTGTTTTGTGCACCATGAGGCTGTTTTCATTAACAAACCCTAGTAGGTATGCTCTCCACGTATTGGGAGAGAAAAACTTAGACTGTGCTTAAAATTTTAGGATCGCTCCCTTTGTTGCAAAGGAGGGGATGCGACCGGGCAGTTCAAATGTCTTTATGGCCACAGCCTCTACTGGCGCGGCTGTGTTACAGCAGCTTCATAACATCGAGGAACGGACTCATATGGTCTCCAGATCAACCTTAGTGAATACCATACAAAGGCCACGGTAGTGCACCTATGTGCCTTACTGGTCGTGGCCTCAACAACAATATCATATAGCAATGCAAATGCTGCATCCCCATTTCCTAATTAGTTACTCAAATATTTCTGAGATTACTCACTTTTGTTAGTTTTGTCTCAGATTATATATACTTTGTAAAGACTAACAAAAGCAGAAGTGGAAGGAGAATCCACCCAGAGCATAGATGTCAAAGATGAGATTGTGCAGATGTACAATCACCTCAACCATCTCTACGACAGTCATGCCTCACTCCAAACCCAGGTCAACTATTTGACTCAAAGGGTACTCATGCTAGAGGCTGTGGCCTCATCCTAGCGGTACCCAAGAACATTTCTTCAACAACCTTTGCTACCGCGGCTGTACTAGAGGATCCATCCGCAAAAGCAATTAGTAGGAGTCAGAAAAGGAAATCAAAGAAGACAGAAGGGAGCTCTAAGGCCTACACCCCATTGGCCTTCCTAATTAAAGACATCTTTTAGTCCATTAAGGAGGACAAATTGCTGACATGTCTAGAGAAGCTCAAAGTTCCACCCCACAAGAGGAACAAAGCCAAGTGGTGCATGTTCCATCTAGACCATGGCCACGATACTGAGCAGTGCTATGCACTAAAGGATGAAATTGAAAGGCTGATTGGGCAAGGGATGCTGCAGAGGTTCCTCAAAGATGTTTAGGGGATGGAGTCTAGTCTCACATACCACATGCCCATTTTTTCATGCTTATGTCTTATATTGTATCTGTTTATACTTTACAGTGAAAACCCTTCCTATGCTATTTTAAATTAAACTTTGTATTGGCCTTACAAAGTCATATACACATATATATGAATAGATGCATGAAATCAAGTTCACTCTATAGTGACATGTTTTGATTCTTATTTCCATGAAATGATATCTTATAAAATACCATTTTATCTTAAACAATCATCCATATCTCGATTCAATACAATGTGTTAGATCGGGAATAATAATATTTAAATGGGCCCACAACACCCTTTAAGATGCCTAATTGTCCGAAAGCAAATGATAGTCGAAATGGCGAAAGTAACTATCGAGAGCAGCTATCTGGATTGGTCCGCAACATCACTTATTGGGACCATATTCTTACATATTATGACTGCATTATGGAAAGCATTTATCAAAAAGTGTTCTTGGCTCTCGGGATGCGTCATTAAGCCTGGGGAGGCTTGATAGTATCCTATATATCAGCTTTGGGTGGCTTAATAACATAACCCAGTCTGGGGAGGCTTGATAGTATCCCATATATCAGCTGTGGGTGGCTTAATAACATAACCCATCCTGGGGAGGCTTAATAATGTCCCATATATCAGCTGTGGGTGGATTAATAACATAACCCAGCCTGGGGAGGCTTAATAATATATATATATATATATATATATATATATACAAAAAGATGGATTTAAAGAAGATAAAATCCATATTCCATGAAAGGCAATTGTTGTTTTGCTGAGCACAAAGTATGCCAAAGCTATAAAATCTCCTAAGGGATAAATATATGGCCGCGGCCATTAAATGAATTCATTTCAGAGACAAATACAAGAAGGATAGTTAACCAGTCGCAGCCATGATCAAGAAGGGGCATTGTAATGAGGATCCAGTTATAAGGTACCGCGGCTTATATGAAGTGCATTTATGCGGTAATATACGATACAATGCCGCAGCCTTAAACTAATTCAGGGTTGGTTTAATTAAGCAAGCAAGTGAAATGTAAAAGCGTCAGTTGAAGTATCAAGGTATTGGAAGAAAAATCATGCAGATGTTATACATAAACCATTGGCCGTTAAAGGTGGCTGTAACCTTGATAGTAGAGTCGAAAATCATGACAACTATAAATGTTAAGATTACAGACCATATATGCAAAGTTCAAAAATTGGAATGAACGCAGCCCTATATGAATAAGTAGTTCAAAAAATAGGGATTATACAGGCTACGGGATCATGAGGCTGCATCGTCATTGACATCCCCTTCATTTCCATCCGCAACTGCCCTCAATTTGGCTTTCTCCTCCACCGCGGCCTTGAGCTCTGCTATGCATTGTTGATGCTCAACATCACCAAGTCCCTAGGCAAGAACGGTCTCTTTAGTCTCAGGGAAGTTCTTTATGATTTTATGCCTGAGTTCTTCGTAACCTCAGAGGTAGGCCCTATTATTTATAAGGAAAAAATCTTTGGAGCCCTTGAACGACTCCACGGTGCTATCGATGGCCAGTTGAAGGGAAAATCCGTGGTCCACCTCCATTTTCTTCATTGTCGTAGCATGGGCTTCGACATCACGAGCAACCTTGGCCTCTAACTCCTCACACCTCTTCTGAAGGAGTCTTAGCTTATTATTAGAGGACTCGGCAACTCGGGTAGCTTTCGCGGTTTGAGCCTGAGAGATCTTTAGAGAGTCCACAACCTATTTGAAATTTTCCTCTGCCTCTTCTTTGGCTTTGATAGCAGCTTATAAGTTCATTTGAGATGCCTAAAGAGCCGTGGAAACAAACTTCTTTCCAGCATCAAAGGAACAATTTCGTGCATTTTCCAAGTCTGTAGCATGTACCCTCTCCGCAGCCTCTTTTAGCATGCAGAGGGCCTCATACTTCCTCTTTTGAGCTACAATGATGTCCGCGGCCTGAAAAGATAAAGTTAGCAGGAAGGTATGGAATGCAACATTAAAATTGAGAAGTACTTGCACTTACCCTCAAAAGACTATGGAGTTCATAATCTTCCAGGTCGTCATGATCTTTGTCAACCAACCTGTCAAGGTCCACGGCATCGGGAACCTTCTTCATCTTGTGGACATCCCTAGCAGTTGTGTCCCATGAGGATTCAGGGTCAGGTTGTCTTAGCTACGGCCGCAGTTGACAGTCAGGACCAACTCTGGCGCGGCACTGAGGAGGTGCCAAGTTGGCATTAATCATAACAATAGGTGGCGGCTACGGAGAAGTAGAATGGATGGCGGCATCAGATGTTGTCATCAGGCCTACTGCAGCCAAACTGGCCCCAATATCATCATCAAACTCAACTTGGAGTGGGGGCGCAATAAGGACAGTTTTTTGCCACTTGATCCTGGACCGCGGCAGATGAATTTTTGTCGATGAAGGGGCTGCGGCTGGAGCTTTCGTCTTGCTCCTCTTCCTTTTTCTGTACCGCGCAGCTTTATTGAGGATGGTTGCATCCTCGTCCATTTTTAGAAATTGGGCGGCCAAAAGCTCCCTATTAACTTCCTCCCCTGAAAGAAGAAGGGAAATAGTAAATAATCGAAGATTTAAATATAAATTACCACATAATAGAAACTGATAGATCGGGTTATTACTTTCTGCAACCATTTCTTTTGGTATGGACTTGTTGGGGAAGTAACCTGCCTCAAATACAGTGGTAGAAGTTACGAGGACGGTGAATTTCTTCTCCACAGCAGGAGTGACCGCGGCCTTAGCAACTCTCTTCTCTTGCTGCTTTCTCAGTTGTAAGTTATCGAGAACTGCAGAAAACATTTCTAAGGTTAGTATAAGGAGTAATAAATAATTATAAAGATGGGACGCAGCTACAATTAAAATACCTAGCTTGGAGGGACACCCCCACTGTCGCGGCATCCTAAACGATTTCTCCCTCTCGTTCTCCTGAGGTTGAATCTCCCACCCTTCTCCAGAGATGTAGAAATACTTACCTTCCAATTATTTACACTAGTCGGCCCCCCAGAGTATAGGGTCTCGTCCCTTCCGTGAACGGAGAAGTAGTAATAGCCTGCAAATTTTATTGAGTTTTCCTTCGGGCGGTAAAAGTGGAAAGCTTCGCGGGAGTGATATCTTTCCCGAATTGATTCTCCCAAAGAACGATTGCGACAAGAATAGCCCTCCAGCCATTGGGATATAACTGGGTTGGTGCTAGTTTCATCGCTTGAAAAATTCTTCTGATAGGAACAGGAACTGGCAGCCGCAGCCCGTAAATGAAGGCATGCAGTCGAAAACAGACCCCATTGTCAAAAATTATCGTGCACGACCTTTGGTTCGCGGCAGGTGCTGAGCACATCAAATTTTTTGGAAACTCGAAGGCCTCAGCTACCTGGTAACCCATTATTGGGTCATAATTATGCGGATATCAAGCGCAGAAAGAGGCCTTTCAGCCCTCCTAGATGGTTCGGCTGGTTCGTCCCTAACATGAGTGGCACGCCTAGCTGCGGCATCATCTTCTATGTCCAATGGTTGGTTACTAGAATGAGCTTCCTCCTCCATTGGCTGGGCCTCGAAATCCTTCCTACAGGAGGAATCCGTGGAGTTTGAGTCTAGTATTACGCAGTTGGGGAAATCCTTCAGTTGACACGGCCCTATTAACTTCAGAGGAGGCACGAAAGGAAGCTCGGGGGGAGAGGTTCCGAAATGCTTTGCCCAAAAGCCTCTCAGAAATTCATCTGGGTCAAAGTTCATATGGATGCAGCACTACCTGAAAAGTAGAGTCCGTAGTTAGGCACCACAGCCATTACGATTATAAAAATCCCTAAGAATCCGCGGCAGTTATGAAGATTAAAGTGAATAGTGGTGATCAATAAGGTAGGCTAAATATGGAAGGTGGGGTTCTAGAGCCCTAAAAAGACAAATGGCACCGCGACATGTTAATTTGATAGGTTTCATCACCTTGCATACTATGGTTACTAGGGGCTACAACACCGTTAACGCTAGTCAAGGAACCTAAGGCCGCAGTCAGCGAACTATGGCTTAACTGTCGCGGACTACCCTCAGAACCTACTAGCCGTAGCCCTCACCTAATGTTAAGGGATATTCTATAATGTCGCGGCCTCTCACTCAAACAGTTTAGCATCTTAATGTTTATTCATTTAAAGATTAAAGACCCGGAATGTGAAGGGTTTATTCAAGAAGAACAAGAACAGTTATATGATCCAATGCGATTCAACACAAATACAGGCCATATGATCTAAGCAGTGGAAGAATAAGGGTTCATTTCGTATTATGAAGATTGATTCAAAGTACGAGTTAGCAGCAATAACAATTATTTATCATGCGTACGTGTTCATTTCTTGGCACTACGACTTGGGGGCTTGTTGTTAGTACAAATATTGCATCCTGCCGTAGAAGTTATTCAGCATGTGCAGAAGCTTACGAGATGCGGAACCCAATCAACATAGGGTGCGGCCCTATCGACTAAAGGGTGCGGCATTTACCTATTGGACTTATATACAGGCCACGACCCTACCCAGTATAGGGTGCGGCCCCTTTAGCTGTAGCCTCATGCAGGATGCAACACTCAATATTTGCCTTATAGGCCACATCCCTCTCTATTACAGCAACTTCAGACTTGGAATACGTCACGTGCTCAGGGCACGAGACACAAATCACATACCTCCTATAAATAGAGGTCCACACCTCGAGATATGAGATCAATTCCTCTCCCTTGGGGAAGTTTCTACAACACTTAGCAAAATCTTGCCACACTCTCTCTATACGACCTCAACATATAGCTTGGAGGTTACTTATCTACATCGTGGCCAAATCTCCGGCACGCCCGGAACTGCAATAGCCATCTGTTCTCCTTTATTCTTATACTTGTACGCCTCATACGACTCGATAATACTGCACCATGTAATGCATCTAATGAGAGTAGAGCACTAAAGTTGACATAGGCCTATTTTAAGGGCTGAACCACTCTATATCTTGTCTTATCCCTCTCTTTACTTGCTTTATTTGCTCACTATTTACTTAACACTTGATTTTTTGATACGGGAACGACTAGTGGACGATTTTTCACATCATCAGGCGGCGATATCAAGCTCAATCATTTCTCTAAACAACTTACACATTTATTACAAGGAACCCCCAGTCATACTTTGACCAATGATATATGTCACTACATGGACCTCAACGCAATAATGAACCCCAAATATGATACCCGGTACCCAACCCCAAATTCACTATCACTAAGGGGTGTGTATCACTCGCATTGATAACTTACGAGATAAAACTTATTATACATCTCCAAGGAATATTCAATACAAATTCATATGCCTAACCTGGTTACTAACTGATCGAGGGTGAAAAGTAGCATGTGTAAAGACGATAATCGTTGTTTTAGTTTCACCACCTCAATACAAACAAACCTAAGTTACGAATACACTTGCGATACAAGTATAGCGATAAGTCCGGTATCGAATCCACAGGTCGAGTGTTAGACAGACTTTAATCGGCTTATTAATTCAGGAATAAAAGTGTAAAAGGGTGATGTATGAATGTAAATAAAAGAAAAGAGAGAAGTTAAGTTTAAATAAAGGTAAAGCGAGGATCGGGATATCATCCAACCATACGGCTCGAAACAACTACTAATCAAGATTCCGGCTCGAAAGCTATTTATCGAGCATTATCAATTAATCATAAACTTCACACAATAAGGAATTTAAGCCAAAGTTGCGAGAATAAACATTTAACCGAAAATTGGTCACACACGGATTAAATTCAGATTATCGCTATAAAGACTAACGTTGCATGACAAAGAAAGTTAAAACGCATAATAATCCGACTTTAATAAGCGCGGGTTCAATTAAACGCAATTTTGCACAAAATCTAATTTTCGGAGCTCAAACCCCGTTAATGGAGGAACGAAATCCCGACCCTATTTATCTAAGGGAAATACATGAATTGAACTAAATTATAAATAATTAAACTAGGAAAGCAAGAAATAAAGAAATTAAATTAACTACAAAGCATGGAAACTAATTTACAAAGCAAGGAAAAATGAAGAACAAAACTATATTAAAGGAGATGATAGTGAATAGTTCAATCTTACAAAACCAAAGGGATGTCACCCCAAGAAGAAAAGAAGACGAGCTCTCAAAACCAAACCCTAACCTAAAATGTATTCTAAAACTAAGTATATATGATATTACAACAAAATAATATATATACTAAGTTGGGAGAAAAGAAAAGAAAAACAAAATATCTGCAGAAAATAGGGGATCGATCGATCGACCCCTTTGGTCAATCGATCGATGATGAAGAAATATCCCACTGTCGATAAGGATCGATCGATCGATCATTTTGATCGATCGATCGATCAAGCAGGGCAGATTCAAGGCAGCCTACTGCATTCCTTTTCCTTCTCTTCTCCCATTCTTTTGGTTTCATTATTTTTCCTTCCGCCAAAAGCGTCGTAACTTCTTCGTTAGGGATTTGAATCGCGCACCGTTTGCGGCCACACGAAACTTACGAGGAGGGCTACAACTTTCGTGAGATGTCAGTCCAGGTGCCCAAACCGTGAATTGATCGAATTTCCCTTGAACGTGCAATTGTGTACGGAACTTGAGCGAAATGCGTCTGAACTCCATTCTTAGTACCTAAATACCTACAAAAGCCCAATTATAGCTCATATAGCATGTTAACAATATAAACATAGGTTGTCTGGTTAACGGGCTTAAATATAGAGATTAAGGCACCCGAGGGGGCTAAAATGCGTAGGTTCGACAGATGAAATATGCAATATTTACGTATTATAACACCTTCTAACTTACACATTGCTAGTCCCTAGCAATGAAATAGGATGCAACAAGAACAACAAGTAAAACAAAAGCAGGATAAGTACAAAAATATGGTATAAATGCATAAGGCCACTTTCGCGGGCGATTCGATTGCATTTAGCATATGCAATAAGCCGTTAAACCCCTAGGTTACCCTAGGGGACGAGTGTCGTATCGTGAGGGTTTTCAGGGATGAAACCCACAAACATCATAAAGTTTCCTCAAAATATGTCCAATCACATGCGACAAACTCAACAATACGAACAAGATTTCAACATGTTATTAGCATAGCAAATGAATTCACATGAAAAGTTCGTAGTTATTAACATTATCGAATGCACCTCAATGAATTGAAACTTTAACATGTGGGAGGGGAGTGAGCACACCCAAAATATGATTTGGCAAAAACTTAAATAACTCGGATACTAAATATCAAAGCATGCATAAAAGTCAATCCTCACGGGCATTACACTCATCAAATGAATTCACTTGAAACATGGAAATAACACACGGGACTTGCGGGCATAAGAAATAAATCTAAAGGGAAACTAGGCCGCGCACATGTCACAATTGAAGAACGCTATATATGAAATAAAAATTGTAATCTCAGTGAAAGGATACCGCAGATAAAAAATAGGCGAATTGCATTTTCATAGATTATCAGAACTATTTAAACCTTTGAATTACATCTACTTAAGATCACATAGGACTTTAGTAGGGTTGTAATGTAGGCTAGGCTGGGGTACAAAGTGAAAAGGGATGTATATACGGATTCAAAGTGTTTGGGGATGAAACTCGGGATAATGGGAAAAAGTGGGCAATTTCAAAATTGGACAAATGATTTCCAAACGAGCAATAGATATAACAATCGAGAGAGTAACAAGGATTATTGAAACACTATAGACAATATATACAACTTTCTCTTTCTTTTTCTTTTCTTCTTTTTCTTCTTTTTTCTTTTGTTTTCTTTTGTTTTGAACCTTCTCTTTTTCACTTTTTCTTTTCTTTTCTCACTCTTTTCATGCTCAAATTGCAACCACAAAACAACAATATCATTCAATCCCAAATTACAATCCAAACAATGGTATGTAAGTTAATATGTATGGTATAAAACTCCAATTTGGAGTAGTTATGGGATTTTGGGTTATGAAAAGAAAGGCTAGTATGTAGGCTCAAGTGGGTTGACTAGGGAACATATAAAAGGTGAGGTCAAGGTCATATGGGTGATATAAAAAGATGGCCTATGATCATTTCAAAAAGTTTATGCAATTCTCGAGTCAAAATAATATATGAAAATCATTATTAAGTAATACATTTCAAGTATGAACTCAATTAATGAACGGTCAATGAAAGAATAAAGAGGTTATCAACGAATTCAACGTTTTCAATGAGAAAAGAATAGTGTATACACTCACAAATGAAGATAAGTCTCTAATCTCACTCGGTGTAAGTATATACAATGCAACAGAAGCTTACCGAGTTATAAAAATATTAAACCAAATCAATATAACAAGACAAACGCATGTGCTCACGAGTTAAAGTTTAATTCATGAAGTCATTCATAATATTAATGATTTGAGGACTAAAGACTAATAACTTCAAAAATTGATAACATGCATCGTTGAATTGTCTAATGGATCGGGCAATATTAAAATTTATCATCAGAAACAAAAGCAAACTGCCCAACAAAGGAGAAAAAAGAAAGAAAACCTTTTTGAAATTTTCAATTTTTTAACAAAAGCATGCTTTGTAATTAAATTGTAGTCAAATTCAAGGACTAAACAGTGAAATAGATATAATATCCCACATCCCCTAACTTAAATGTTCCATTGTCCTCAATGCTTCCATTAAAGAACACAACACAAAGATAGAAAAAGAATGATATTACCCAAATTTGGAGCGATCTCCATAAGAACAAGTCCAAATGAATCTGCAAAACAAGTTAGTACAAAGCATACAAAAAAATAGAAAGAGATTAATTAATTACACTAGACTAAGTTAAGAAGAAAGAAATAATAAAAATCTAACTATATACAACCTACTATTTAGGCTTCACACTAACTATACACTAGAAGTCTAAATAGCTGAGGGTCCACCCAAAATACAATTTGACTTTGGAGGATCAAGGTGGACCCTCCCTTTCATGCATGCCTCCCGGAAAATAGGAATTCCGTTCAAACGACGGAAGGCATGTGGGTGGTGGAAAAGGTGAACCATCCCTAATTAAAAATTTGGGAGGGAGGATGGGGGATTTGGATAGGACAGGTGACAAATACATAAGGGGACCAAAAATAACTGAATTTCCTCCCAAAGATTTGGCAAGCGGAATGGGAGGTGGCGCACATGAGGGCAAAGAGGCCTTCGTGAAAAGCAAATCGAGAAAGTGCTCCTCGTCGATAAAAGGGTTGAACGGTTTAAAGTTCGGTACCGATTCATCGGGTACTTATGACGGTGTGATAACGGAGAATGAAAATGAGGAGGAAAGAAATTCAAACTCAAGAGATGAGTTATCATCACTCAAAGTTGGAATTTCAAAGGAGATAGGATCATTTTCAATGAAACTTTCTTCTTTGGGATCCAAAGAAGAAATCATCTCATTGCAAATAAATACTACATCCATTTTATCCTCGCTTTCATTATCAATTACAAGATGGGCCAAGTCAATAATGGTTTGTTCCAAAGTAGGCACAAATTCCTCATTTGGTTCAAAACATTCCTCGACTTCAAAAGTCTCGGAAGAGAAATCGTCGTCGGATTCGAATAATAAATCCAAGTCTTGCTCCCAACAACGATGTTCTTCCCAATAACATTCTTCATACCTCTCGTTCTCAAGCATAAGCAAACCCTTGCCGAAATTAATAGGCCGAGGTGCGGATGCTTGAAAATGAGGAGTTTGAAAATCATTATCGGCACTAAAGTTAAACTCATTATTATAGGAATTTTGAAAACTATTGCAATTGGTTTCAAAATTCCTATTACAAGGAGGTAAAGGCCCAAAATTGTTATCATCATCCTCAAAATATACGCACTCCAAAGCTTGACTTTTGTAATACTCGCCCAAAGTCATTTTAGATGTTGTAATTTTTTGGGACTCTAAGTATTGACCAAACGTCATAGGAGTACGAGGATTTTGAGAATTATCATAATGATTACCGAAATGATTGGAATAAGACATGCTTACCCCAAAGATGGCTCGAAATGGCGAATTCCACAAAATGATTCTCGTGCGAAAAAATTCAAGCGGTTCTAGGCACTCAAGTGTAGAAGTCCTGCAAAAAAGGTTAGAAGAAAGAATACTACGAAATAATAAGACAATTACAATCTATAACAAAACACTCCTCGGCAATGGCGCCATTTTGATCGAGGGTGAAAAGTAGCGCGTGTAAAGACGCTAATCGTTGTTTTAGTTTCACCGCCTCAATACAAACAAACCTAAGTTACGACTACACTTGCGATACAAGTATAGTGGTAAGTCGGGTATCGAATCCACATGGAGTGTAATACAGACTTTAATCGGCTTATTAATTCAGGAATAAAAGTGGAAAAGGGTGATGTATGAATGTAAGAAAAGAGAGAAGTTAAGTCTAAATAAAGGTAAAGTGAGGATCGGGATATCATCCAACCATACGGCTCAAAACAACTACTAATCAAGATTTCGGCTCGAAAGCTATTTAATTTAGCATTATCAATTAATCATAAACTTCACACAATAAGGAATTTAAGCCAAAGTTGCGAGAATAAACATTTAACCAAAAATTGGTCACACGCGGAATAAATTCGGATTATCGCTATAAACACTATCGTTGCATGACAAATAAAGTTAAACGCGTAATAATCCGACTTTAATAAGCGCGGGTTCAATTAAATGCAATTTTTCACAAAACCTAATTTTCAGAGCTCGGAACCTATTAATGGCGGAACGAAATCCCGACCCTATTTATCTAAGGGCAATACATGAATTAAACTAAATTACAACTAATTAAACTAGGAAAGCAAGAAATAAAGCAATTAAATTAACTACAAAGTATGGAAACTAATTTACAAAGCAAGTAACCATGAAGAACAAAACTATATTAAAGGAGATGATAGTGAATAGTTCAATCTTACAGAATCGAATGGATGTCACCCCAAGAAGAAAGGAAGATGAGCTCTCAAAACCAAAACCTAACCTAAAATGTATTCTAAAACTAAGTATACCTGATATTACAACAAAATTAGGTTATATAGTAAGTGGGGAGCAAGGAAAAGAAGAAAGAAAAGAAAAGCAAAATATATGCAGAAAACAGGGGATCGATCGATCGACCCCTTTGGTCAATCGATCGATGATGAAGAAATATCCCACTGTCGATAAGGATCGATCGATCGATCAAGCAGGGCAGATTCAAGGCAGCCTACTGCATTCCTTTTCCTTATCTTCTCCCCTTTTTTTGGTTTCATTATTTTTCCTTCTGCCAAAAGTGCCGTAACTTCTTCGTTAGGGATCCGAATCGCACACCGTTCGCGTTCGTACGAAGCTTGTGAGGAGGGATACAACTTCTGTGAGATATCAGGTCAGGTGCCCAAATTGTGAATTGATCGAATTACCCTTGAACGTGCGATTGCGTACGGAACTTGAGCGAAATGCGTCCGAACTCCATTCTTAGTACCTAAATACCTACAAAAGCCCAATTATACCTCATATAGCATGTTAACAATATAAATCGAGGTTGTCTGGTTAACGGGATTAAATATAGAGATTAAGGCACCTGAGAGGGCTAAAATGCGTAGGTTCGACGAATGAAATACGCAATATTTGTGTAATATCACTAACCTGAGGTCAACCTCTTTAGACCACATCTTTTGAACCCCTATGAATGTTCAAACAATACGACTAATTTTCCTCACTATGCAAACATCATACTTTGTGTTAACTCGCTAAATAGCACCACTATGTATTTGGTAGGATACGGGGCGTCGACCATCGCCTATGACCCATGCTCATGAACGCAACAAGGGATCCTACCTATCAATAACTACTAAACTTTAAATTAATACCATCCAGGTATTGGTAGGGCACGGGATGTCAAGTATTACCCTAAGGAGGCCCACCCTAATGACGCCCATTGGGTCCTATCCTAAAACATCATAACTCATTTGTTTGATATTAAGTCACCATGATTATCTATGTTCTCTCCTAGGTTGCTTCAATCATCAAATTTTCTAAACCCACATTATAGCCGATGTACATGAATCGATAGATACTAAACCCAAGTTCTCAACGAAAGGACCTAGTACTTCCTCACCGCGGAACCACGCTTATAAACACATTTCTCATTCACTTAATTCCAGGCCTTCCAGCTAAGTCATGGAGAACACTATACGATGCTACTGCTACTACTAAGGCTTTTTGTAGGGAAACAAGACCCTATATATAACTCGCACATCCCATTCATCAAATGTCACAGTAGTCTACCAATTACTACTCTAGAGAACTAAGTAAGTTCACTATCTTTCCATTTCCGCTCGTCATTGTCACTTACATGACCTCTTGCCATAAATGGCCAGTAACTCTAATCATGGCTCCTAGGATACATCCATCAGCTAACTACCACTAAGTCTCTCACCCTCCAGGATAACATTATATCGACTAAGACTGACTTATCATCTAGCGTTGATCCACATAATTTCATATGCTCATCCAATTAACCATCAATCACGGTATTACCCCAAGGATCGAATTCGCGTAAGTATCTCACAAACACTGACCACTCATATGTGTCACCCCAAGGCTATATATAACTTGAAAATCATGATTTCTCTTTACATAATTATGACACTCTATCAAGTAATCCGTAATGTTGCTTATTCACACTGCAATGTCACTTGCCCAACGGGCAATATTTCATTTAATTAACATCTTTAAAGACTCTACGTCTATAAAGTCTCGAACATAAACACCTCACACTTAGAACTACAGTGTCACTACTTACTGGCTTGCACGGACACCCATATTTTATTAACACACTTAATCATAAATGCGAAAGCGATTTATAACACTTAACCTGATCTTATGCCACTTGGTACTAACTTACTTGTTGTGCTAACATCTTTGAACTTACCATCAAGGACACAAATTACATTGTCATCAGACTCGCATGACCGACCCAAACCACAACGACATCGAAAGATCTAACACCGACCTCACCACATCACACCCAAAAGTAACCTTGAACCTAGATATCTGATACCATTTGTAACGACTCGACCCGGATTTATAGATTAACCGTGAGTCAACACGGTCTGAGCCGAGCGTTAGGAGAGAAGTGCAATGAAACAACCTATATAAAATTGTAAGTTCAGTTTTATTTTAATTAACATTTAACTGTTTAGCATGCGATTCCAGTTTCAAGATAAACTACGTGTGGGACCCATGAGTATCACCCCGAGTCCAAATAAGCAGAGCTATTAACGTAAATTAAATAAAGTACACTTACTTGCATAATTCCCTCAAAATACGAAGCCGCACTCTACCTGCCGTAACAAAGCGAGGGTGTGAGCCTATGCCCAGTGGGATTTTTACAAACAGTATAGAAATGAACGACATAAAGGAATACTCACACAATATAACCATATGCATGAAAAAATATGTATATATCTACATACGTATACCTTTGAAAATTATACATGCCAATGCACTAATCGTTTTATTTTCGAAAACCCTGCTTACCGGGATTAATTTACCTTAATCTTACTAAAGCTTTTCTCCAATTACACTTAGCATTCTCATTTCATTTAACACACCCGATTAGACACTTGAAACCATTACACTGATTTATCAAAATCCTTTCCTTTACAGGAAATTCACCCATTCATTCATTTGAATGTACTTTAGTATTTTCATTTAAAACCGCCAGTCTAGCACACACATTCGTCATGTTATAAAATACTTATTTACCTTTCATAAATCCTTTTTACAACACATTCTTGTGTTAAACATGGGTTATGCCATTAGGTTGCTTAACCACTTATTTATCCATTTTCTTTAACCTTTTTCCTTATCTTATGGACATTATGAGATTTATGCATTTACTTGTCCATTTCACCTTTACTAGAACATTCATTCAAGTTAGGTTGCTTTAACACATTTACCACACAACCCATTTCTTGATATGTTCTATATTTCCATTATCTTTTCTTGGAATCTTCCAATATCACATACTTAAACGGGTTTTACACCGACGGCTATGCGCACCATATACTATGGCCAGTGATTTAAGATTTTTCACCCAAGGGCTCTGGCCCTTCTTGCTTTATCTCAGTGTCATTCGAGTTACATTCATGTGATTTAACATTTTGCAAATTTCCACATTATTCCATTTCCTTGCTTTTACTCGGCTGGAGCCAAAAATCCGGACTTAACCGTCTGTTTTTCCATTAACACTAAGATTTTTTTTCTTCTTTAAGTCCCTTATCCGCACACACATGAGTTATACTTAAATCATTCACGCTTTAGGACTTAATTCGTTTTCACATGCATTATTGTAAAAAAAAACATACTTTAACATTTTTATTTCATAAAAATATTCCACTTTAAGTAATTACCAATTTTCCCTTTGTTTATCAAACTTGCAATTTAGTTTCTTAACAAGTGTTATCTCTCAAATGATTATTAAGTTTTCAACTTAACATTTAAAACACCTTTAGTCATTTTTACACTTTGAATATGTAAAATAACACCTTTACATCATATACTTCTATTTTTTTTCCACTCATTCCTTTAAGACCAAAATATCCATTTGTCTTATTAGATGTTTAGACCAACACAACTTTCCTTAAACTTGCTCATATATTTATTCTCAAATTACTACAAGTTTATATGCATGAGAAGGTGAAATTTAATTATTAAAATCCTACCAAGTGGATTAAGCATGGATTTTGTTCTAGAAACTTGGAAACACTTATTTCATAAATAATTTGTCAAGGCCAATGCCATTCCATTTTTTAGTCCACAAAATATTTATTATTTCCCTTTTACTAGAAATACATAAAAATATCCCCTTCTTACATTTTTATCCCATAAAAACGCTTATTATTCCTTTTTGCTAAAAACACACTAAAATGACATTTCTTACATTTTTATTCCATAAAAATATTTATTATTTTTTTTTTCACTAGAAATACACTAAATAATGTCATCACACATTTTTATTTCATGAAAATGTCAAATTTCAGATTTATTAGGGAAACACACCACAACCATGTTTTCTAGCATTTTTATTCCATAAAAATGGTTATTTTCTGACTGAATAGAAAATACACAACAACTGATAAATTTTTATTCCATAAAAATGACTATTTTCACATTATTAAGAACACATCATAATGTCATCACAACCCTACTCTTAATCAGCAACAATAACGCTACACTTATTCATCAAATAGAATCTCAATATACAATAAGAGTCATTTACCCATTTGAATGGTATCCAAAGTGGTGGTGGTGGTGAAGATGGGTAACTTCCCCACCTTCAAAAGTGACCTTCAAGGGAGTCACAAAATCCCACTAAGTAGTCCCCATGAAATCTCCAGACCAACACCATTAAAACCTCTACAAACCTTTATAAAAACATACACATCTTCTTCCAAATAACATTCTCCCTTATTACTCATTAAAACCCTCCAACAAAAATCTAATATTTTCATAGCTCATCCCTTGATAGTAGGAAAGTGATTATATTGTGAGTGTATAGACTATACCGTAATAAAATCGGGAGATCTTATGGCTGTAAGGTGAGAGAGTGTTTGAAAGAGTTGAGAGAGATGAATGAGATGATTCGTGTGGTTACTGCTCTCCTACCACTCTCTTATATTCCATCAATTGAATTACTACCAAGAGTAGAAATGTTATTACCTTATGAAAACTCCATATCAGGTACTAGAGGGCTAAAGCTTTGATAACTGCATAAATCACATGGTTGTCATAGAGACATCACTGAGGCGTGTCAAAGATGCTATACGTCCCTCTCTCTCTCCGGTTTAACATCAATCCAAGTCTTTAAATTTGTGGTGCATCACAGTTTCTTTCCCCCATCAGGTCCATCAGCTGACATAAGCAGAGGCGGATCCAAGGGGGGGCGAGGGGGGGCCCTGGCCTCCCAAACTTCTAAGAAATATAAATTTTAACCCCATAATTTTAATATTTTGTGAATTTTTTTTTATATATTTATAGTTTTGGCCCCCACAAAAATTAATATATATTGTTTGGCCCCCTCTTACTCACATTTCTGGATCCGCCACTGGACATAAGGATTTAGGCCTTCAATGAAACCTTGACAACAATGAGGCGCGTCAGATTCCTTTTTGCATCTCGCTTGAACAATGGAGCTCGTTGTTCGAACAGCAGAGCTCATCGCTCAATCCACTCTACACATCGTTTGAGTGATGGCAGGGACATCGTTAACTTCTTATGTTCTGCAGTTCATTTATTTCAATATCCCTCATCCCTTATATTAATTCCCTCTATAAGATATAACCCCTTTTTTATACCAATTCGGCAGCCAGTAAATTAGCATTTGGATTAGGGGTTTTGGTCCTTTAAATTCTTTCTTTATTTGCCTGCTTTTATCCCCATGGTTTACAACGTAAATAAAAGCATATATATATATATATATAGAGGCAGGCTCATGTGCACACTAAGTTTGCACACTAACTTTGCACATTACCTTTTAAAAGTGTGCAAACTTAGTGCTGGCGCACACCAATTTTTTTATGTGATATTTTAACATTTCAACGGACTCACATAAAAAAAATTAGCTCAAAAAAACTTTTTTTGCTATTTTTAAAAAATCGGTCAAACTTTCGCAGTTTTTAAAGGGCTTAAAAACTGCGAAAGTTTGACCGATTTTTTAAAAATAGCAAAAAAAGTTTTTTTGAGCTGATTTTTTTTATATGGGTTCCTTGAAATGTTTAAATATCACACAAAAAAAATCAACTCAAAAATATTATTTTTACCACTTTTAAAAGGTAATGTGCAAAGTTAGTGTGCAAACTTAGTGTGCACAGGAGTCTGCCTCTCTCTCTCTCTCTCTCTCTATATATATATATATATATATATATATATATATAATTGATTAGTTTATAACTATTAATTCCTTCATCCAAATATAACTCATATAAAATCCTTATCCAATAATTCTATATAATTAAATCTTTTACTCTCAATTTGTTATCCAAAACTTTCAACAAATATTAATTTGTTCCTCCTCAATTAAAATATATATCATTAAATTAATTTTCTCGAGGCGGGGTGTTACAAAATAAAATGCCAAAATCTCTAAAGAACTACAAACCAATTAACATGTCTTTTTTGGGTAGCACAAAACCTTTAAAGAACAACAATCTAAAAGGAACAACAAAATCCAGAACAATCCACTAATGATTTCATGTTATGCGTTAGTTTTCAATAGATTAAAAGCAGAGGTTGAGCCCTCATATCTAGTTATCTTTTGGTTATGCATTGGTTTACAATAGACTAAAACCCATTAATTAATTGTTGGTTTGCAGCAGGAACTTGTCATTTCTCACTCTGCTTAACATGGATGATAAAAATCCAAACTGGATCTCTCATTTCTCACCCTACTTAACACTACCGAAAATGATGGTGTTTGGCAAACAGGTTTTTTCGGTCGATTATGAAGGGCAGAGATCTCACAACACCGATTTTTGACGTTAATTTCGTCAGAGCAGTTATTTTGAAAGTTTGAACGACTGAGGTTGAGTTCTACAAAACCAAACAACCCAAATAGAGGGAAAAATGCTAACAGACAACACCTGAGTGAAATGGTAACAACAAACCTTACTACTTTAAGAACCTTCCCTAATTACACATCAGCGGACGATAGGTTCCTCGTTCACCGTGAGATGAAACGTGAATTTCGATCACCTCCCATAAGCCAATCTAGTTTACCTTTGCCTCCAATAGGTTCCTCCTTCCTCAAAAAGCTTGTCTAATTCCTTTGTTGACTATTTAAGAGATATGGGTATTGGTAAATTTATAATTTTTGAGAAAGATTATCATTGGGTCTGTTTTTTCAGAGATGTGAAGTGCAATTTCTTGGATATAGAAGTTGCATTTTCAAGTGACAACCCACATGAATTTATGAGGTAATTGACTGTAAATGATTATTGAATAGATGGATCAACTTTTGAGGATATATGTTTTGTGAATAATGTATTCTAAAGTGAAGAAAGTTATGAGGAAGAATCACCTATAGTCCTCATATTGGAAAATAGTATAAGTTGTCTTTCACAAAGAAAACCAGACATTTTTTCTAAACGGATAATTATTGTATAAAAACAATGGTGGTGTTGTATGTTTTTCTTTGGCAGGTGATTATATCACCAACAACACGGTTACATGCCGTTTTATTGGGGTTTTTTTTACCGATTAGGGCCGTTTACTAAGTATCTAGTTCATTAGGTTTTAACATTTGTTTTGCTCCATCAAGTTCCATGAAAAAATATTTTTGTTCTAATAGGTCCTATTTGTAAATATGTAGTGAATATTCACTATATGTATAAATAGGACCTATTAGGAAAAAAAATATTATAATAGGACCTATTAGAAAATGTATAATGTAAACATGACTTATTTATCAAGCTCTCTTTTGTTTGAGTGTGGTGGTTGAAGAAGTAATGGTGGGGGACAATAAAGGTGAACTCCAATTTATAAGATATATGGGAAAGAAAAAGCCACGAAGGAGGCATATAGGAATAGATTGGGTTATGAGTTCTTTAATAAGAAGGGAAAAAAGTTCTGGAAAAGAAATAGAGTGTCACAAATATCGAGCATTTCTTATAATAAAATATCATTAATATCTCTAATACTATTGTATTAAAGGTACAACTAACATGTATCCCGCACGATGCACGGGTGAAAATGTATATTACAACAGTTGTCAAAAGGAACAATAAGACTTCATTATACTCGCATAAATTAATTAGTTCATTATCTGTAAAAATCCTATGAAGTCACATAGTATTTGTAGAACCAACTATTACCTTTTTAAGGCCAAATGAAACTCAAATTAAGAGGTAAAAATAAACACCCCCTGAATCGTCCCTATATTAAGCACAAAGTACTTCAATCATGATCAAAATTACATAAACAAAATATTCAGTAAATAAATTTAATAAATTAACAAAATCTGCCCTAACAAAATTTCCCAAAGTAGCATGAATAGATGAAGCATGAAACTGCTATATTACAATAATCAGGAACACATATGCATTAGCCGTCTTCGATAATAGAGTTTCGTTCCATAAATAATTAATTTTATTGCTAAACCGTAGTTAATACATATATATACAGAAACTTAACACAAAAATCTTCAATCAATTTCTATAGACCGCGTATAGAAATAGAGATCATAAATCACACGCAAATATAAAAAAAATACAAATGGGTTTTTGAGAGTTTTGTGCTCTCTGATGTTTGTACAAATTTGGAGATGAAGAAGAAGGGTTTGGTGTTTTTGGTTGGGGAAATGGGGGTAAAAATATTTACATATGGTTTGAGCAAAGGCCATGGTAGGGGAAGAGTTTGAGGAGAGATTGAGAAAGATAAGATATCAAGGGGGCTGTAATTAATAATACTTATATGGGCTTTGAGTTTTAGCGGGTTCCCAATAACATGTTTCCCTTCTTTTTAAGAGTTGATCACTCATTAACCTAATGCATTAATTACTATTAATATTTCTAATACTATTGTATTAGAAGTATAATACAGATTAAATTTTAGCCCCACACGATGCGCAGGGACTTTATAGCTCTTATCCTACAATATATGTTGTGTGCATCCATCCTTTAAATTTTAACACAATTTCATCACTATTGGTATAAAAAAGACCCAAACATAATAGTCAGTTATGATAACTGATTTTTAGAAGATAAAAGTAATAAAGATTCTAAAAAATTTCAAATTAATTGAATTCAACAATGGTTGTATAATCCAACCATGAAAACTAAATTCTACGCAATTGTTTAGTAGTTAAACTATTTTCTTCATAGAAGTAAAGGGACACAGAGGAATTTTGGTGGGGGCATACAACACTGAAAAACTATTCGACATTTTAACAAACACTTTTTATACATCCACATAGATAAAGAAGTGCAAAATTGTGGGTAGAACACTAACTCGCATGTGTTATCTTTCTACTTGTAAGAATATCATTATGCTTCAATATTGTGCATTGTAAAGTATCAACTTATGCAAACATGGATAATAAGATTATCTGCAAATGAAGTTTGAGAGAGATATAGAGAGAATACATATAAAAAAGAGATACAAACTTGAATGGGTTAGAAGTAGACAAAGCGTGTGTGAGTTTCAAAAAAGGAAGGAATTCATCCGATCACTTGCAGGGCGAGAGAATGAGGCATTACCGGAAGCAACAAGAATGGATGGAATCCCTAATTATGGGGATTTGAAAAGACATGAGAAAAGTGAAAAGAGCTTGCACTTTAATTCTTTGAGAGTATATGAGATGAAAGGAGATGGGAAGAGTAAATTTATGAGTTGAAGACACGTGGAAAAACACATGTTACAGACACCATTTATATATATATATATATTAGATAAGGATTTTTTTTACATTTCTATAAAAAATAGTTACTATATTCAAGAACCATCCAACATGAGCGCACAAAAAATCCTCCTAAGAATAGGGAACAAATTTTATCAATCTTTATCAAACTCAATGCAACTATATAATTAAAATGAAACATTTGTACTTGGAAAAATGTATTACCAATAAGTATTGGGTAAACATAATTCGAGCCCAATTTCCTGTGGAAGTTAAATAGCAGTTAAAATTCACATACACACATTTTTGGGTAAACCAACCCATTACAAATATTTTTACCTATCTATTTTTATTATACTGAATGATAATGAGTTGTTTTATTACATAAAGATTCAGAAATCAAAAGAGAAAAAAAAACACATAATCCAAATTAGAAAAACTCTTATATTTTGTCCGAATATTTAGACACGCAACTAATGTTTAGCCCTGTGCGATGCACTGACAGAGTAAAGAAAATACTAAGAAAAATTGATACATTATGAAATATAATAATAAATGTTGAATCACTAAAAAAAGTCATATTTTATAAGTAAATAAAAACCATTCTTGAGGGTAAAGACTAAAATGTTTTTATTCCATCCTTCATTTTTCAACATTATTTTTGTGATTTGCAACTTACTTTTTAGAATTTGATAGCCATGATATGTTTTTTTGAGTAAAAAAGGAAGAACATATGTGGAAGTAGGAAGTTACACGTGACAATAATCACCAAACCTAATCACTACATGAAGAAAAGTAAACAAAATCCAGTTAAATTACGGGGTCAAGTTAGGGGTGGAAGCGGTACGGGTTTTTACCATACCGTACCGTTTTGGTCCAAAAAAAATAGTTTTGGTTTCATATATTAAAACACCAGAAACCTGTCTTACCGAAATCGAAATTACCGAAAAAAAGTTGGTTGGTTTTGGTTTTGGTTTTAATATTTAAAAAACTGATTTACCGAAATTACCATACCGAATTTACTGAAACCAAAAAATACCGTACCGAAATTACCATACCGTATCGAATTTACCGAAACAAAAAAAAAACGTACCGAAATTACTGTACCGTACTGAATTTACCAAAATTACCGTACCGAATTTACCAAAAACTGGAAAAAGTTGGTTTGGGTTTTGGTTTTAATATTTAAAAATGTTGGTTGGTTTTGTTTTTGGTTTTTTGGGACATTTAGTGTTGTTTATTGAAACCAGAAAAAATCGAAACCATAGACCAGAAAAAACCAGAATTTACCGAAACTAGGAAAAACCAGAAGAAACCAGAAAAAATCAGAATTTATCGAAACCAGAAAAAAACCGAAATTATCGAAAATCAAAATACCAGCCGGTTTGGTTTTGGTATTGATTTTAGTGTACCGGGTGGTAAACTGGTACGATTTGGTTTTACCATCTAGAGTTTTGTTTTGGTATTGGTATCTACTATTTACTGACCAAACCGTACTGCTTACACCCCTAGGTCAAGTGGTTTTGTGAAGTTTTGTTTCATCTTTAATTCCATTTTAGTATTAATTTGGTGTTTATTTTTGTTTTGTAGGCATTTTTATTCCTAAGCTTCAGTTTTATTCAATGGAATGTAATACTCGTAATTAGAGGTTTGTGTCTCCATATGTTATTCTAATTGAAATGTGTGAGCCCTAACCATCTAAGTTTATGTTTAATAAGAATCCTTAATAGTTGGAGCTAATAATCTTTAGTTTGTCATATTCAATCTATCAAATTTCTTAATTTTTTGAGTTTTGTTTATTTTTCTTTTTTAAGATGATAGATTTTATTTTCACATTTGATATAGATTTATAGATAGACAAAATTATACTAAAAATGATTTATGTTATGTATTGACAGTGTGTTGCCTTTTAATCTAAACCTATTGTGTTCAATCTATACTTATTTAGTTCTAACTCTCTTAATATTTATGAACTATCAACGTGGGTACATTTTTTCCTTAGAACTATCAATGTGTTGCCATTTCCCATATGGTAGCTTTTGTTTACAATTTGTAAAAAATGAAGGTATCTAGTATATCACATATCTTGGGAACCCAACTTGATTATATTTAGGTCACTATGGTGCAAGGTGAATAATTCGTAACCAACCTGATTCTATACAGTACTCCTAAAATCTTTAGAAAGTCTCACGCTTAACTCACATCATTATTTTTTTATTGTAAATATCTTGATGTATATTAAGTTAGTGATATTTATTACCTTGGTTATTCTCTATTTACGATAGAATAAAATTGACGACACAAGGGTTGATTTAACCTCAAATAATATATATATATATATATATATATATATATATATATATATATATATATATATATATATATATATATATATATATATACACACACATCAACATTTATGTTAGTTGTGAAAAAACTCTAATAAAATTATTAAAACTGTGACAAATGTGACTTTATTTATTGCAGTTTTTCATGAAAATGTGATTAAAAATATGTTAAATGCCATAGTTTTTACGTGTGTGTTTAAAAACTCACATATATGAGAATATTATTTATGTCAATTTTATATACATCTATGTCAGGGCTTTATATGTCAGTTTTGAAAAATTCTAATAAATGACTGTTTTTCTTGTAGTGATACTCTTTCACCTAGTTGGCCAATTGAAAATTCCCACCGATTTTAAAAAATAATCTCATGTGGATAAAAATCAGACACATCAAGCATGTATCAACACACACACACACACACACATATATATATATATATATATATATGTGTGTGTGTGTGTGTGTGTGTGTGTGTGTGTGTGTGTGTGTGTGTGTGTGTATTAAATGTGATCATCTTACATTTTTTGATAATTTATTTATTTATTTATAGGAAATGTCGAAGAGGAACATAGAGACTCAAAAAAATAAAGACACTCCTACTCCATCTCAATTCTCTCATAGTCCACCAACTCAATTATCGACACTTACAGGTTCTCAATTCTCTACTCCACCTGAGGTTAATTTGACTCCATCTACATAACCTTCAACTCAACAAACTCCCCAAAGCCATGTTAATTTAACTCCCATTACTTATGAATCCCAATCACAATACAAGAAGCACATTCAGTAAAGAATATTTTGTTGTGTGTATCCTGTTATCATTAACATTTGTAACTGACTCTAGTGGAGTGGGCGCGGACATCGATTAAAATGAGATTGTATATGCTTCCGAGATATAAAGGAACGTAGAGACTGATAATTTAATATAATTAATTTGATGTCTTGATTATTTTATGAAATTAATTTATAATATCGTTAGTTTTGGATTCATGTAATTAATTTGACTGCTTCATAATTTTAATATCATTGCTTTCGGATTGATGAATTAGTTAGTTCTATAAAGGAATTGTGTAATAGGTTTGGAACATGTAAATGATTTTTTTTTTTTGCAAATAAACAAGTCAAAATTATTATTTTTAAATAACTTCAGGATTAATTACACCAAACCTCCCTAAACTATCTCGAGTTTACGGATCAACCTCCTCAATTAATATACCCTACAAACTCACCCCATATAATATCAACCCATTACAAATAAGTTCAAAAACCATTCCCCCTTATTTTTTGTTCTGAATGGATTTTGTCCATGTCTGGCAAAGTGGTTGTTCATAGGAGGTAGGGGATGAAGGTGGCCATTTTATTTTTGGTTTTGTCAAGGTTAAATCATAAAATCTCAACACTATCTGTTGTTTTGGTTGTTCATAGGAGGTAATGGTAGCGGAGAGGGATTGAATGGGGGCGGGAATAGTGGCAGATACTTGGCTTGGAGGGCGAAGGTAATGGTGGCAGAGAAAGTGGCAATTTTAGTCGGAGACGACCATGGGTGTTAGGGATAAGCCTTTTTTTGGGTTTGATGTTGGGTTTCCGACTGTTTGTGGAGGTGTAACGAGTTGGTTTGTGGTGGTGGGGAGTGGTTAGAGGTGGGGAGGTAGGTTTAGGTTTTGGTTGAAATGGGTGTATGGAGAGAGAGGGGGGGGGGGGGGGTGGCTTTTATTACTGTTTCTTAAATTTTAGGTTGAGGGGATATTTTGTCCACTTAGGCTGAAAATGGAGGGAACCCAATTTTTGAACTTATTTATAACGGATTGATAGTTTTGGGGGTGAGTTTATCAATTATTTTAATTGATGGGGTTGATCCATAAACCCGAGATAGATGAAGGGGTTTGATGTAATTTACCCATAAATTTATTAGTAATCACGGTACAAAACTGTGACAATATTTATGGGTGAAGAATGGGTCACAGTCATGAACTGTGACCACTGAATATATATATTCGTGTCAAGGGGTTACCGTCGTGAACCATGATCACTAAATATATGTTCACAGCATAGGGTCACGATTCATGACTATCATCAGTTAAATAGCGGTCATAGTTGGGGTCATGGTCATGACCCATAATGAATGGTCATGGTTATTAACCGTGATCGTGTCCCCCAATGGTCATGGTTTTGGACCATCGTAAAATGATCATGGAATGTGATAATTTTTGGTATTTAGTGTTGTGTGTGACCCCACTAAACAAACCTTTGATGGGTATTCCAAGTGAATATAACCATTTAGTAATTATACAACCGAAAGGTAAAACTTCTAAATCAACAACATGATATCCATATTGAATGATAGACATAATCCCAAATGACATTTCAATCAAATGACCTTGAAAGAACGAGTGTAAGAAATCAGAAATCATGAGTCATCATCCAAGATAAAGACGCTATATTAGAATAAAATGCAATATAAAAGTACTAAGTACAAAGTTCACTCTATTGATAGACACCGGCACCGTCTGGTAGCTAATAAAAAAAATACAAGAGCATTAGGGTTAATCGTGGGCTCAACACTAAGAATAAATACCGAATTATCAACACGAGAACATGTATATACTCAAATAATACATTATCATTAAGAACTACCACATGTACACTAACAAAGGAATTAATGATGAACTGATCATTAAATGGAACGTTTCTGTTCGCAAAGAACTCTTGAACTATTGACACATTCAACACGGGGAATGTATGTATAAGGTGCGACTATGCCCAAGTGTGAATACAATTGACGCATGACAATACCTCTAGATAACTCTCCATAAACAGATAAATAAACTAATTGAAAATAAATCCAAATTAAGGTTTCCCGGATGAAAGAAACAAAAGGAAACTTGAACACTTTTAGCTTAGATCTGCGCACCTGGTGAAATCATCACCATGCGTATGAATGGCCAAATCAAGTGGACAGATTCATATCATTTGTACACCCTTTAAAGTTTTGCATACGGATGGCCAAATCCATACGAGCCCATGGTGACAAAGGACTAAAACCTCAAAATCTGTGCAAATGAAGACATTTTTCATGTTAACCAGAAGCAACAAAGAACAAAACTCTTCAAACCGTCGACTCATCCCTAGGGTGCATCAGTGCGCACACCTAGCAAAATTTTTGAGTTAAGGAATTTGAATTCATGAAAAGACTACAAGCATGCTAAACCCCACGCTTAGTCTAGAATGAATTTATTAATGCATGAAAAAAATATTTTTTGCAAATTTTTTTGTTTATATGTCTGATAAACATACACAAATTTACTAGTATAAAATATACATTGAAACATGCAAGAAATAGTATTAATCCCAATCACAAATCATATTTCCTAAATAAGTTGAGTTTGAAATATCATCAAAATTTGAATAACACACACATAGTAAGATTTATATAATTTTAATGGGAATGATAAGTGAAATGATATCTCGAATCACCCAATCAACTCAATATATATAAGTAAATCATGCAATTAGATAATTACGTAAACTGTAACAATTTACCATATCCACAATATCGCTCAAATATATTTTTTAACATAAAAAATTCCTTAAGTGTGATAATTTTAATTTTGACCTTTTCAAGCTATATTAGAATGCTTGATTTTGCTAAGCGGAGATGAAGGAGATCTTAATAATCTTTATTATGAAAATTTTTGTACACGTTCCGTGTATCTTGTAATCGCAAGTTGTCTTTTATATGGAAGCTTTCACCCACTCTTTTGATAACACATTTCCAATGATACATAAATTTTAACTAACATTATCCCTCTAATGGTAGCTCTTTATGTTTTTGAAAAAAAGGTTCCATATTTAACTTTATAAAAATTATCTCTCTTCTCACAGATGGATTATAAAATCTTTTTAAAAACCAATTGCACTAGTAGTATACGATTATGATTTTTAAGACAATAATTGTTGATACAAAAAATTATCCACCTACGTGGACCCATCAAAAGTAGACAAATTTCTCCCTACGTGGCATAGATCCTAGTCAGTAGATAGTTGCTCAGTAAGGATGCCGACCAACGTGGGGAATGCAAGCCATCAATATAAATGAAAAGTCACCACACAGGAAGTATAACCAAAGGTTTTATCATATGTGGTTCATATAACTAACCATCACATTCATTATGTACGGGTGTGAGTGCTTAAATGTATAAAGGCATTCCATCCATTGACATTCTAACTCTTGATCTCCGGGACACCATAAATACACTGTATTCCTTTCATCAAAGGCAAGATAGAACGAGTTCTAGGATATTCTTATTAACAAGAGGACCTAAATTTCTGTAATCTCTGACATCAATACCATAACAATGGACATAGGCTTTCTTACATAGCCAAACCACTTTAAAACCTTGTGTCTCTCTTATAATTATCTCATTACAATTCTATATTTTATCTATGATTATAAAATTGGATCAAATCCATTTTTTGACAATTGGCATCATTTATGGGAACGTGTGTCTAATCGCCATTCTCAATCTCGTGCATCCTTATTCAAGGAAAAATGGATGATCCAGAGTCTAGTGCCAGGAATGAAGGAAACCCAACCATTCTATCTTCTCTGCCTACAACAATTGGCAAAAATGGGATTCTTGCCAGTAGTTCTAGGGGTCAAAATGCTATGAGAGAAATAATGAGATAATTGGCGCTGTTAATACAAGACATATCTCTAGTTCTATCCAGGAAACAAGTAATTCCATCACCAAGGAGAGAAATGACGCCTCCACTTCCTAAGCATAGCCTATACAACTATTCTAGATCATCTCATGATAGGACTTATCACCCAGGAGTTAGTTCATCAATTAGAGCCTCAGAGTTCTATAATGGCCATTCTTTCTCTCCTAAAAGACCAAGCATCCTGGAAAGACCAAGTAGAGATTCACCTTTTGATCGTTTGGGAACCCGAGCAAATATAAATCATCCTAGAGCATTAATTAGGAACATTCAACATCCAGCCGACCATCGCGAAGCCTCAGTCAGGTTAAGATCAAGCATCCAACGATCTCTACATGCTAAGCAGACTTCTCAGAAAGAGAGTTTAGCGCAGACACATGGTCGGGACAATCGAGATGCTTCACATAAAGCTGATGCAGGCAATCCATCATAGAAAGGATTAATCCAGCGATTGGAAGATCGGCTGGAAGAAATGGCAAAGGTAAAGAATCCCTTACAGAGGATTTTTGTTAAAGGATCCCCTTTCATTCAAACGATTATCTATCTTCCAACTCCATCTAAGTTTAAAGATCCTATGTTCACCCCCAAATATGATGGAAAAACTAATTCAGTTCGGCACATTGAGCAATATCAAGTTGCCGCTGATATTTATCTAGTCCCCGGTGAGATGAGGTGTAGAGCGTTCTCAAGCAACATTATAGGATCTGCCCAAATATGGTATAATAACTTACCCCAGGAGAAATTACCATCTTTAACCAGCTTGTCGAGCTGTTTATTAGCAAATTCTATTTTGGATCCATGCCAGTGAAGAGAATGGCTCATCTCTTTAGCATAAGCCAATGAGTAGGGGAAATAACCAGGTAATACATCCCTTGTTTTAACAAGGAGAAATTGGAAGTAGTTGACTATAAAGAAAAAACATCCATCATCACTATCATAAATGGATTGGTTCCTGAGAAATTGTATTATGCTCTGGCCAAAGATCCTCCTAAAACCATGACTGAACTTATGGCTAAGGCAGGAAAAATCATGAATGACGAGGAAGCAATGGTAGCTAAATAGAGTCCATCCACTATGCCTGATAAGAATGAGTAAAAGGTGCAGAAGCCGACGAATGATGACAAGCTCAAAAAGTATGGAACTTATACTCCATTAACTAATAGCATTCACCATATCCTAGAGGAAATCAAACACAAAAAGAATTTTTGATGGGCTAAAAGATTGGGGGAACCCCCTAATAGGAGGGATAAACCTAAATATTATGAGTTCCATAAGGATCATGGCCATATAACAGATAATTATATCGCTTTAAAGAATGAAGTGGAATCTCTTATTCACTGGGGAAAAATTGAACAAGTTTGTTGATTGGCGAGAAGGCCGAGAACCAAGGGAAATGTAAAATTCTCCATGTAAGCCTAGAGATAATAGGAAGAGAAACCATTCAGAAGGTTATGAAGATGATCTCGACTCACCAAAAAATCTTAAGCAACTGAGATTGATGCTTCCATCAAAGCTTCCCTGGATGAGGCTAAGGTTCAAGATATGGCTGAGTTCAAGGAGTATGATGAGTTCAGGGGCTACACCTTTGAGTATCTTGAGAGGGGCATAAAAATTATTAGCTGATGGGCTATACTTAAGCATGCCGAGGCTATAAATTTGACTCATGATAACTTCCCAGGTCTTGACTTCAGCGAACCCCTTCTGAAGAGTGCTTTAGTTGATATTAAAAATTCGGTTGACACTTTGGAGATTAACCCCAACGAGGACATTGAGAACAATGATGTTGCGATCGAGACAAGCATTAATGATGATGGGACTGAGACTACCCATGCTAGGGCCGAGGCCACTCCTGCTAATGGGTCAGCTCAAGTAGATGCTAAGGGACATTTACAAATTTAAGCTACTTTATTATTCTTGCTTTTGTTGGGGTGGCCATTTGTGGCCTCATGCTCTTCAACTTGTGTAGCTGTTGTATCGAACTATTTTTGTAACCCCATCATTACTAAATGATAACTCTTTGTTTGTTCTTGTCTTCTTTATATGTTATGCAAATGTGTGTGCCCTAATTTTTCATTAGTATCATAACATCTTGTCTCTTCTCTTACATTGACTTCAACAAATTAATGATGTTTTGTCTCAAGTCCTCTCTCATTATTTTGAGAGTGTATGGATGAGATTCATCTCGTCCATGCACCGTCGTCTCGACCGAGAGAGATTTTTCACCAAATTAATGATGTCTAATAACGAACCACAACTAAGTTATTTTTAATTTGAATCCACAAAATTATGGTGTTATATCATGAGTCCCCTCTCGTCATTTTAAAAGTGTATGGATGAGAGTCGTATCGTCCACACACTATCGTCTCGACTGAGAGAGAATTTTCACCATATTAATGATGTTTAATGATGAACCACAACTAAGTGATTTTGAATTTTAACCCACCAAATTATGCTATTATATCATGAGTTCCCTCTCGTCGTTTTGAGAGCGTATGGATGAGAGTTGTCTCGTCCACACACTATCGTCTCGGTCGAGAGAGAATTTTCACCAAATTAATAATGTTTGATGATGAACCACAACTAAGTGATTTTGAATTTGAATCTACCAAATTATAGTGTTATATAGCATTGGCAAAATTATGGGTTGGGCCTAATTTGGGCGGGTCAAATATGGGCTGGGCTAAATGTGGGTTGGGCCAAATATGGGCTGGGTTAAATGTGGGCTGGGCCAAATATGGGCGGACCAAATATGGGTTGGACCAACCCATTATTTTTTTACTAAATTAAGTATTACAATTCGAGGTATATATAAAAAAAACTCATATTTTACTCATAACTTTTTAAAATGAGTATTATATTTGATTTGTATCTTTTAAAATTGGGCTCCATATTTGATTTCTTGCTTTGAAATATGGGCCCCATATTTAACTCATAGCTTTGAAATATGGGCCCCATATTTAACTCACAACTTTTAAATATGGGCCCCATCTTTAGATGCTTGGGCTAATATGGACTGCTTTGTTATTTGGGCCACATTTTGCCACTACTAGTGTTATATCATGAGTCCCCTCTCGTCTTTTGAGAGTGTATGGATGAGAGTCTTCTCATCCACACAATGTCGTCTCGGTCGAGAGATAATTTTCACCAAATTAATTTCGTATAATGATGAACCATAACTAAGTAATTTTGAATTTGAATCCACCAAATTATGGTGTTATATCATGAGTCCCCTCTCATCATTTTGAGAGTATATAAATGAGAGTCATCTCGTCCACACACTATTGTCTCGACCGAGAGAGAATTTTCACTAAATTTATTATGTTTAATGATGAACCATAACTAAGTGACTTTGAATTTGAATCCACCAAATTATGGTGTTATATAATGAGTCCCCTCTTGTCATTTTGAGAGTGTGTGGATGGGAGTCGTCTCGTTCACACACTGTCGTTCGGCTGAGAGATAATTTTCACTAAATTAATGATGTTAATGATGAATCACAACTAAGTGATTTTTATCCCTTTCGATATTACTGAGAGTCCTTGGACGAGGTCAACCCTGTCTGGACTGTCATGTCAGTGAGTTCCACTTAAAGCTATTTCACCACGACTGATGTTTTATAGCTTAAGATGAGTTCGTACATACAAGAAACAAATATTCAAACAATAGATAAGGTAGGAGATAACACTTGGAAAATTTCATTCATAATTTGATTCTCATATACATGAACAAATGATACTAAAATGGAATTGATAAGAGACAGTCAAAACTAAAATGAAACTTCAACACAAAATTCCTTATTGATAGTATTTTTTGAGATGGTCAGCGTTTTATGGATTGGAGAATGGTTTCCCATCTAGATTCTCTAGTCTATACATTCCTAGAACCACTTGTTCAACCATGTTAGGATAGAGCTTGTTGGAATTTTGCTACGTACTCTTCAAAATGAGGTCTTCTACTGCCAGTAGTCGGGCTTTCACCATCTTATTATAAAACTTTGTTGTTCTTTGCTGATAGGTAGCTTGCCTAACCTCTAAATTTTATCTTCGTTCCTCTATGAGATCCAAGTCCAGTCTCCTCTCTGCCACATTCGGATCTGGGTCGTATGTTTGGACTCCATGTGTTGGGAGACATAGCTTTATCGGCACAATAGCTTCTGAGCCTTAGTCTATCATGAACGGGGTCTCCCTCATTGGAGTCCTCTCTGTTGCCCTATACGCCCATAGGACGACATGCACTTCCTCAATCCATCTCCCCTTACGTCCTCCAACTTTTTCTTGATTCGGTGACCTATGTTTTCCCATTTTCCTATGGTCGGCCTAGACTTGTGAAGAACTGTTTGATGTCGACCCACTCACAATACTTTTCAAGGGATATATTCTTAAACTGTGTCTCGTTATGAGAAATTAGAGTGTTAGGGATTCCATACCTACATATGATTTTTTCCAGATGAACTGTGATGCTTTCTTCTCTGTGATTATGATCATTGACTCAGCCTCTACCCACTATAAAAAATAATCAATTGCCACAATCAGATAGCGATAATTGTTCACAGCTCTTAGCAATGACCCTACTAAATCAATCCCACAGACTGTAAATTTCCATAAAGAAGTGATAGAAGTAAGAGGCTGATGAGGTTGATGGGGTATGGTGGCAAACCTTTGACACTTATCAAATTTCTTAACATATGCAGTTGCATCCTTAGCCAACATCGGCCACCAGTATCCCTGAGTGGTGATCCTTTTTGCTAATGACCTTCCTCTGATATGACTGGAGCAGGAACCCTCGTGGACGTCCTTCAAGATATACTCTACCTTTGATGGATTGACACATCTGAGCAGAGGAAGTAGGAACCCTTATTTGTATAAAATATCCCCTATGAGGGAGAACTTAGCTGCTTTATACCTCATATTATTTCTCTCAGTTCTAGATTCTGGAAACTCTCCATCTCGGATGTACCGTACGATAGGATCCATCCAAGAAGCTCCTATATTCAAGTTGAAGTAAAATTCCACAGTATTTTCTTCTCCATCAATGGTCAGCTGATGGAGGATCTCTATCGGGACCATTCTTCTAATTTCAGTTATAGTGGATGAAGCTAACCTCTCTATAGAGTCATCTCAACCATTGTCTAGTTGGTGTATCCTTTTCAGTTTCACCTCGCTAAAATGCTTCAGTGTTGTTTTCACCCTTACCAAGTACTTTCCATTCTGTTATCCTTGGCCTCAAATACCCCAAAAATTTGATTCACAACTAACATGAAATCACTATGGACAAGGAGTTGGACGACATTTATTGCCCGAGTAAGGGAGAGACCTGTTAGGAGTGCTTCGTACTTTGACTCATTATTGGAGGGTTTAAAGATGAACCTCGGTGCGTATTCAATATCGATCCCGTCTGGGGCCAACACAATTAAACCTGCTCTATTTTCGTTCTCACATGCCATCAACGAACAAGTTCCATACAATACCATCTTTGAAAAAATTACCCTCTTCCAGGGTCCTATTTTTTAAGAGGTATCGCTCTTCCTCATTCTCAGGCACCTCGGTTCTCGCTGAACTCGGCTCGAACTCAATCGGGGGAGGAAATACTGGTTCACAAGGTGGAAAATCAATTTCTACTGTATTGGACTCATCCCATCTGAAGTTGATAACGAACTCTGCTAAGGCATGTCCCTTAATAGCCATTCTTAGATGGTGGACGATATCGAATTCCCCCAGCTCAATTGCCCAGGCCATCAACCTACCCGATTTCTTAAGTTTCTGGATGACCTATCTGAGGGGAGAATCGTTGAGGACGACCATAGTGTGTGCTTGGAAGTATGGCTTCATCTTTCTTGAAGCATGGATTAGAGCATAAGCCAACTTATACATTTTGGGGTATCTCTGCTCGTCCCTTTAGAGGGCCTTGTTGTTAAAATACACTGGATTTTGTACTCCATCTTCATCTCTAACTATAGCAGCACTTATGGCCGACTCCGACACAACCAGATATAAGTACTACTTCTCTCCTTGGATTGGTCTTGACAGTAAGAGTGGTGAGTCTAGGTAGTCCTTTAATTATTGCAAGGCCATATCGCACTCCTTATTCCACTCAAAAGCCTTTCTATGTACTTTGAAAAAAGGATGGCACTTATCAGTAGCTATAGACACAAACATGTTTAACGTTGCCACTCATCTGGTTAACCTCTGCATATCTTTGATTATCGTCAGAGTTTTCATTTCCAACAAAGATTTGATCTTTTCGGGGTTGGCTTTAATCTCCCTCTGATTCACAATGAAGCCTAAGAACTTGCTTGCCCCTATGATGCAGACACACTTGGCGGGATTGATTTTCATCTTATATTCATCCACCGTATCAAAAGTACGCTCAAGATCAAAGATATGAATGTCATCCTTGAGGCTCTTTGTCAACATATCGTCGATATAAACTCGCATCGTCTTCCCTATCTTCTGCTCAAAAATCTTGTTGACTACCTTTGGTATGTTGCTCCGATATTTTTCAAGCCCAAGGGCATGACCTTGTAACAATACACTACACCAAATCTGCACTATTGTCAAGGTCATTGACCCTGACAAATCACCCTTGTCAAGGTCAATGACCGTGACATTTCGAGCCGAGATAACTTTTTTTGTCACGGTCGTGTCGCGGTCATGACCGTGACACGTTTGTCACAGTTTATAACCGTGACAAAGTCGTGACCCTTTTTAAAAAAATTATCACGGTCATTGACCGTTACAATTCTGGGCAGAATTTTAAAAAAATCTGCTGGGCAGTATGGCCACTGCCACTACCCAGCAGTATATTTGTACCTTTTATAGTAACGTCGTACCTGTTCCAAACATCATATATCCAAACAAACTAAAGATAATGCAAATATATATTCATGACGATATAATCCAAATATTCAAAATAGAAATAATATACATGACGATATAATCCAAATATAATTAAAATGGACAAACTTAAAAATAATGTTACTACATGTCTTGGGTAAAACTGAGGAGGTGAGTAGGCCACACGACATACGAATTGACGCACCCACTAATATACGTCGTGCCGCATTGTTCGTGAAACCATAATAGGGAGTCTCCTTCCCGGGTATGACATGCGTGACGAGCACCCTGGACTCCATCTCTTGAAGCACACGTCCATGGACTATTCCACCCTCGACGATATTCGGATCCCTCAACCCCCGCCCTATCCGCTGGCCATCAAATACGTCCAATATGAACACGCTCGGCCAACCAAGTGTCGACAATGGTCTGTTGAAGGGCGCCAAATAGGGAAGTGGATCATCGAAGTACGAACGTGTTGGTGATGAAGCAGCGAGGTCCACATCCTCGTCATCCTGCGCCTCGTCCTCCCGCACCTCCTCCTCCACCGCCCACTCCTTCCCTTTCCCTTTCCCTCTACGGTCTCCGCCCAACGTACGCTTCATGAATGCGTACATATCTTGGACCGTCGCCTCCAAATGGGACAACTTCGCGTCGTGTGAATCCACCGTTCGATCCAACCTGGTGTCGCTCGTCTCCAATCTGATGATCCTAGATTTGGCCACCCGCGAGCTCACTCCCCTTTTCCTCCCCTTGCGATCAGAGCCAATCACTTGGCTGAGTGCGTCTGTGGACAAAGATGCCTTGTCGGCATCAGACTGCGACTCATGCACTTCCTTAAGCTTTGCCTGAAACGACAAAAAGCACATGATTAGTAAAATAAGTAAACTAAAAAATTATAACGTAATTAACAAAAATTAAACTGTCGGATTACTTACAATCGTGGCGGCGACGCTCGAGGACATCTCCTTGGCCTTCCCCTTCTTCGTCCAAAGAGCCACATAAGTATCGAGCCGATGTGGCTTACCCCCTGGCCCACTCCTTACCCCCTGAAATAAAATAAAGTAAAGTAAAATTAGTATTGGCCTCGCAAAGTAAAATAATGAAGAATAATATATTTTTGTAGTTATAGATAAATTAAATCTTACCTGCATCCTATGCTCCACCTCGGCGTAAGAGGTCCGGCCGGAGTAGTGCACGTCCGTCTTTTTTGCCCAATTTTCCCTCCCCGATTGTCGAGATGCCAATTGTCGATCCTCGATCTTATTGTCAATGAACTTTTTCCATTGTGCCAATGAGATCGGCTCCTTGGGCGGGACGGATCCGCGCCATTGTATAATGGACTCTCGTGTTTTCCCAAAGTACTGTGTCCGCATATTTTTCGTCCACGTCTTGTGTTGCTCCCTCAACTGCTCCAAGACGGAATCGCGTAGCTTTGGATCCAAGTTGAATTGTTCCTGTCCAACAAATACAATGTTAGTTGCGAATAAATATAAATATAAATATAAATATAAATATAAATATAAATATAAATATAAATATGAAATTGAAATTGAAATTGAAATATTCATATAAATATAAATATAAATATATTACCTGTAGTGCCGCCCAAACAGCTAACTTGAGCTCATATGCACCTCCTTCCAACTCATAAACTCCGGGTCGATGACCGTCTTTAGCAGCTCGAGGGATCTCGCTAATAGCTCCGACTTGTTCTCGACAGTAATCCCAAATTTTCCATATTTGGGGAGCCTAGGGGCGGAGGAGCCCTCGTCGCCTCCGCTACCACCGAGCCCAGACGACATCATCATAAATAGCATCATCATCTTCGCCTTAATATCTGAAGGAGACATTTTTGCTGTAAAAAAATGTTATTAGTACAGATAAAAAAAATGTTAATAGTATACATACACCCCCCCCTACCCCACCCCCACCCCCACCACACACACGCACACGTCATGCCACTTTTAAAACTAACCAACCCAACATTTCATCAATTAAACTAACAATTAAAGTATAGAATTATTAATTTACTAATTTACAATGAGGGACAATCCTACTTTCATATGAAATTGGCACTAATTATTAATTTACTTTCATCTAAAACTATACAATTAAAATTACAATTAAAGCTATACAATTTCTTAATTAAAGATATACAATTGTTAAAATTGCCCCTCCACACCCCCCACACCCCACCCCCACCCCCACCCCCACCACACCCCTTGCCCCCCTCCCCCCGCCACGCACACACCTACGCACCAACACACACACCCCACCAATACTATCACTAACCTTGCATTCATACTAAGGTTTACATAATTTTAACAAATTATAACAAAATATTATCATATTTTTAGTTAGAAAATTCCACCCCCACCCCCTCTCCCCACCACCTCCTACCCCCACTACCCCCGTCCCCCACCCCACCCCACCCCCACTACCCCCCTCCCCCACCACACACCACCATACACACACATATACACATACCCCACCCCCTCCCCCTCCCCCCTCCCCCTGCCACGCACACACGCACACATTAAAGTGAGAATTAAATTTAAGACTTTCTAACAACATGCATGTGTATGGATTCTACATAGTTGGGCACGAAAGTAACTAATGATATTCCTAAAAACATACAATTGGCAACATTTTGTGAATTTACTAAACTTTATATAATATTATCAAATTTTGTTAAAAAATTATCCAATTGGCAACATTTTTTAATGAAATATTTATTTTGAATGAAAATATCAATTATTATCCAATTATTATCAATTATTTATTTTGAATGAAAATAAATTTTTATCCAATATTTTTGGGAGCGATTGTTTATTTTGGATTTCCTTTCATATTTAAACAATCACACCATAGGAGTCATTGTTCTCCCTCAAAATTCCAAGAAAAGTGAACCTAAAGAAATCATCCACAATCAGAAAACAATATCACTTGCCTCTTAAACTCTTAGTTTATAGGGACCCTTAAGATCAATATGTACTAACTCTAAAGTCTTAGAAGAATTTATCTTATTTAGTTTCTTGTGGGGACTTTTCATTTTTTTCCTTTTTAACATATTCCACAAAACTTGGTATCTGGTTTTCCTAACTTAGGTAAAACCTCTAACTCGTTCCTTTCTAGATAATCTATCCAAATATCTATAGTTGATGTGTCCCAATCTTGTAAGACATAAGTCAATGGCTTCAATTTTTGCACTATATATATCAATGGATTCAAATACCACATTGCAATTTTTGCACTATATATATCAATTTTTGCACTATATATATCAATTTTTGCACTATATATATCAATGGCTTCAATTTTTGCACTATATATATCAATGGCTTCAATCTTGTAAGACATAAGCCAATGGCTTCAAATATCTATAGTTGATGTGTCCCAATCTTGTAAGACATAACTTAGGTAAAACCTCTAACTCGTTCCTTTCTAGATAATCTTGTAACACACAAACTTCACATCATTTGTGAAAACATATCAATTCTTTTTGCACTATCACACACAAACTTCACATCATTAATACCACATTGCAAGTATAATTTTCTTTTCTAATTTACATATATATACACACATACACACATATATATACACACATACACACATATATATACACACAAACATATATATAAATGGAAGAGAGAGAGAGAGAGAGAGAGAGAGAGAGCAGCGTCGAGAGAGAGAGAGAGAGAGGGAGGGAATGACGGAAGGGAGAAAATAAGGGGGAGAGGGTTTTTGCTGCAAACATTGTCACGGTCGTGTCAAGGTCATTGACCGTGACAAGTAGTTAAAGAATTGTCACGGTCATTGATCGTGACAATTCTTTGTCACGGTCGTGTCAAGGTCAATGACCGTGACATAAAACGCGTGTTTTTTGTCATGGTCAATGACCTTGACAAGGGTGGCCGGCTGAAAGGTGACAATTTGACCATTTTGGTGTAGTGATAGGTCCCCTTGTTAGTTATGAAAGTTATCTTCTCTGCATCTACTGGATCCATGAATATTTGATTATAGCCTGAGTAGGCATCTATAAAGCTCATTAATTCATGGCTGATAATAGCATTAACAATCGTATCTATCCTTGGAAATGGAAAGCTGTCTTTGGGGTAGGCTTTGTTCAGATCTGTAAAATCAACACACATCCTCCACTTTCCACTGGCTTTGGGGACGATGAAAGTATTTGCAAGCCACTCAGGGTAAAGGACCTCCCTGATGAAGTCGACTTTTTCCAACTTCTTCACCTCTTCTCGGATGACATTATATTTTTCCCTGGAGTAGACTCTTCTTCTCTTCCTGATCGGCTTCGCATCACATTGAGCTTATGGAAGAGAACCTTTGGGTCGATGCCAGGAATATCCTCATGGCTCCAAACAAAAATGATATGCCTCTTCTTTAGTAGATTGATCAGCTCCTTTTTTACCTCCTTCCTCAGGGATTTTCTAATTTAGACAGTTTTTTCTAGCTCATCCTTATTAAGGATGATGGATTCTACCTCCTCAGTGGCCTCACCCTTTTTAACTTAGTCTCATTTCTTGGATCCAGGTTATCAATGATGTACGTTATAGTAGCCCTTTTTTATGCCTCTCTCTCCTCTGATGAATTAAAGTAGCATTCGCGTTCCTCAACCTGGTCACCCTGCACTTCCCCTACCCCATACAAAGTCAAGAATTTAATCATTTGGTGAAACGTTGAAGGAACGACCTCAAATTACTTGAGGGATACTCTTCTGAGGAATATGTTGTAGGCTAAGTAGACACTCTCATACATGATGAAGAAACTAATCTTCTTTGTGAGGCATCTCGACTAGCAATTTCCCATTCTGACTTCCATTTCATAAATCCCTATAGGGTGTACTTTCTTTTCGATGAATCCGATGAGAGGTTGATGATATAACACTAGCCTCTTCTTTCTCAGACCTAAGCTTTTGTAACAATCCCAAAACATAATATCAGTCGAGCTGTCATCATCCATCAAAATCCTCAAAACCTTATAACCATGCACCAGAGTTGTGATAATCAAAGGGTCATCGTACGGTGCTAGAATCCCCTTAAAATTTAGTCTAAAAAACCCCATAATCAAAGTATTCATATCAACTTTAGTTTTTTTACCTTCTTCATCTCTATAGCTGCTCAATGCACTTCCTTAGGTTTGGGAGGGAGAGCCTTGGCCTCTGCTACATGAGTTTTTCTATCGGCAACTTCTTTTCCTCCTCCAGCCAATCCTCTACGAATCATCTTAACCCTAAGAGAGATCATATAAATTCGACCTTTAGGATCAGTAATTGGGGGAGGCAAGTCTAGGTCCGCTTCATCATCATCATCCGAGTCATCATTATCTCGGCCTGCTAAAGCATCAAGCTTGCACTTGTCATTTCTCTTCTTCTTTTGGGTGTCATCTCATTCGCCCTTAGAACTTCCCTTATCAACATACTTTCTCAATTATCCAAATTTCACCATTCTCTCAATCTCGTTGCATTTCGGAGAATTTCCATTTCGAAGAGTTTCCTGCATCTGTCGTTGGTTGTCTACTAAGGTGCAAAAAGCTACCGCCAACTCAGCCAATTCTAACTGGGGAGAGGCCTGATTGGTACTAGGACCACCTATAATTGGTGGATCTATTGCCATTTGGATCATTCTGGTGACTAGACAAATCAAATGAAGTACTAGTAGTAAGCTGAAAGAGAAAACAATAAGCTAAAACTCAAACTAGAGCTCTTTCAATGGTGGTTTAAGCTCAACCAAGGATGAGGTTGGACCACTACTAGAGAATTCGGTAGAGTAGCTGTAGAAAAAAAAAAAGAGAATGGCTATCTTGTTCCCACAAACGGCGCCAAACTGATTATTCCAGAATTGGTATCACCAGATCAAAGTGATGAGTAAGCTCTAACCAGTACAACAATGGTGTATAACATATGTATGTATAAGCACAGAAAGATATGAGGCAAATAGGAAGAAAACATAATATATTAGTGGTTCATCCTTTTAATAGCCTATGATATGCCCAAAATGTACCCTCATACTCTTAGTAGCAACATCAAATAACCTAATATCCGAGTCATCAGGAGGTTCACAAAAGCCATCAGAGAGGTTGTCCTTCATAAGTTCGGCTCCACATTATTCAACCTCGTCTTGTCAGTAATCGAGTTCAGCAACAGCTTTTATGGGCTCAACTATGTCCACTGCATCGTCGTACTCTTCTTTAATCGACCATAGCTATGCCTAATGCTCAACCTCGGTCTGTCAATTAGACCGAGGTCATACTTATGATTAGCATACTAACGCAGCTATTGAACTCACCAACATCGTATTCACCTGAGTTGAGGTTATAGTCGATAGCGTCACATGTCCGAGAATACACAAGCGCATAGAAGACTTAGACCACGTGGACAAAACCATTACAATCGAATCATTCCCGTCGTGTGAGGGAATATTTTATCATCATTATGTACATGTGGCATAGCCAGGTGTCCACATGAGATTGGCTAAATCATCACACTCATGCTCATTTCATGCTTGGGGGTATACTACACCCCTCAAGAACTATATATACTTGTCTTCTCCTACCTTGTAAAGGGATTAAGACTGTAAAGCCTATCGTAAGCTCTGTCAAAATACACAGTAGAGAGAGAAAGTGCGAGAACTGTATCACAGGGCCATTAGTGCCCCTCTTTTATAGTGAAAAATCACTCACTTGCACAGTGGACGTAGGCCTAGATAGGCTGAATCACTTATATTTGTGTGTCTCTCCTCTTCTCCCCATTTCCTTATATATCTATATTACTGACTTGTTTCCATTGTTATACTTGTTTGAGCTCAACAACACCTTGATCTACTGGTGCTATTTCCAGCATCATCAGTTTGGCACCATCTGTGGGAACGAGAGGCTTCATCTCTTCCTTTTTGTAGCTTGGCCTCACCATAGAATTTGATGGTGAACCAGTAATCCCCCTTGTACGAAGTTGTTTCACCATTGAAAGAGATCCAATAAGATTCTCAATCTCACTAGTCTTTTGATCATAACTCAAACTTCAGGTGAACACATAGAACCTGAATTACCACCACCTATTCCACTAGATGGTGGTGGAGGACCCAGTTCTAGTCAAGTACCACTACAGTCCGAGATGGCTAAGGTGGCAGCAGCCTTGAAGTCCTTAGTGGCCAGTCAACAAGCTATGAAGGAAAATTTTTCCAATTCAGCCAAAACATGATGATGAGTCCACAGGAGATGATCACTCCGACAACTATGCAAGAACAACACCGATAGCCCAGGGGACCACCCCAGGCACCACATAAAGATCTGCCTTCTCCCCAATGGCAGAGGGACGTTATTGACCCTAGGCACTTACGCCTAAGGAGGCAAGGATACCCTTGCCTTGAGGACCAGTACGATGATGTGGAGGTCGATGATGCTCTATTAGAATGTTGGGAGACATATGAGATTTCCAACCATACTATACTACCCCTCCAAGAGAGACGATGAAGGTGTGGTAGATGAGATTCTGATGATTGCCCAAGAGGCTCAGCATTTGACAGATTGAGCAGAGGGTCGGCCTTTGAAAGGCTCGGCCCAGTTAATGAACTAAGGGAGAGGCTATCAAGATCAAGAATTATTGTTGGCTCCAGAAGATAAGAGGAAGATCATTAGCTCCAGACGAGAAGAGGAAGATCATCGGCCCCATTGTGGCCGACCCCCACATAGCCGAGATAGGGGCCAGGGTGAGGTCAACAGTCGATGACACGCTGCAGCGGGGGAAAACCCAATTAAACCCTTGGAGGTGGCAGGGGACAACCTCATCCAAGCCGACGTTGCTAAGACATGGAATGACTCAATTCAAAGGCTTGAAAATAAGATTGGATATATCCTAAAAAGCTGAGACCCCTTGCATATGGGTACTCAGAGGGTTCACCCTTCATAGCAAAGATCGTCAGCTTTACAACCCCAATCAAATTCAAGCCTCTTGTAGTGTCTCCTAAGTATGACAAAAGAACCAACCCTGTCCATCATATTGAAATGTACCAATCATCAGCATATATCTACTCCATCTCTGATGAGATGAGGTGCCTAGCTTTCTCAAGCACTTTAACTGGGGCTGCACATGTATGGTTTACATCTCTTCTAAATAATTCCATAGAAAACTTTAAAATGTTGTCCGAGCGATTTATCCATAACTTTTGTTTTAGGGTGAGACCTTAGAAAAAGATTACCCATCTACTTTATGTCAAGCAAGGGAAAAATGAGAGTCTAAGAGACTACATTGCAAGGTTCAACAAGGAAAAGTTCAAAGTATAGGACTATAAAGAAAGCATGGCTATGACAGCCCTCATCGGAGGTCTCCAAAAGGGAAAGCTATTATGGAAGCTTTTCGAAGATCCCCCCATGTCAATGTTCGAGTTGCTGGCAATATCTAGAAAGGTCATGAATGCTGAGAAAGCAATGGATGTTAAGTATAAGGATGAGATAGGAAACAACAGTGGAAGTAAATTTTAGAAAAAGAAATATGGGAAGAAAAGGTCGGCTGATGATAAGTTTACAGATTACACTCCGTTGACTGTAAGCGGTGAATACATCCTCAATGAGATCAAGAGTGATCGGTCTTTAAGGTGGACAGAGAAGCTAAAGGCTCTTCCTTATAAGAGGAATAAAATTTTATGGTGTGAATTCCACCAAGACCACGGTCATCTGACTAATAGGTGCTTTATCTTGAAGGATGAGATTAAGAAGATATTGAAGTCCGGGAAGCTAAGGAAGTATGTGGATACTAAAGCTTCACAAGGTGGACAACCCGACCCTAGGAAGAGAAGGAATGAAAAGTGCCAAGAAGATGCCCCTACCTAACGTGATGATCCCTCAGACGATGACGGTCATGACCCGGACCTCCCACCAAAGGATGACATTATCCCAATAAAAAGGTTAAATATGATCTCCTTTGGTGTTAGTATGATCTGTGGGGGGATATTAGGAGGAGGCTCTGAGATAGCCAACAGAAAAGCTCATGTAGTATAGGCAAAGGCAATTACAAAGTCGAGGTCGTGTATTCGGCTTCAATTCATACGAAGTTTGAGAAGAATAAGAAGGTGGACATGGACACCCTAATAGTTGGCTTCTCAAGACTGAATTTTAAGGTATCCTTGCCCACATGATGACCCTCTCGTCATCACAACCAGAGTGCATGGATGTGCGGTGCCATGGATTTTAGTTGATGGGGGAAGCTCGGTAGATGTCATATTCTGGCCTTATTTTAAGGCATTGGGGCTTAGCCGATCAAGGCTCGTCCCCTACCACCATTTGCTGATCGGATTCAGTGGAGAGAAAGTTCACCCACTAGGAATGTATGAGATGGATATAAGAATGGGGAATGAGTGGCTAAAATGGCTAACTAGAAAAATTAACCTTTTTGTCATGGATAAAAATATCTTCTCGGCCTACAACCTCATACTTGGACGAGTGGCCCTCAAAGAGTTTGAGGTTGTGCCATCAATGGTCCACTAGATGATAAAATTACCAACTCCTTATGGAGTAGGGGAAGTTTAGGGTGACCAAACATCGGCACGTGAATGCTACTTCAACTCTATTAGGAAAGAGAGTCGTACAAAAAAGCTACCACCACCTACAACATTGACACTCTTGATCCGAGAGATGAGATAAATATCAAAAAGGGAGAGGCCATGGAAGAGGTAGAATCCATCATCATCAATGAGGACAAGAAGAAAAAAATAGTTCTGGTCGGTAAAACCCTAAAGCCTGAGATCAAAGAAGAGCTGATAAAGCTGCTGAAGAGAAGACAAAGCATCTTTGTCTGGAGTCATGCAGACATGCCAGGTATTGACCCTAAGATCATGTGTCACAAGATTAATGTAGTAAAACATTCTAATCCTATTAAACAGAGGATGATAATCTACTCCCGTGAAAAGTATGATGTTATCAGAGATAAGGTTAAGAAGCTCAAAGAGGCCAAGTTCATTAGAGAGGTTATTTACCTAGAGTGGTTGTCCAATGTTGTCATAGTGCCAAAAGATAATGGGAAGTGGAAAATGTGCGTGGATTTTACCGACCTGAATAAATCTTACCCCAAAGACAGCTTTCCTCTTCCTCGTATAGATCAGATAGTGGACGTCACAGTAGGCCATGAGATGATGAGCTTTATGGATGCATATTCTAGCTATAATCAAATCTTCATAGACCCGAATGACTTAAAGAAGATAGCCTTATTTACAGATAAAGGGGCATATTGCTATAAGTTCATACCTTTCGGCCTGAATAATGCAGGGGCAACATATCAACGTCTGGTAAATAAGATATTTATTGATCAAATCAGAAAGTCCATGGAGGTTTATGTGCTAAATGTGTCTTTGGGGTCAGAGATGGAAAGTTTTTAGGCTTCATTGTCAATCAAAGGGGAATAGAGGCTAATCTAGAGAAGATAAAATATTTTCTAGAAATGAAGACACCTGAGACTATGAAAGATGTTTAGAGACTTACTGGACGAGTGGCTGCCCTCAACATGTTTATTTCCAGAGATACTGACAAATGTCTTCCAATTTTTAAAATCCTTAAAAAATCTTTTGAATGGAATAAGGAATGTGATAAATCTTTCTAAGATCTTAAGTCCTACCTCGGCTCTCCCATACTTCTATCCCGACCAGTACAAGGAGAAAAGTTGTATGTGTACTTAGCTATCTCAAAGTCGAAAATTAACGCTGTTACAGCGAGAGAAGAGGATGGTGTACAGAAGTTAGTGTATTTCAACAGCAAATCCCTCCAAGGATCTGAGCATAGATATGCCAGGATGGAAAAGTTATCTTATGCTTTGATTCATGCTTCTAGAAAGATGAAACTGTATTTCCAAGCCCACTCAATAGTAGTCCTCATCGACTCACCGCTCAGACAAGTCATCCACAAACCTGAGAAATCAGGGAGACTAATGGCTTGGGCAATTGAGTTAGGCGAATTTGACATTTTCTACCAGTCGAGGGTGGCAATCAATGGGCAGGCACTAGATGACTTTTTGGCCGAGTTCACTTGGGACAAGGCCGAGGTTGAAAAAGAAAAAGGTGAGATTACAGAAAGACAACTAGAGAGAGGTGTCGGCCCTTCCATGGATGAGGCTGAGATAAGCACAATCAGAGGAAAGAAAGCCGAGAATGAAGAGGGAATATATCTCTTCAAACAAGGATCCCTGACAGAGAGAAACTTTTTTTAGGCCGATGATGTATGGAGCCTCTTTGTTGATGGATCATCCTGTCAAAATATAAGTGGTGCTGGAGTAATAATGTCATCACTAGATGGTACAGATATAGAGTACACTCTGAGGTTTCATTTCAATGCCTCCAACAACGAGTCTGAATATGAAACTTTAGTAGCAGGTGATTTGTATCAAATATTGCATATTTTCGCCCGATATCTTTATGCATTCTAGCATTTTTACGGTCCTTAATGCCTATATTTATGTTCATTAACCAGACAAATTTGTATTTGGATATATACATGCTTCGCAGGGGTTAATTGTGCTTTTATAGGTATTGGAACGCTAAAAGTGAGGATCCGTTGCATTTTGAAGAAGTTTTATCTCCGGACGCTATCTCTAAGGCATTTTAGTCAAATCACATTTCATCTTTATCTAATGGAAATTCCACTGATGCGTAGTTCATTGAGAAAGCTTCGTGTGGCCGCAAATGGTGCGCGATTCCGAGTCCGGACGATGAAGGTATGGTTGTTTCCGTAATGGACCTTTCCTCCCCTCTTTATGAACCAAATAGCTGCCAAAACAGAGTACTGGTCGATCGCAGTTTTGAGTTTTGCCATGGAAAGCAGACGGTAAGCTTTTAATTGAAGGGGCGGTCGACCGCGCCCCTACGATCGGTCGACCGCGATCACCATATATTTGTTGCTTTTCTACTTTTCTTTTCTTTTTCCTTTTCTTTTCTATTTTTATTCCCACTTACTATATAAAGGAATTTTGTTGTAAATATCAGTGATATAATCGATTTTAGGTTAGAATAGCTTAGGGTTTGGGGGGTTTGGAGATTTCTTCTTCATTTCTTCTTGGTTTGACACCTAATTGGGTTTGTAAGTTGACAATTCATCTCCCTACCATTTTAATATAGTTTGTATTTCCTTTGTTCTTGCTTTGTAGTTAATTTACATGCTTTTATAATTAGATTTACTTGCTTTGTTTAGTTTTTTTGTAGTGTAGTTTTATTGCGTTTATTTACCACGTTTATTTACCGCATTTTTAATATTCTTTCTAGCTAAGTTAGTTTAGGTTGTATCTGATTGAACTCATTCCGGGTTGACATGTTACTTTGCTTTGGTGATGGAGTTTATGGGTCTATTTCGGGTGCGTTGTCCTAGTTATTATGCCTAGGATATTCGACGGGGCATATCATGTATGCTCCATGCTTACGACCTTGCGTGTGTAATTTTCGGGGTATTTATTGATGTCAAAATCGTATTAGGCTTTTATGCGAATTTAGGGGCGTGACAACCCTTGATTTTAATTAACTGTCGAAACGAGACGCATTTGTAATAACTCGTCGACCCATGTAACCATTTTATACTAATTAACTTGGGTGAGAGATATTCGACGCAACCTATAGTTTTTACTCGCTTTATTAGTCTAGCATTATTTTCCCTTGCCTTGATTAAATATTTCCCTTTTTGCATCTTTTCCTTTTCGTTTATATTCATCTTTTACACTTTTATTTAGGAATATTAAATCCTATAAATTCTATCAACTCGTCACTGTGGATTTTCGATACCCGACTTACCGCTACACTTGTATCGCAAGTGCAGTCGTAATTTAGGTTTTTGTATTGAGGCGGTGAACAGAAAACAACGATCGGCATTTTGACGCAACACCACTTCTCACCCTTGATCAAAATGGCGTCGTTGTGGGGGAATTGTTTGTTTTAGAATTTATTTGATTTATTATTTTGTAATATTTTCTTTATATTTGTATTTTTTGCGTAACATTTTTGTAGTACTTCTACATTTGAGCACCTCGAAATGCTTGAATTGCCCGCACGCATCTACGTTGTGGATTTCGCCACTTCGAGCCATTTTTTGGGTAAGCATGTCTTATTCCAATTCTTTCAGTACTCAATGTTATAATTCTCAAAATGCCCGTAATCCTATGACTTTCGGTTAATACTTAGAGTCCCAAAAAATTTCAAATTCAAATATGACTTTGGGCGAGTATAACGAAAGTCAAAACTTGGGTTATTAAAATTTTGATGATGATGATAATGATTTTGGGCCTCTAATTCCTTATAATTGGAAGTTTGAAATGAATTGCAATAGTTTTCAAAATTCTTTTAATAATGAGTTTAAGTTTAAGTCCGATGGTAATTTTCAAAGTTCCTAATTTCAAGAATCCGCACCTCGACCTATGATTTTTGGCGAGGGCTTGTGTATGCTTGAGATTGAGAAAATTGAAAATCGTTATCGGGAAGAAAATCGTTTGTGGGAACATGAGTTGGTTTTATTATTTGAGTCCGACGATGATTTTTCTTCCGAGACTTTTGAAGTCGAGGAATGTTTTGAACCAAATGGGGACTTTGTGCCTACTTTGGAACAAATCATTATTGACTTTTCCCCTTGCGTAATAGATATTGAAAGTGAGGATGAAAATGACATAATATCTATTTGCAATGAAATGATTTCTTTTCTGCCCCCCAAAGAAGAACATTTCATTATAAATGATCTCATTTCCTTCGAAACTCAATCTTCAAGCGATGATTAATCTCTTGAGTTTGAATTTTTTTCCTCCCCATTTTCATTCTCTGTTATCACACCGTCTCAAGTACTCGATGACTCGGTTTCAAACTTTAAAGTTTTAAACCTTTTCACCGATGAGGAGTACTTGCCCGAGTCGCCTTCCACGATCGCATCTTTGCCTTCGTGTGCTCCCCCTCCCATTCTAATTTCAAAATCCTTTGGAGTATATTCTTCTTTTCTCGGTTCCCACATGTTTTTGTCACCCGTTCAATTCAAATCCCCCATCGTCCCTCCAAAACTTTTAATTGACGATGGTTCCTTTCTTACGCCTTACACATGCATTCTGTTGTTCAAACGAAATTCATATTTTTCGGAGGGCATTCTTGACAGTGAGGGTACATCGGTTATCCTCCAAAGTAAAATTATTTTTGCGGTGGACGCTCAATTATTTAGACTTCTAGTGTACCATTAGTGTGAAGCCTAAATAGTAGGCTGCATATAGTTAGATTTTTATTCTTTTTATTTTTTTTCTTTATTTTAATTTAGTCTAGTGTAACTAGTTAACTTTTTGTTATTTGTTTTTGCTATGCTCGATACTAAATTGTTTTGTAGATTCTTTGGACTTGTTCTTATGGGGATCGCTCCAATTTTAGGTAATATCGCTATTTTCCTCTCTTTAACTTGGTTCTTAATTCACATTGAGGACAATGTTAGGTTTTAAGTTAGGGGTTGTGGGATATTCTATCCATGTCTTTTGGCAGTCCATGTTTTTACTCACATATTAGTTACTTAGTATTCTTTTCTTATAAAATTGGAAATTTCAAAAAGATTTTTTTCTTTTTTCTTCTTTGTTGGGCATTTTGCCTTTGTTTCCGATGATAAATTTCAATAATTGCCCGATCCAATAGACAACTCAATGATGCATGTTCTCGATTTCAGAAATTATTAGACTTTAGTCCTAATTATTGATATTATGAATAATTCATGAATTAAACTTTAATCCCATGAGCACATGCACTTTTCTTGCTTTATTGATTTGGTTTAAGATTTTTAAAACTGGATAATCTTTTGTTGCATTGTATATACTTACACCGAGTAAGATTTGTACCTTTCGTCATTTGTGAGTGTTATACACTATTCTTTCCTCTTTGAAAACGTTGAATTCGTTGGTAATCTCTATATTCTTTCATTCGAACGTTCATTAATTGAGTTCATATATGAAATTTGTTAATTGAGCATGATTTTCAAAGTATTGTTTTGACTCAAGAATTGCGTAAACTTTATGAAATGATCATAGGCCATCTTTGTTATATCACCCATATTAGCCTTGACCTCACCTTATATGTTTCCCCTCGTCAACCCCTTTGAGCCTAAATATTAGCCTTTCATTTCAATACCCAAAATCCTATAACCAACTCTAAATTGGAATTTTAGCCCATATATACACCTTCCATAACTTTGTTTGGAATGTTACTTGAGATTGAATGATGTTGTTGTGTGGTTGCAATTTAGGCATGTGAGAGTTAGAAACGTAAAGAAAAGAAAGAGATGTGAAAAAAAGAGAAAAAGAGAAAGCAAAAAGAAAAAGAAAATAAAAGAAAACATGAGAAAAAGAAGAAAATAAAATAAAAAGAAAGTTATAAATGTTGTATATAGTTCAATAAGCTTTGATTACTCTCTCCAATTGTTATATTCAATGCATGTTTGGAAGTTATTTTCCAATTTTGCTATTTCCCGCATTTTCCATTATCCTGAGTTTTCATCCCCGAACACTTTGAATCTGTATATACATTCCTTTCATTCCGTCCCCTTGCCAAACCTACATTATAACCCTATTAAAGTCCTATGTGATCTTAAGTAGATGTAATTCAAAAGTCAAAATAGTTTTGATAATTTGTGAAAATGCATTTCGCCTCCTTTAATGAGCGGTATCTTTCATTGAGATTACATTTTTAATTTCATATATAGCGTTCTTCATTTGTGACATGTGCGCGGCCTAGTTTCCACTTACATTTACTCTTTACGCCCGCAAGTTCCATGTGTTACCTCCTTGTTTCGAGTGAATTCACTTGATGAGTGTAATGCCCATGAGGATTGAATTTATGCTTGCTTTATTTAGTATTCGGTTTATATAAGTTTTTTTCCAAATCATACTTTGCATGTGTTCGCTCCCTTCCCACAATTTAAGGTTTCAATTCTATGAGGTGCATTATATAATGTTAATGATTCGGACTTTTGTTTGAATTCATTCAATGTGCTACTAATATGTATGAAATCTTATTCGATATTGTTGGGCTTGTCGCATGTTGGTTTCGACTTATTTTGAGGAAACCATATGATTTTTGTGGGTATAGTCCTTGAAAACCCTCACGAGACGACACCTGTCCACTAGGGTAACCTAGGGGTGTAACGCCTTATTCCATATGCTAAATGAAATCGTGTTCCCTACGAAAGTGGAATTTATATTTCGATGCATGTATACCTCTTGTACTACCTTCTGTGGATTGGTTTTGTTTGTTTCATCACTAGGGACTAGCGATGTCTAAGTTAGGGGGTGTGATTCGTATAAAATATTTCATATTTTATACCTATATCTTTATGCATTCTAGCACTTTTACGGTCCTTAATGCCTATATTTATGCTCATTAACCAGACAACCTTGGATTTGGATATATACATGCTTTACAGGGGTTAATTATGCTTTTATAGGTATTGGAATGCTAAAAGTGAGGATCCGTTGCATTTCGGAGAAGTTCCATCACCGAACGTTATTTCTAGGACATTTTAGTCAATTCACATTTCATCTTCGGGTAATGAAAATTCCACGAATGCGTAGTTCGTTGATCAATCTTCACGTGGTCATAAACGGTGCACGATTCTGAGTCCGGACGATGAAGTTATGTTTGTTTCCGTAATGAACATTTCCTCCCCTCTTTATGGACCAAATAGCTGCCAAAAATAGAGTACCGGTCGACCGCGGTTTTGAGTTTTGTCATGGAAAGGAGACAGTATGCTTTTAATTGAAGGCGTGATCGACCGCTCCCCTGCGACTGGTCGACCGCAATCACCAGATATTTGTTGCCTTTCTACTTTTCTTTTCCTTTTCCTTTTCTTTTCTATTTTAATTTCCACTTACTATATAAAGGAATTTTGTTGCAAATATTAGGGATATAATCGATTTTAGGTTAGAATACTTAGGGTTTGGGGGGTTTGGATAGTTCTTCTTCATTTCTTCTTGGTTTGACACCCAATTGGGTTTGTAAGTTGACTATTCATCTTCCCTACCTATTTTAATATAGTTTGTATTGCTTTTTTCTTGCTTTGTAGTTAATTTACATGATTTCATAATTAGGTTTACTTGCTTGGTTTAGTTTCTTTGTAGTGTAGTTTTGTTGCGTTTATTTACCACGTTTTTAATATGTTTTCTAGCTAAGTTAGCCTAGGTAGTGTCGGATTGAACTCATTCCGGGTTGACATGTTGCTTTGCTTTGGTGATGGAGTTTACGGGTCTATTTCGGGTGCGTTCTCCTAGTTATTACCCCTAGGAGATTTGATGGGGCATATAATGTACGCTCCGTGCTTATGACCTTGCGTGGGTAATTTTCGGGGTATTTGTTGACGCCAAATTGTATTAGGCTTTTATGAGAATTTAGGGACGTGACAACCCTTGATTTAATTAACTGTCGAAACGAGACGCATTTGTAATAACTCGTCGACCCATGTAACCATTTTATACCAATTAACTCGGGTGAGGGATATTCGACGCAACCTATAATTTTTACTCGCTTTATTAGTCTTGTTTTATTTTCCCTCGCCTAGATTAAATATTTCCCTTTTTGCATCTTTTCCTTTTTGTTCATATTCATCTTTTACACTTTTATTTAGTAATATTACATCCTATAAATTCTAGTAACTCCTCTCTATGGATTTTCGATACCCGACTTACCGCTACACTTGTATCGCAAGTGCAGTCGTAATTTAGGTTTTTGTATTAAGGTGGTGAGCAGAAAACAACGATTGGCATTTTGATGCAACGCCACTTTTCACCCTTGATTAGCAGGTCTCTCTTTGGCCCGAGCCCTTAATATCGGCCAACTCCTAGTCTATAGTGATTCAAGACTGGTGGTAAATCAAATCTTGGGAGTATATGAGGCCAAGGACGAGAAAATGGCTAAATATCTTAAAAGAGTAAGATCGATGATGAAAATCTTCAAAGAGGTAAAGCTGAAGAGAATACCTCGGCTAGATAACGGCCGAGCCGATGTACTCGCGAGGTTGGCCTCAGCTATGAGAAACAACATCAGAAGAGCAGTGCTGGTAGAAGTCTTGCTTCGGCCATCTATTGAAGAGGGAGATAGTACATTCAAGTCTTGCCTGAATCTGAGCATGGAAGCTTCATGGATGGGTCCTCTTATTAGATATATCAGAGAGGGGGAGAAACCCTCATCAAAAGCCGAGAGAAGAAAGCTAAGGTACAGAGCTTCCAAATTTTCCATTATATGAGACAATTTGTACAAAAAAGGGTTTTTGCTCCCTTTGCTCATATGTGTTCATCCATCTGAAGTGCCGAATATCCTAAAAGACATACATGAGGGTTCCTGCTTTAGCCATATTAGAGGAAGATCGTTATCCAAAAGGATCATAACTTAGGGGCACTGGTGGCCAACCTTGGAAAAAGATGCAACAACTATGTAAAGAAATATAACAAGTGCTAGAGGTTTGCTACCATTCCCCATCAACCTCATCAACCTCTGACCTCCATCACATCTCCCTGTCCATTTGTAATATAGGTAATCAACTTGGTAGGACCCTTTCCAAAAGCTGTGAATAACTATTGGTACTTGATTGTAGCGATAGATTACTTTTCCAAGTGGGTAGAGGTTGAGCCGATAATCACTATCACAGAACAGAAAACATTGCAATTCATCTGGAAGAATATCATCTGCATATATGGCCTCATAAATACCCTAATCTCAGACAATGGAACACAATTTACACTACACCAAATCCTGTGAATGGTCACGCCCAGTGGGTCACAGCCCAAGTCCGCGACCAGCTGATCGCGGACTTTGGCCGTGACCCACTCAATATTTGGCATGACCAATTTTATTACCACACTAAATTATCCATGATCTGGAAATGGTCACGGACTAAATCCTGACCATAATGGGTCACGGACGTGGGCCGTGACCAGATCGTGACCAGCTTGGCACCGAAATTCCCCCCAAACTGGTCGCGGATGGGTCACGGAATTGGATTGTGACCAGGTCGTGACCAATTTAGCGCCAAAATTCCCTCAAAACTGGTCACGGATGGGTCACGGACTTGGTCCGTGACCAAAGGTGCGACGAAGCATAAAACACACACATTAAGAGTCACAACTTAGGGCCGTGACCATTTGTTGGTATGGGTCATGGCTATAGGACATGACCATACATCATTCAAACACCAAGGCTGCTGGAAAGGGGTCACGCATTATGGGTCACGGCCCTAAGCCGTGACCAAATCAAAATCGCTATTGTCCTGCCAGTAAGTAAAGGGTCGCGCGCATGGGTCACGGTTCTTGGCCGTGACTAAGTTGAAATCGCCATTGCCCCAGTCAGTAATGGGTCACGGCTCTAGGCCGTGACCAGATCGAAATTGCCAGCCTCATGGTCATTAATGGGTCGCGCACATCGGGTCACGGGTCTAGGCCGTGACCATAGTCTGGTCTTAAAAAGAAATATTCCCAGCTTCTCATTTATTACGTGTGACTTCGTTTTCTGTTAGGGTTCGTGCGATTTCGAGCTCCTGCGATTTCGGTTGGATTTCAGTTGGATTTGCATTTGGATTTCAGTTGGATTTGCATTTTGCTAATCGATTTCAGTTGGTATGTATTGATTCATTTAGATTTCGTGATTTCTATCTAAAGCCCTAATTTTTGTGTATGTATGTGTAGATTTATGTTTGTATGTGTGTATGTGTGTGTATGTATAGATTGTATGTATGTGTATGTATAGATTTATGTCAAAAAAAATATTAGGGTTTAGTAAACCTTAAATAGTATGTGTGTGTATGTATAGATTATGTCAATAAACCCTAGATTGTATGTGTGTGTATGTATAGATTATGTCAATAAACCCTAGATTGTATATGTGTGTATTTTTTTTCGACAAAATATGTTTGTCTTATTTGTTTTTTTGAGAAAATATAATTAAATGATTTTTTTTACATACGAGTCGCAAACACGTGTGCACATTACTATAGTGAGATATTATTGGCTTGGTTGTTGGATATTATGTTGAATTTATTGAATTGATACTAGTGTCGATAAATGTATATGTTATTAAAGTTGTTGGGCGTGCTCTTGATTTGCCTATGAAAAAGTATATCACATATCTTGTGATTAATGTGCATTTTTTGTCATACCCAGTGGGTCGCGGACTTGGGCCAACAAATAAATTGTGTATAGATTTATGTGTATATGTATGTTTATGTGTGTAATTATGAACAAATTGTTTATGTGTATATGTATGTTTAAACTCTCATAACTTTCAAACCTAAACCTTAATAGCAGGACTCGTATTCATGCCCTCGTATACTTTTCTCAGGAAAAATGAGGCACGGTGATAAATACTGTCAACAAGAGTGGGAGAGGTTGAAATTAGACCGCACACATAACTCTTTTATTAGTGTGCGTCATATAGAGGGTACTCCTATTTATAGGTACGAAAATAAAAAGATCGAACAATTTAACTACCTTGTAAATCATGGATTTGATATCCAGCAAGATTACTTGTTCGATCGTATTTTATTTTCTCTACCAGAAAACTGGGATGACGTTATACAAAATATATTTCAGACACGTAATCCCGACATAGCCGTGACCTTGGTTACGTTGTTGGAGAAGGCGGAAAAAAAATCCACCCGTTATGGATACAACTGCGTACAGAGAGCATTGACATAGACTGTGATGTCTCGCGCCACATGTACGTAAAATTGAATCTTGCCAACAAGTTGAGAAATAGGGGATTCTGAGTTCATGTCACTGACATCTACACATCAATCATAGATACCCTTCCTTCTAGTTGGCCACGTGCAAAAATTCATAGGTTCTTAAAAACTAATACCGAATGGATGGAGATCAAACACATTGAACTTATTCTAAAGTCTTACTTTGAAAAGGTATCTATCTATCTATCTATATATAAAACTAATTAATCTTGATTAATTAGTTATAATTTCATATTACTATAATTATTTAGTCACTTATATTTTTTTATTTTTGTAGATAATGTTGAGAGGAAACAACCCAAGGGTACCAAGTGCCGATGTGACACCACAACGAGGTTCACCATCTCGTGCAGAACCGGAATTCTCAACACCAATGGCTGAGAAATTCACAACTCCACCAATGATTCACTCCTCACCAAGTCCAACTCCAAGTGCTCCTACGCCCCAATCCAACACTCCCGTTGCTTTAACGCCCCCATCCAACACTCATGATGCCACTCGCTCAAATGAAAAGAAGCCTATTGGCTTCTCCCTTCTCGGGAAAAACCTTACGGATGATAGGAATGACGTGCTGAACTTTAAAGCCCGGTGTTTATCGCTGGGAAAAATGAACGTGGGAGTCGGTGGACCAGACAATTGGAACCTTGTTGATCAAGCTGTCAAAGATGACATACATGACCAACTTTGCAAGCATTTCTCATTTTCTGACCGTTCCAAGAATAAGGTTATATCTCGGGTTGCTGAAGGATTGAGGACATACAGAAGAAACCTTCGGAAGAAACATTTCCCGAAAGAGGCAGCGAGCTCAGATATTTTGGCTTTGAAAGAGAAAGTGCCTCCCTATGTTGAAATGCCGGTGGATCAGTGGAATAAGTTTTTGGAGAATGAGGCGAAGGAAAAAAAGTTGGTCTAGAGGGAGAAAAACAAAAAAAATAGGGCACAAAAAACTGATATCCATAGGCTGGGATCCAAATCATATGAGGATTTGAAGAATGAATGGGAGAGTAGGAAAAAAGATGGTCCAGATGCCGGTAAAAACCCAAATCGGTCCAACTTATTCCTTCATGCTCGAAGGGACAAAGATAATAAATTCCCGCTGCACACTGCTAAGACACTGGAATCAATAGAGGCCATCAGCAGTCAATCAGATTCGAGCCCTACTGATGACTTTGACCTTGAAAATGATGCTCTGACTAAGACCTTTGGAAAGGACAAAAGGGGGAGGACGAGAGGTGTTGGCTCACATATGCCAAAAACAAAACTTCAACACATTGCACCTCTTGTGGACGAGCTTTCTTCGGTCAAGAATTGTATCTCATCCCAAAAGGACCACCAGTTGAAGACCGATGGGGATGTCCATGAGATTAAAAATTCCCTGGGATTATTGACAAATCAAATTGGGAAACTTGTGAATCTTTGGGAAAGTTATAGGCCCCCAATGCCTCCTCAAGGTTACCCTTACCCTACTCTTACTCAAGGTTTCACACATCCTTCACCTCCAACATTCCCCTCTCAAATGCCTCATCCTCAAACATTCCCCTCCCCTGCACCTCCGCAAATCACGGGGCTCGGATCATCATCAACAACTCACAGTGACTATGGCGAAGAGTACTATATCAAGGACATGAGCAATTCGAGGTTTGTTGGCGTGTGCATACTCATCTCCAGGGTTCCTGGAACTCTAGTACATCATCGACCTTTGGAGAAGGGTGAGGCTAAAATAATGGTCGATGAAATATACAACGGCCGTGGAGATGTACCTGTATACGTTAACAATGGGGATGGGACGGAATTGAGGAATTATGCAAAATATTTTATTACTTGGCCACTTTATCTGTTGGCCAAGATTTAATAATATTTTCTTTCGTTTCAGTTGTAATAATTTTTTTTGTTTTAGTTGTAAGAATATTGGTTTTGCTTCAGTTGGAATGATATTTTTTTGTTTCAGTTGTAAGAATATTGGTTTTGTTTCGTTTGGAATGATATTTTTTTTGTTTCAGTCGTAAGAATATTCTTTTTGTTTCAGTTGTAATAATCTTTTTTAACCTATTACCACAGGACTGAAATTTGAAGATTATTACATGGATTTCCCACAATACAAAGAGTGGATGGGAGAGACTAACCGGATATCAATTAATCATGTAAATGGCGTTTATGAATTTGTTAAATACGTTTCCAAAAATCTTAGAAGTGAGAAGATTCCGTGTCCGTGCACTCATTGTATTAATAGAAAATATAAGTCATTGGAAGTTGTTGAGTTGCATTTACTAAAGTGGGGAATCTGTCAAGACTATATAATATGGACATACCATGGTGAAAAAGTTGTACCTTATGTTCCAGAACAATTACCAGGAGCCGACCGTGTAACCGAACCTCAAGGAGTAGAAGTGGTACATGATTCACCAACACATCGTCCATTGATCGACTTAATTAATGATGCTTACGGACTCCACAACCAATAAAACCACCAACCTATGGATACAAATAATGCGCATTATGACCAAGTAAATGAACAAATTGATGATGAACTACTAGGAGATCGGGAATACATACGGTTGGAAGCCGATGCGGCTAGACCGTTGTATAAAGATTGCGATGAAGATCACTCGGTATTATATGCAATGATTGGTTTGCATAATTTGAAGAGTCAATTTGGTTTGTCTGGAAACAGCGTAACCGGAATTCTTAAGTGGGTTAAAGAAATTCTCCCAAAAGAGAACATGTTACCAGACAATTATCCTACCATGAAGAAGAGTTTGAAGGGTTTAGGTTTAAAATACAAATCTATTCATGCTTGCAAGTATGATTGCATATTGTACTGGAATGAGCACGAAGAGAAGGATGAACGTCCTGTATGCAGTGAGCCTAGATATATGGTTTGTGAGAATGGAAATGGCAAACATGCAAAAAATCGCAAGTGCTCGCAAGTCCCACAAAAGGTTTTGAAGTATTTTCCACTTGGGCCAAGGATAAAACGTTTTTTTACTGTACCGTGGATAGCGGAGGCCATGACATGGCATGCTCGATGCGAGTGGGTGGGAATTTGATGCGTCATCCGGTTGATTCACTCATCTGGCAAATTTCAAATGCACAACACCATGAATTTGCAAAGGAACCGCGCAACGTTCGTCTTGCAATCTCAACCGATGGGTTTAACCCTTTCGGTAATTTAAGCACTAGTCAGAGTTATTGGCCAGTTCTTATGGCGCCTTTAAATCTTCCTCCGACATTATGCATGAGAAATGAGTTCACATTGTTATCTCTGTTGATACCCGGGCCGAAGTCTCCCAGTGATGATATTAATATATTCTTAGCACCATTAATCGAAGAACTTAAAGAGTTGTGGGATAAAGGCGTGGCAGCGTTCGATTCTCATAAGGGTGAAGACTTCACACTTAGAGCAATGGTGATGTGGTCGATCCACGATCTTCCTGCTAACGGGACCTTGTCCGATTGTAATGTTCATGGTTATTATGGATGTCCCATATGTGGGGAGGAAACTGAAGCCTGTTGGTTAAAACATAGTGGTAAGTTGAGTTACATGGGTCATTGTAGATTTCTGCCGACCAGTCACCCTTTTAAGAACGACAAGTCTAACTTTTTGCCTGTCGGTCACGAGCGAAGAACGGCACCTATTCGACTTTCTGGTCAGCAAATTAAGAAGAAGGTGGTGGCTATGACTGCGGGGAATAGGTACGTAGGCAAACACCCCCAGTTTGTAAACCTGAAGCGTAAAGGTAGGGAGGATCCGAACGACCCTAGTAAAGCGAAGCCATGGTCCAAGCGATCAATATTTTTTTATTTGTCGTATTGGAAAGATCATCGTGTAAGGAATATAATTGATGTGATGCACACAGAGAAGAATGTTGCAGAACATTTGGTAGGAACATGTTTGGGTGGATCTCATTCCAAAGATGGAGAGCGTGCCCGCCGAGATCTACAGGATATGAAAATAAAGAAGAGACTGTGGTTAAAAAATGATCCAACGACAGGAAGAATTTCTATCCCCCCGACTGCTTTCACTTTGACTACTAGTGAGAAGAAGATCCTCTTAGACACGTTGTTCAACTTGAAGACTCCAACCGGTTATTATGGTAATTTACGTAGGGTAGTAAGCTACCAAGCAAATGACTTGAAACAGTGCAAGTCTCACGACTGGCACGTAATCATCCAATTAATCCCGTTGTTATTTCGACATTGCTTCTCTGAACACAAAGATCTTCGTCGGGCAATTATGAAAATCAGTTTCTGTTTTACCCTACTTTGTGCAAAAGTGGTAAACAGAAGGCACATTAAAGCTGCGAAATCAACTTTAGCCGAGTCAATTTGTGTATTAGAGAAATATTTTCCTCCGTCATTCTTCGATATCAGTATCCACCTGCTTGTGCATTTATGCGATGATGCTTTATTATGTGGTCCCGTGAGGTATCGTTGGATGTATCCTTTTGAGCGCTTGATGAAAACCTTCAAAGATTATGTAAAGAATACACGGTATATTGGAGGGTCAATTGCTGAAGAATACGTAACGGTGGAATCATCGCTATTCGCTGGGAACATATGCCAGAACAAGAGGTGAGGAGGTTTAATCCTTGTGGAGAACGAGTGATAGAGGAACCCGGCGAGTTTGAGGACGAATTATCGTTTGGAAACCCTAAAGAGGTGAAACTCACAAACCTACAATACGAGCAAGCAACTCGTCATGTCTTCGAATCGCAAGATGAAGTCCAAGACTGGAGAGAGTGAGTATCTACTGAATTCTTCTTCTTTGATTATATGTATTTTTTATTTTATGATCTAAACTCTATAATTTTTCGGTAGGAAGTACGAGAACGAAATTATCCAAAATCAAAGGAGAAATTGGACGACAACTGACTTTAGGGCATGGGTGTCAAAAGAGGTACTTTTCACATCTTATGTGTGCGGTTATTTATTCATGTGTGGTAAAAACATGCCCTAATACAAATTCATTAATAAATACAGCTTCTAAAAAGAGGTGATGTCTCTTCCAGACTTGCACGCCTACCAAAAGGTCATAGTTTTCGTGCAAAAGAGTTTAATAAATTCCGCACCAACTGTTTTGATTTCATTTCATATCCATATGAGGAAAAGTTTTTGACGCAAAATAGCGGAATATCAATTTCTCCTTGACCACCTGTATCACTAGCAAAAGTGATAAAAATCCAAAGAATACGGTGCTAACCTATTATGGGATAATTCAACAAATCATAGAACTTTATTACTTGGATTTCACAGAAACCGTATTCTATTGTGATTGGGTAAAGGTGGAGGATACAATGAATGCTTGCAAAGTTGATCCCGACTCCAAACTTATTATGGTAGATTTATCAAAGCTGAAGACTAAAGACCGCATAGTCGACGAGCCTTTTATTTGTGCCTTTCAGAATGTAAAGAAGGCATTCTACTCGAAGTGTATAAACGATGGAAATTGGTCTATTGTTGTGCATGCACTAAAGGGTATGACTACTGAAGTAGACGCATTAAAGGCTCCAAAAGAGTTCCAGTCAGATCTTGATGACAACCCTAATTTGAAGGATCTTTTAATTGATTTAGAGGAAGATTGAGTATCAAAATATTATTTTATCCTCATCAATCTTATTTGTATCCTATTATGATATTGACATTGCATTAGCACTTTACATTAATTTATGAATTTCATCTACTTTTAAGTGTAATGTACCGCTATTTGTGCAAATGTTAGGTGATTTATCGGTTCTTTTGTTTAGAATAGATATGTTTTCATTTATTTATCTCTATCGTTTGGCTTTAGAGGGCAAAAACCCGAAACAGCCCCCGAATGGCCCCGTGAGGCCCCGTGGGTGGTACCAACACCTCCCACAGAACCAATGTAACTCGTAGGTACAGTGAGTGACGAAAGAACTAGCCTTGGTTTTCTTCCTTTGGTTTCGAATTTGATTTTTCGGTTCTACCATTTTTTAATTGAACATAACTGTTTGCAAAAAATTCATTATTTTTTCACTGTCATAGGATACATTGATGTTGGGGTCGAACTACTATCAAACATAATCTGAAATTGCATCGCTACTGGCATAGAGAAGGTTCTGATTGGCGTTGGGTGTAACAAAATATCCAGGTAATGGATAGACCTGTGATGAAATTTATTTTAAGGTTAAATATGCATTGATTCAATTTTTTAATTATTTTGGGTTTGGATCCTATTTATGTCTAAACCCCGTAATTTTAAGTTTTTTGTGCCCCCTATAGTTTTGGTATTGTTGGCACATTTGTTTCTTGTCACTTCCAGTGGGGGGGGGGGGGGGGGGGAGAACATAACTTTTGAACAAGGAATAGTTATGGTGAACATAGAAAAAGAAGTCATTATCCAACGGATTGCCACTTTCTAGGTTTAAGGCGCTCCCGGTTTGATTGTACGACGTAAATTTGCAAAAAATTAGACTTAAGTATAAAAACATGCCATCGAATGGTGAAAACTTAAAATAGCCACAAAACAGTCCCGTAAGAGTCACGAACACCTCGCACGGGACCAATGTAAATCACAGGATCTGACCGTGTAGTCACGGCGCTCCCGATTTGAGTGTATGACGTAAATTTGCAAAAAAATAAACTTAAGCATAAAAACATTCCATCGAAGGGTGAAAACGTAAAACAGTCTTAAAACGGTCCCGTAAGAGTCATGAACCCCTCGCACGGGACTAATGTGACTCGTAGGAACCGACCGCGTAGTCACGGGGCTCCCGGTTTGAGTGTATGACGTAAATTTGTAAAAAGTTAGAATTAAGCATAAAAACATGCCATCGAAGGGTGAAAACATAAAATAGCCATAAAACGGTCCGATAAGAGTCACGAACACCTCGCACGGGATTAATGTAACTCATAGAAACCGACCGCGTAGTCACGGGGCTCCCGGTTAGAATGTACGACGTAAATTTGTAAAAAAATAGACTTGAGCATAAAAACATGCCATCAAAGGGTGAAAATGTACAACAAGCATAAAATGGTCCCGTAAGAGTCACGAACACCTCGCACGGGACCAATGTAACTCGTAGGAACCGATCGCGTAGTAACGGGTCTTTCGAATTGAGTGTACGACGTAAATTAGTAAAAAGTTAGACTTGCATGCCATCGAAGGGTGAAAACATAAAACATCCTTTAAACGGTCCCGTAAGAGTCACGAACACCTCGCACGGGACCAATGTAACTCGTAGGAACCGACCACGTAGTCACGGCGCTCCCGGTTGGAGTGTACGACATAAATTTGCAAAAAATTAGACTAAAGCATAAAAGCATGCCTTCGAAGGGTGAAAACGTAAAAAAGCCACAAAACGGTACCGTAAGAGTCACGAACACCTCGCACGGGACCAATGTAACTCGTAGGAACTCACCCCGCAGCAGCAGGACTCTCGATTTTAGAATACGACCGTAATTTGCATATTTCTAGACTTAGACTTAAAAACATGACGTTAGAGGGTGGGAACTCGAAACTTCCCCCGAACGGCCCCATGGGTGGCACCAACACCTCCCACGGGACCAATGTAACTCGTAGGAACTGACCCCGCAGTCGCGGGACTCCCGGTTTTAAAATACGATGGTAATTTGCATATTTCTAGACTTAGGCTTAAAAACATGGCGTTAGAGGGTGAAAACCCGAAACAACCCCCGAACGTCCCCGTGGGTGGCACCAACACCTCCCACGGGACCAATGTAACTCGTAGGAACTGACCCCGCAGCCGCAGGACTCCCGATTTGAGAATACGACGGTAATTTGCAAATTTCTAGACTTAGGCTTAAAAACATGATTTTAGAGGGTGAGAACTCGAAACAGCCACAGAACGTCCCCGTGGGTGGCACCAACAACTCCCACGGGACCAATGTAACTCGTAGGAACTGACCCCGCAGCCGTGGGACTCCCGGTTTGAGAATACGGTGGTAATTTGCATATTTATAGACTTGGGGTTAAAAACATGGCGTTAGAGGGTGAGAATTCGAAACAGCCCCCGAACGTCCCCGTGGGTGGCACCAACACCTCCCACGGGACCAATGTAACTCGTAGGAACTGACCCCGCAGCCGCGAGACTCTCGGTTTGAGAATACGATGGTAATTTACAAATTTCTAGACTTAGGCTTAAAAACATGGCGTTAGAGGGTGAGAACTCGAAACAGCGCCCGAACAACCCCGTGGGTGGCACTAACACCTCCCACGAGACCAATGTAACTCGTAGGAACTCACCCCGCAGCAGCAGGACTCTCGATTTTAGAATACGATGGTAATTTGTATATTTCTAGACTTAGGCTTAAAAACATGGCGTTAGAGGGTGGGAACTCGAAACTGCCCCCGAACAGCCCAATGGGTGGCACCAACACCTCCCACGGGACCAATGTAATTCGTAGGAACTGACACCGTAGTCACGGGACTCCCGGTTTTAGAATACGATGGTATTTTGCATATTTCTAGACTTAGGCTTAAAAACATGGCGTTAGAGGGTGAAAACCCGAAACAACCCCCGAACGTCCCTGTGGGTGGCACCAACACCTCCCACGGGACCAATGTAACTCGTAGGAACTGACCCCGCTGCCGCAGGACACCCGGTTTGATAATACGACAATAATTTGTAAATTTCTAGACTTAGGCTTAAAAACATGGCGTTAAAGGGTGAGAACTCGAAACAGCCACCGAACGTCCCCGTGGGTGGCACCAACACCTCCCACGGGACCAATGTAACTCGTAGGAACTGACCCCGCAGCCGCGGGACTCCCGGTTTGAGAATACGATGGTAATTTGCATATTTATAGACTTAGGGTTAAAAACATGGCGTTAGAGGGTGAGAACTCGAAACAGCCCCCGAACGGCCCCGTGGGTGGCACCAACACCTCCCACGGGACCAATGTAACTCGTAGGAACTGACCCCGCAACAGCGGGACTCCCGATTTTAGAATACGACGGTAATTTGCATATTTCTAGACTTAGGCTTAAAAACATGGCGTTAGAGGGTGGGAACTCGAAACAGCCCCCGAACGGCCCCATGGGTGGCACCAACACCTCCCACGGGACCAATGTAACTCGTAGGAACTGACCCCGCAGTCGCGGGACTCCCGATTTTAGAATACGACGATAATTTGCATATTTCTAGACTTAGGCTTAAAAACACGGCGTTAGAGGGTGAAAACCCGAAACAGCCCTCGAACGGCCCCATGGGTGGCACCAACACCTCCCACGGGACCAATGTAACTCGTAGGAACTGACCCCACAGTCGCGAGACTCCCGGTTTGAGAATACGACGATAATTTGCATATTTCTAGACTTAGGCTTAAAAACATGGCGTTAGAGGGAGAAAACCCGAAACAGCCCCCGAACGTCCCCGTGGGTGGCACCAACACCTCCCACGGGACCAATGTAACTCGTAGGAACTGACCCCGCAGTCGCGAGACTCCCGATTTTAGAACACGACGATAATTTGCATATTTCTAGACTGAGGCTTAAAAACATGGCGTTAGAGGGTAAAAATCTGAAACAGCCCTCGAACGTCCCCGTGGGTGGCACCAACACCTCCCACGGGACCAGTGTAACTCGTAGAAACTGACCCCGCAGCCGCGGGACCCCCGATTTGAGAATACGACAGTAATTTGCAAATTTCTAGACTTGGGCTTAAAACATGGCGTTAGAGGGTGAGAACTCGAAACAACCACCGAACGTCCCCGTGGGTGGCACCAACACCTCCCACGGGACCAATGTAACTCGTAGGAACTGACCCCGCAACCGCGGTACTCCCGGTTGGAGAATACGATCGTAATTTGTAAATTTCTACTTGGTTACTGATAATTTTGACTCATATATGCAATTTTTCTGCTTCATTAAATTTTTTGTAAAACTACTTGGTTACTGATATTTTTTTTTTATGAATCCCATCATTTGTAGGATTTTTGTATGCAGAACAAACGAAGGAGGCAATGGTCTACATCATGAAGATTGTTTATAGGTTGTGGACATTCAGGATTTTGATTTTTGTGTTACAGTCGTGCGGGCTTTTATTGCTTAGTTTTATGGCCGTGCGGGCTTTTATAATTTGATTGTTGAATTTTATAGCCGTGCGGGCTTTATAATAAGTAGGTTTTACATCTACAGGTTTTGGAATGTCTAGAAAATAGAGGAAACTCTGCTCAATTTTTTTTTGGACTGTGAATTATTAAGACGTGTAATTTTTATAAGTTTGTATATATATTTGTTTATTAACAACGTTCTCGATTCGTAATTTGTGATTTTTTTTATTGTTTTGCCAATAATAAATATTTGTAACACCTCGTACGCGTCAAACGTTACACGTAGCAACTGATGGTGCACTCACAGGACCCCCAATTTTAGGATTGGACCAAAAAAAATTTTTTTTTTTAAATTGTAGTTAAATATGGTCATGGACCATTTTTATTTTTCGTCCGCGACCATTTTTTTCGTCACGGTTGTGGGTCACTGATCAGGGCCGCGACCAATTTTTTTTTTAATTTTTTTGTCACGGTTGTGGGTCACGGACTTTGGCTGCGACCAATTTGTCACGGTTGTGGGTCACGGATCAGGGCCGCGACCAATTTTTTATTTTATTTTTTTGTCACGGTCGTGGGTCGCGGACTTTGGCCGCGACCAATTTTTTAAATTATTTTTTTGTCACGGTCGTGGGTCGCGGACTTTGGCCGCGACCAGTTTGTCACGGTTGTGGCTCACGGATCAGGGCCGCGACCCGTCACGACATGGGTCACCACCTAAGTCCGCGACCATCTGCCGTGACCCCTCTTGGCCGTGACCATTTGTTGGTCACGGACTTGGGCCGCGACCCACGAAAATGGTCACGCCTGAAATGGTCACGCCCCAAGTCCGCGACCCACAGCTTTGGTCAGGGATTTTGGCCGTGACCAATCGCCAGTTTTGGTGTAGTGTTAAGAATGTCTCTTTGGAGAAATATTGGGAAAGAGTTGGAGTCAAATAATTCTTCTCCTCCCCCGGCCGACTCCAGGCAAATGGGCAGATAGAGGTTATAAATCGGAAGATCCTTGATGGGATTTAAAAGAAGCTAGAAGAGGCAAATGGAAGATGGATTGAAGAAGTGTATGCTGTGATGTGGGCTTACAGGATGACAGCCAAGACTCCTATGGGGGAGACCCCATTCATGTTGGACTATGGCTCAAAGGTTGTCATCCCTACCGAGATTGGACTTCCTACTCATAGAGTTTTGATGTACGACCCTCAGGTAAATGTAACAAAGATAAGACTTGATCTTGATTTGATTGAAGAGAGAAGAGAAGATACCTAGGTGAGGCAAGCAGCCTACCAACAGGGAACTACCAAATTTTATAATCAAAGGGTAAAAGAGAGGCCGATAGTTGAGGCAGACCTAGTTTTGAAGAAGATATGGCAAAAACCCAACAAGCTCCATCCAAATTGGCATGGACCTATAGGGTAACTGAGGAAATCATCCCAGGCAAATATCGATTGGAGAATCTAGAAGGAGAACCCTTATCAAACCCTTGGAATGCTGACTATTTGAAGAAATATTACTTATGATGTTGTAGTTGTCTTATTTTCTTGTAATTATGGCATCAAATTATGAAGTAAATATCAATGAGAAGTAAGTATTTGTGTTCTGTTAACATTTTTGTACTAGCATATGAGGATAAATATCATTAATTTGGTGACCTCAGACCTTTAACATCATTAATTTGGGGGAAATATGAGGATAAACATCATTAATTTGGTGACCTCAAACCTTTAATATCATTAATTTGGTGAAAATATGAGGATAAACATCATTAATTTGTTGACCTCAGACCTTTAACATCATTAATTTGGTAAAAATATGAGTATAAACATCATTAATTTGGTGACCTCAGACCCTTAACATCATTAATTTGGTGAAAATATGAGGATAAACATCATTAGTTTAGTGACCTCAGACCCTTAACATCATTAATTTTGTGAAAATATGAGGATAAACATCATTAATTTGGTGACCTTGGACCTTAAACATCATTAACTTAGTGAAATTATGAGGATAAACATCATTAATTTAGTGACCTCAGAACCTAACATCATTCATTTGGTGAAAGTATGAGGAAAAACATTAATTTAATGACCTCAGACCTTTAACATCATTATCTTGGTGAAATTATGAGGATAAACATCATTAATTTGGTGACCTCTGTTATTATAGAACCACAAAACATTATAGTAAAAGAGCAATAGAATTAATGACATGGAATCTCATTACACTCATAATAAGAAGATGTTACAGAGTTTACATTCAACTTAACCAAAAAGTTACAACCATGAGTTCACAAAAAGAAGGATTATAAAAAGCTTCACAAAAACCAGGAGAGACCCTCAGAGCTCGATTTGTCCCTCAACAGGATCCGACCCATCAGCAGTTGGATTTGTTTTGTCGAGGTCAAGGTTGTGACCTCAACCTCGTCTTTATGTTGAGCAGCATCTTCAGTCTCCGTGACCTCTATGGGAATGGTCTTGGCTATACCACCTTCTTCCACTTACTTTAAAGCCTGAGCAAATTGAGGGTTAGCAAAGCCGATACCAATAAAGTCCTCAATAGTCAAGCTCCCAAACTCACCTTGCTTTATAGCTGCCCATCGACTAGTCGTTCTGATGACTCTCTCCATAGAATCAAAACCAAATCCTACAAACTCATCAGATACTTTGTAGTCTTCAATAATCTTATCTGAAGAATCGGACAGAGCATCCTTCACAGCAACATCAACCTTTGGTTGAAGACTCTGATCTTTTGCCTTCAGAGCCTTGTGGTGATCCTCCTTAAGCTGAGTAATCTGGGCATCCCTCTCCTTGAGTTCTCCTGTCAGCTTCTCAACCTCGGCCTCAGTTTTCTCAGCATCCTTGCCTTTTTATATAAGGGGAAACCTCTTCAAGGTCCAGTTAACTAGGTAGTGAAAAGACACCACACTCTACATAAGAAGGTCAGGCATATGATTAATAACTTTTAAAGAGCATAGACGACACTTATAAGAAAAGTTTTGATACCTGAACTTCCCTATAAAGGGTAAACTCGGCCAGAAGAGGGGCATCTAATGACTGAAGAAAATGCTTATCTTTCTCAGTCATGATGGTGCCAATAGCATCGGCAGCTTGCAGGCTATGGTCGATGATGCTATCTCCTATTTTGAGCTGTGATAGACGAGCAGTCAAAGCATCATCAGTAGAAATAGGGATGGCAAGGTCCTTAGCAGGAGCCTTACTCGGACTGGTATGAGAAGGATTAGTAGGAGCTTTCCTTTTTTTGGTAGCTTCGAACTTTGAAGTGCTGACATTCTTTTTTGTTTGGGCATGAGGGGGTGCATTCTTACCCCCACGTCTTTCTGTAAGATTTGTAAGGCTGGGGGACTATATCTCCCAGAAGTCATTACAAATGCCTGTTGGTCGCTCTACAAAAAGAGAAGTCTCAGAGTTAGCAAGTCAGATAGAATGAAAAATATGAGAAATAACTTGGTAAGGAAAATTACTGAAACTTATGAAGCTCGTCTAAAGGAACACCCCCTAAAACTGTCTAGGAAAGGTAAAAGGGGGTCATCAGATGTTCATATTTGATGAGACAACCCTTCTCACCTTAATTTCAAAGGACCTTAATATCCTTATAGTTATACTAGCTTAAACCAGGGTCAGTTTTTGCCAAAATAGAGACTTTGCTCCATCTCAGAGGTATCCGTGGATCAGATGTCCCACAAGCCTCATTTGGGTCGAACTCCCAAGCTTCCAATACAAAGAAATACCGGGGTTTCTAGTTATGATTTGAAATTTGGGTAACGAGAAGAATTTTCTTCTCGAATTTGTTGTCTACGAAGTGGTAGTATCCTGGATGATTCTTGGCAGACGAGGGAGTATAACACCCAATAAAAATCTTAACTGGAAGGTCGGTGTGGCGAACGGCCTTCCAGAGGATGATAGCCCCAATCATGACCCTCCAGGAATTTGGGGACAATTGGTAAGGGGCAAGGTTAATATAAGAGAGTATGGCTCTGATAGTTGGGTGAATGGGAAGATGAAAAGCTAACTTGAACATCTGCTCATAAACGTAGATTTCATCATCTCGGCCATCAAAGGCCCACTCTTCCTTACGAGCTTTCCTCGGGATGATTGAGGAATTAATGGAATAAAGGTGTCTGAAAGCTAGAAAGTCCATTTCATTTATAGTACTCTCATACTCTGCATCTACCGAGGTATCAAGTTTACTTTCCTCATCATCATCGCCATCCCCAGCAACCTCGGCTTGGGCACCCATGGGGGCACCATTGGGAGACCTCTTTGCAAACTCAATGCCAGTGGCGATCGATGGAGGAATGGCATTAATGGGAGTAGGAATCGTGATGTTAGGCTCTGAAATCTCTATGGGGGAGACCTACGTGAAGGCCCGGCACCTTAGTGAGATGAGGCACGGTTTGAAACCTCCTCATCCTCAAAAACTCCATTTTGCCTGGGGGAGTAATCTATAGCCTCTTCAAAAGATTCTACGCTCTCAGCAGCCTCAGACGTTGACATGAGGTATAAAGCAATCGACTCGGACATTGGGTTAGAGACCTCGGCAGGCTCAGGGTGTATGATAGCTAATGGTGGAGGGAAAATTGGTCATAAGGTAAAATCCTCGACCTCACGAGCCTCAGCTTGGTCTAACTCTAACTGTCTGATCTTGTTGAAACACTCCTTGCACAGAGTGGGAAACTCTTCAGCAAGTTTATACAAAGGTCGTAGAATCCGTTATACGACACTACACTTGGGGTTTCACCCAAAAAGACAAATAGGTTAACTACTTCTAACACCTAGGCAAAGGATTAAAGTGTGGAAGTTGGATGGTTTCCACCAAGAACACCAAGAACATTCAAAGTTATGTCCACCGGAGATAGTGACCGGAGTACAACCAGAAACCCCAAAAGCGGGGATTTTGACCTAAGACAGTCTGAGGACAGTCGCACAAGGCCTAAAAGTCACTTAACAACTACAATCTCGACCTTTGAACCACCAAGCAGTGGCCAAAAAGCTCATCGAAAAGCAAGAAGGTCACCGGAAAATCTAAACAATGAATTGAAAATAACAATGGAAAAACAAAGTTTGGAGAACAATACTTGGAAGAGGTTAGACAATGGAGGAAGATGAATAAGAACATAACCTGGTGCGCAGAAAATCTATGGAGGATTTATGGGTTTTATTGCAGAAAACTTAAAACGGGAAACCAAATGGAGAAGAAAGATAGAGGAAAGAGAAAATGATATTTAAACCATTATGATGATTAGGTGAGAAAACCAAGACACTCATTATTGCACCTCGAAACCCTAAAGGGCATTGTCGTATCAATTGTTATTTTGGGACATACGCAAGACAGTTCAAAGGATGACATGTGTCCCAATGGTTATTCACATATCCCAACATGCGGAAATGTATTTTCATCGCCTGAGCACATATACCCCGCAACCATTTACTCACATAGAAGGCTAAGGGGTAGGAGTGATTGATATGCCCAAAATGCACCCTCATACTCTTAGTAGCAACATCGGATAACCTAATAGTCGAGTCATCAGGAGGTTTATAAAATCCATCATAGTGGTCGTCCTTTATAAGGTCGGCTCCATATTGTTTAACCTCGTCTCGTCAGCAGTCGAGTTCAACAATAACTTTTATGGGATCAACTATGGCCACTGCATCGCCGTACTCTTCTTCAGCTAACACCACGGCTATGCCTAATGCTTAACCTCGGTCGATCAATTAGGATGAGGTTATACTTATGATTGGCATACTAACACAGCCGTATAACTCACCAACATCATATTCACCTGAGCTGAGGTTACAGTCGATAGCGTCACATGTCCGAGCATACACAAGCACATAGAAGACTTAGACCCCATGGACAAAACCGTTACAATTGAATCATTCCCGTCATGTGAGGGAATATTCGATCATCATTATCTACATGTGGCATAGTCAAGTGTCCTCATGAGATTGGATAAATCATCACACTCATGCTCATTTCATGCTTCGGGGTATACTATACCCCTCAAGAACTATATATACTTGTCTTCTCCTACCTTGTAAAGGTATTAAGACTATAAACCCTAGCGTAAGCTCTGTCAAAATACATAGTAGAGAGAGAAAGTGCGAGAACTGTATCACAGGGCCATTAGTGCCCATCTTTTATAGTGAAGATCACTCACTTGCACAATGGACGTAGGCCTAAATAGGTTGAACCACCTATATTGGTGTGTCTCTCCTATTTTCCTCTTCTCCTCATATCCTTCTATATCTAAATTGCTTACTTGCTGCCATTGTTATACTTGTTTGAGCTCGAAAACACCTTGATCTGGTGGTGCTATTTCCAGTATCATCAGCCTACGTCCACTGTGTAAGTGTGTCAAATCCACTAAAATGGGCTCTAATGGCCTTGGATACAAGCACACTAACTCTCTCCATCTCTAAGTAATGAGTTTTACAGTAGATAATCATGATGTAATATTCCCTTACGTGAGGGAATAATCTTGTTTCAACAGATTTGTCCACCTGGGATTTGCCATCTTGGGACCTTGTACTACTCGTACTATAGATGTCGTCTGGAGGGGTCTCATCCTGGCCGAGTACGAAATCCCAACGTATATTTATTTGATATTCTAGTGGGAGTATGGTCTCGACTGAACACGTCAGGCCGAGACGTGTCTTATAATAATATCACTAGGTCTCAGCCTAAATAGAGGATAAGGCGTGCCTTTACTAATGTAATGCTGCCCTGGAGTATCGGCTCATGACAGGGCCAAGAGCATGGATTTCATGGACGAACCCAGTCCTAATGAGCCCTGGGTACAGTCTATGTGGGGTCCCTTGGGAACTCAACTGTGGACACTGCTAACCCTCATCCTAGGACGAGGTCACACTTGGTCATATTAAGCTGCATTATTTTCTACAGATCTGTCCAAAAAATAATGGAGATGGATATATAACTCTTTTACTTGAGTAGATGCTTCTGGTCCAAGAAGGCCGAACAAGTCTTCTTTAGTCAAAGTCACATAGCCAACTTCTAACAAATTCCTACTCATCCCGAGTAGGTCGGATTCAGCAGAAACTATGGCCTACTTCCTAGCATCAAATTGAAAATTACAAGTATAAGTATGCAAGTATGATTACTAAGTAGAAATGACACAGGTATAAGAATCCATTCAACCAGGCAAGAAATGAGTATGCTAGGTACAACACATATAACAGAAAAGAGGAAATGCTTCCATTAATAACCAAAAATATGTTATAAGATGTTAAAACTATTGGTTCTGTTATATAGTAGAGAAACATGAAAAGAAAAGAATAAGGATTTAAACGTTCTCCTTGTCCTGAGTATTGCTTCTAAAGGGCTGGTCGACAGAAGGAGCAGTTTAATCAACAGTCTTTAAAGCAGACCCAATAGGTGGAAGTGAAGATTTCCTAAATCCTCCTCATCATCAAATTCCTCCTCCAAATTAGGAGGAAAGACTAGATCATGCCTCAAAAATAGTTCAGATTCTGCTGGGGTGACAACCTCCTTAAGTGCCTCCGACCAGCCATCCTTGAAAGACTTCTTCCTCACAAACTCTATCTAAGCAGAGGCTGCCAAAAAAGGCCTTGTCTCAACCCTTATTGAAGGAGTCCTCCTTAACCTTCTTATTTTTGGCATGCTCTGCGACCAACTCAAATGACAGACCAATAGCTTTTTCCTCGGTAGCTTTTTGTACACCTTGATTTGTTGCCAACTTCTCCTCGCTAACTTGGCCTTATTTTCAGTAAATAACACATTGGCCTTAGTAGAAAAATTTTGCTTTAGTAGCTGTCAAATTAGTCTCGGTAGTGACCAATTTCCCCTCAGCTAAAGTGGCTCTATTAATAGCCTTCTGAATCTCCTCATCCCAAGCCTTCTGCTTAGATTCTAACAACTGCCTGGAAGACTCAACATATTTCCTCAGACCCTCAAGGACCTCTTTAACTTCTCCACCAAAAGAATGAACTTGCTCGTGCTTCTCAAGCATTTGATTAAAGTTTGCTAAAAACTATACAAATAATAATATCATATTAGAAGAAGAATCAAAATAAGAAAAACATAGCAAAAGGAAATTATTAAGGGCAAAAGGACTACCATTGCCAAACTTTGACAAGCATTTCTTTCCAATTTCAGTCTTGGCAAAGGGGCAAGTGTTGCTCTATCAACAGAGCGAGTACCAGTCTTGATAAATTTCCTGGTAACACCAGAAGATATAGTGATGAAGGATGAATTAACAATAGTTAAGTCCTCTTGAATCATCTCGACCAACTCCTGGTCGGTAGCAGAGGTTTTCTCAACTTGCTTCTCGGGCAAGCCTTTCTTTAATCTCTTAAATTGAGGAGCAGCAATATTGACTTCCACTGGAGTGATGACTTGAGGAACCTTCTCTTTCTCAGAAGCATTGGATACTTTTTTTGCCTTCTTAACATTCCCAGTAGCTTTCTTGGCAGGAGGAGATAGGGCTTCAGTAATCAAGTCAGGGATCTTTCTCTTTCCCATGACAGTGAGAGGAGAATAAGGAATAGCTAAAATGTCCAAAGACTCAAAAGATGAAGAAGTTCCCAAATCCTTTTCTGCATCAGTAGATTCTTCAATAGAGAAAGTAATAATTAGTTCTTCCTCAATATTGATGGGACCGGTAACTGTAGAAGTGGTGGGCCGAGCAATAAATGAAGTTATAAAATCTCATATATTGAAGTAGATAAGAAGAAGCTCTAGGATGTTCCTCACCAATTCGTTGATGGATGCTCTAAAGGAACTTCAACTCATGAATGTTCACGTCCTCTTCCTTGGGACACTTTTTCTTGCTCCCAAATGTGCAAAAAATAGTAACAAGACAAGAAATTATGGATTAACAAATCATCAAATAGATGGTAATAAAAACAAAGGAGTATAGCAATAAACTAAACAACATATTCCATGACCCACTTGGGGGCATCTGGGACCATCATACACTTCTCCTGTTTGTAAAGAAGCGTGTTTTCAATTTTTTGCAATGACTCCATAATGAAAATAATCCTTATTTGAGTTTGGCAAATTGACAACTAAGGCCCTATTGACAAATCTAGTCTTTGAATAATATGTACTATCACTAATGACCCATTTGTAACAGAACGTCAGCTCAGGGATGACAATGTGGGTTCCATGTATCAGATTCAGCGTATGAATCCCATTTATTACCCTCCAAGTATTGGGGGTTATCCTAGCTAGGACGACATCAAAATATGAACAAAATTCTAAACAAAACCTACTGGGGGAAAAGTGAAGCCACATTCAACAACGAAGAGAGGGGGATCCTATGACCCTCAAATAATAAAAACACATTTATAGGTGGCATGGGCATCTCTAAATTAAACCGGTTAGGAATATTCCATCCCGGCCTAAATTATTCTAAGGAATCCCTATGTACTATATAAACTATGGTTACAGTAAAATAAAGAAAGAAATAGAAATGAAAGGGAAGAATAAAGCTTACTAGAAAAATAAAGACAAAAGCAAAGGAATGATGCAAAGAAAAGCTAAGAAATAAATAACTTGGGGAAGAAGTAGAATTTTAAAACTTGAAAAATCTCATCTTTTATAGCTTACCTGGGAAATCGTGCATGAAGTGATTACTTTACATCAACGATTGACATTCCGACAGATTCACGGTACGAAAGATGCAAAATACCCATTTACCCTTTGGCGGTTTGCTAATTTTCAAATTATTTTCAAAAATGCCATTGCAAAATCAAAACATGGAAACTTTGTTAGTCCCGCATGTCGGCAAATGCCGTCCAACTATGAAGAAAATATCCTCCATCCTTTCAGCAAAATCATCAAGAATGAAGTATTGAGGTTTCTATTGATACAAAAAATTATCCACCTATGTGGACCAATCAGAAGTGGACAAATGTCTCCCTACGTGCCATAAATTCTATTTAGTAGATAGTTGCTCGACGGGGATGTCGACTAATGTGGAGAATGCAGACCATCAATAGAAATGAAAAGCCGCCACACTTGTTCATATAACCAGCCATCACATTCATTATGTACGGGTGTGAATTCTTAAATGTATAAAGGCACTCCATCCCTTGGCATTCTAACTCTTGATCTCCGAGTCACTATAAATACATTGTATTCCTTTCATCAAAGGCAAGATATAATGGATTCTAGGATATTCTTATTAACAAGAGTACCAAGATTTCCGTAATCTCTGAAATCAATACCATAACAGTGGATGTAGGATTTCTTACATAGTCGAAGTACTTTAAAACCTTGTGTCTCAATTTTAATTATCTTATTACGATTCTATATTTTATCTATTATTACAAAATTGGATCAAATCCATTTTTTGACATCAACAATCATTACTTAGAGTATGTTATCAATCTTATGTAGTTCACATTTAAAAGGAAATTGTCCATGTGTTATGTAGGAATCAATGCCACAAATCCATACTAGACACAAAAATATAATTTTCAGTAGGTGTAATCATTGAATGTCGAACAAGAAAATTGATATTCATCATAATTTCCTCCATAATCCTTGATTCAAAATAAGTTCGTACAACAAATGTGATATTATTAAAACTTAATTACAGATACAAAAATAAAATAAAAACAATTTTGGATTTGTCTCATGAAATTATGCTATACATATATACCACATACATGTTCAAATAAGAACATATACAAATATGAAATGTAATTATAAAAAAAATCTCACTAAGTATAGAATGATCCTCCAATCTCTCAATAAAATCATTCTCATCCAAGAAAAGAATAAGTCCCAAAAGAAAATTATCAACTAGGAGGGTAAGAGACCATACTCTGGATAACCTAGGGAAGGAAATGAACTACCTATCTAGGTAAATGGTGGTGTATCCTTGGGATCAATAGGAGATACAAATGTTATATCTAGTTGGGTTAGGAAATATGATGTGATTGCATAATTGGTTGATTGGCTTCATGTTTCTCACCATGTCCTTTTGGATACAGATAGTTATAAACCTCTAGTAGGTCACAGGTAAGTTTCTCTATAGACTACTTGTGCATTTAGTTGATTATTTCCCTAGTATTGGTGTGAGTTTTATTCTAGTCAAGGCTACTTTTTAATTCGTGATGTTTTATATCCTTTATGGGATGTGAATCTTTTTGTTTTTCATATGTCTTTAACAAATAATAAAAATCATAAAAATATTTTTTATTTTGGTTTTATAAATGAAAAATATAAAAAGATTTCATTTTCTTTCGAGTCATATAAGAAAACCAAAAATATTTTAGTTTTGGATAAAAAGATTCAAAAATACAAAAGAAATATTTTTGATATTTTTGTTGATAGCTAGCGTTGAGATGTTTGAAAATTTGTGGAACGCATCTTGCTATCTATATCCATATTCTTGAATTAGAAAATTAAGAAGTTGGTGCCAACCTATGAATTTTTTTTTTTAATCATTCTTACGAAGTTCTCTAAGAACGACTTATGCTTACTATTTTTTGGTCATTACAATACCGCGCACACGTACACGAGTTGATTTGGGTATATTTCAATTTTGATTTGAACATATTTTCGGGAAGCTATTTTTACTTACTCGGGTCATATTTTCTTTGCAATATTTTTTGGATGTACTTGTAAAAATCATTGCTTGTGAGGTTAGTTGAAAAATAATGAGAAAATCTTTGGTAAGTGCTAATGAAATAAGAGTTAGAAATCATTGACAAGAAACTTATATTTTTTGTTCTAGTGAGAGAAAAATATAATAAAATATCTATGCAAATGAATACTCACAAAAATAAAATTAAAACGCACAATTTTGAGGGAGTTATAAGTTAAAGATCAATTAGTTTGGACATTTTTTGTCTAGTATGTGATTTTCTTTTTACCATATTTAACTATTAACATAAGTGTTTTATTTTAGGTCTTATTCATTACAAACCTATGAACACTCAACACATATCAGTATGGTTGACTTGTAATTATTTTCAACTATTGGTTGCATCCAAAGTTAATGCATAATATAAGTGGGGTTTATCCATTTTTTTTATTTCGAGTCCATCTCTATTCCCGTTAGATATCTTGTGTGTTATTTAATGGATTTGATGTTATCTTTCACTTGTTAATTCACTTGTGTCTGGTTTTGTTTATTTATGCTTTGGTCATATTGAGATATGAATGTGATATTTTTAAATGCTATATGTTTCAACATGCTCATATTTTCATGAGTTTATTTCACCTATCTTATTGAGCATATGCTATAACTAATGATTCTTACTTGCTTAATTGGATTGACTTGTGATATTTACATTTTTATTTCTTCCTTTGCCTATTTTAGACAAAAGGGGGTACAAATTTTGGTGTTTAGGGGGAATATATATTAATGGGGAGTAGTTTACTAGATGCATCATATTTTTAATTCATGTTGATTTATATAGTCTCTTATATCCTTTGTATATCACGAGGTATGAGTTCAAGTGTATATGACATATCAGTATTGGTTTCTAATTTACCGTTGATCTGAATGAAGCATGTTCATATCATGTCTCGAAGGGATTGAGACATGTAGATTGATGTAAGAATATTTTATCCAATGATCTTTTTGGAATTTTCCATTTTTGGTTTAGTACTGTAATAGCCAAATGGGTAGATTTTTCAAGAAATGTTTTACACTTGTTAATTTTTATTTGTGTTATCTTAGTTATTAAACAAATATTTGTGTCATGGTGTCTTTGTATCAAGTCAATTAATTTTTAAAAAAAAATTTGACACCTCGTAAAATTTTATACTAGATTGATCAGGTCTAATACAAACTCACAAGAATCAAACAATTGAATGTCATTCTAAGCATGATTGAAATAAAAACTAAATATATAACATAAAATAAATAAATGAAACATACCATAAGTGAACCACATAACTCTGATATCGAACCAACCAATAATATTAGTACCATCATGTCAGTAACACTATATCAACGTTACTCCAACTACTGAAATGATCTCAGGGCATAGGTGACACAACTGTCTATGTCCTGAAAAATGTTAATGGGAGATGTTAACAACATGCCTAAGTATCATAATAATGTAATTGATTTTGGGTTACAATATAACTACACATCATCTTCCAGTATTTTAGTTACTTTTATGTTAACCCAACCCAAACAACCCTAAATATCACATGTGTCTACACCCAGGCCCATATGTTCCCCACGATTAAGTCTTATTCATAACTATAGACTTTTATGTACAATTCTATTTTTCAATTCATTTATACATCACAATTATATAATGTCACAAGGGAAAATAGTCTCTATATATATGTTAAGATAATAAAAGTACGATTATTCTCCATTTAATCATCTTATACATTTCCATTGTATAAACATCTTAATGAAGTATTTGCTACATTCATATCCATATAATACATGAAAGTTCCAACACTCGTACCTCACACAAGGGCACTTCTCAAGACCGCACATAACGAAGTCCTATCCTACCGCCTTCGAGGATCGCTCGCGCGTACTAGGCATAGTTATAGGTTATCCCATACCTATAACCACCAAATCACATCCAAATGGATAATCACCACTCCTTCACACCAGTCACATAACCCCATACCCAAGGTAATATGAAAGTATGAACACGAGCATCTTCCTCTAGATACAAGAGGAATTTCAACACATAGTGTCCGGGGCTAAGTCACAAATATGTGGTGCAAAGTAGGTGCGAGTGCAGGAATGCCTCAATTTTCAAATGATTATAAATGCGCAAGCAATGCCAGAGTGGTTATTAATTTATTAATATGAAATTATATGATAACATTAAATGATATATAAATATGTATTCCAACAATTATATTTAAATTTCATCACATACACGAGAAAATTTATTTATCTTACAGAGTAGTGTATTCATTATAATTACTTTTTGTACAGAAAAGAAAAATAAAATAAGATAGTAATATTCATGTAACCAACCAAAAAACAAAACAAAACACTACCTTCCAATACAATATCTATACATTTTTATGTTGATTCCAAAGACCATACAACAAATACAAAACCTAAAGGCTAAGACCCATAACAAACACGAGTACACCCAACTCACAACACTCAACAACTAATAAGACTAAACCCACAATAAACTATCAAATATTACCTAAAGCCTAAAAAATCCCACTCGTAAAACCAAAACAGACAAAGACAAACGTGTGTAGAACACATCCAGGAGAAAAATGATTATTGGCCACAACATACAACACACAAAGTAATCACATTTACCATTCTCAATAATCAATCATAATACAAAGAGAGAGAAACTCCTTTCTTCAACCTTAAACCAAACCATCAATAATAACTTCATATCCCATTTGAATAATTCAACATATATAAGAAAACTAAAAAAAACGAGAGTGCGCTTTCAAAATTTACGATCTACGAATTCAACCCTATTTCAAAACCAAATCATTGGATCATGATTCTAGAGCAGGGAAGGCAACCATTTTCTATCAACTGTGTGACTAAAATTCAGGATAATCATAACCAATGTAAACCCATCTTTCACATCACGGTACCAACATAATCATCCTCACTCAATTAAGGTAAACTCGACTTTCGCATAAGACCACAGTAAACATCGTCTCTCGTGTCCTATATGGATATCCCCTCTAGTATGTATCCCACGAGTACACACGCCTGGTATGTTGCACATAATACATCAATTAAGTAATCTTACACAGTTAAGGGTTACGAGACTTATCTCAATTTTATCATTTAATTAACCTCCATCAATTAAGACCATTAACCAAAACAAAATTCTTCTTATTCTATGTTAACTTACTACAAGCCCAGCACAAAACTATGATCACAAACCAACCCATCAAACCCCTAACCAAACTTTGGTAGAACTAAAGGGTCAATCAATCGATGGCATCGATCAATCGACTACAACTCAATCGACTACAACTGTTGATCGATCGATAGTACCAGTTTCCTCATCTTTTTCCTTATAGACTTTGCATATCCAAACCTCTATTAACAAAAATCCAAGCTCCTTAATCATCAATAAAGATACTACATTCATATTTACATAACCCAATATCATTTCCAATATATAAAAATGGTCTCAACTTTTAAACACGAAATTTAAAGGGATGTTTCAATTTTAATTCAACAACCCTAGATTCCTAACCTTACATAATTTAGTTCTTATGTATATCAATTCTCTCCACAATCAAAGGGCCTTTAACATAATTCCAGTACAAAAACGAATTCTAATCATTCTAACCTGTTTAAATCCAATTTCATGAAGAATTTATCCTAATTGCATAATAATTTCATTAGAGAACTAATAACTCAATTAGTTTATTAATTTTACTACAATTTCAGATTAATTTATTTATATTAAGAATCAAATGAGTAATCACGCTATAACACAACTTTAATTACAAAATTATACTAAATAAACTTGCTTCTAAATCGAATGGGTTGAATCTTTAATCTAAAATCCCCAATTCTTGTTCTCCTTCCCTTAACGTCTTCTCCTTAGCTATAGGTTTCCTCCCAAGTGTAGAAAGTGATTTAATGTAACATTAATATTAATTTCATAATGTTAGCCAAAAAATTATTCTTATAACCCATATGGATCATTACCCAATAATCTCAAAACTAACTCCAAGTATTTTAAAGTCCAGCACAAGCCGTATACTAACCTATAAGCTTTAAAACTCAACATTTTAAGGTGTAATCGGACATTTGAAAAATAGCCTTAATACTAAAAGCCTTTTGTTTACTATATTAATAACAAATAGTTATAAGTTGAGTAAATTCCGAACAAACTTATTGGGCAAAACTCTTTTCGAAAAACACAAGATGTGTTGTCAAATCGTTTTCTGAATGTATGGATTAAATTCGATAGTTGATTACCTTAAGTTTATTTTTAATAAACATCTACTATCTTTACCATGCAGTCCCAATCACAATAAAAATTAAGAACATTCACAGAAATAGACACAGAAATTTTTAACGTGGTAAAACCCTTAAACAAGGGAAACATCCACGACCCCCTCTACAGAGCAAAACAAAAAATCCACTAGAATAAAATCAGGTTACAACACTTAAGCAAACCATAAAGATCCTAACCTAAGTTCAGAATGTACCTACACGAGATTCTCCACTCCAAAGGTATTCTGACTTGGAACTTGATCCTTTCTTGCTGCTTCTTTGTCTTTTCCTTGATTTCTTTCTCTTTGGATTAAGATTCTAGCGACTCTTTCAATTATAAGATTCTTAAAGAGATGCACAGTGTCAAAGTGTTAATGTGAGAGTGTTTGTGACGTGTTACTACATGCAAACATACAACTCACCCTCTCAAGATTTATACAAATTTTCCTAACAAATTACAACAGTTCTAATATGAAAGTTATTTCTGAATCTTGATTTCTTAAGCAGAGGCTTCTTGATCTTTAATATAACCACAGATCTCAAGGATACATTGCTCGGAAGACGGTTCAAGGTCTTATACAATTTCTGAATTTTAAAAATGTTTTTGAAATTGTAAACCTCCAATGGCAGATCCAACTAGACTAGAAGTCTACTTTAACAAATCAGATTCAAACTTAACATGCAAGGATTGGTTCAACAAGTTTTGATATATAAAACTTATTTTCAGATCTGTACTCCTAAAAACTTTAGTACGAGTTTTTTTGTTCTTCTTTTATTTTTGAACACTACTATTTCATAAAATATGAAATAAAACTCAGAAACACACAACTCACTAGATCTGAACTCTAATTTTTGAAAACATAAGTCTTTTATTTCAAAAACTTGTTGAAACAAAATAGATCTAAGAAAACAGATCTAAAGAGAAAACTAGAAAACTATAAACGTGAGATTTTCTCTTTTAAAAAGACTCAGTTTCAATAATGAAAATTAAATCTTCCTTTGAGATGAGTTCTGAGAGAATCAATGTATTTAAAGAGGTCTTCAAACGAAGAACACAAAACCAACAACACAAAACCCCTATAAAGATCTAACTCTCAAAAGGTGGGTTTTCTGATGTATGGGACTTTTAGGTTTTGGTGTTTGGTTAGGGAGAAATCCCACAGAGGTTTGGATCTACGAAGAAACTAGGGTTTCCTCTTTCTCTCTCTCTCTCTCTCTCTCTCTCTCTCTCTCTCTTTTCTTCTCTTCTCTCCATTCTCTCTCTTCTCTCCCTTCTCTATCTTCTCTTTACTCTCTCTTCTCTCTCTGGTTTAACGAAATGGCAAACGTCTCAAAATATTGAGGCTTGGTCTCCTTTTATTTTAGGTGTAGAAGGATCGAGAACATCAACCTCAAACCAATGGCTGAGATCAAGTCTAACTGGTTTGACTTTGATCCAACGGTTTAACTCAGGCGGTGGGTTAAGAGGTCACTGATTGGGTAATCCTGGGATCACAAGGATTGAAAACGATCACATGCAGTACATTGATTAAAACAATCCAACGGCTAAGATTGAATACAAAAAATATGAGTATAAGAAAACACAAATCCAGCCGCTTCGAAACCAACACATGAATGCACAGGATTAGGCTGAGACGCGCGTATGAAACTAATTACAAAACACACCTCAAAGTCTCTAGTGCTTTGATTCTACCCAAGCAAACAATCAGCAAAGAATTCAAATTTCTGGAATTCCAATTTAACCCACAAAACTTTTAAAACCAAATTTTAATTAATTTAAAAATCATTTAAAAATTATTTAAAAATATATAAAAATGATTTATTTGGAAATAAAATGATTTCAAGTGATGATAAACCATTCAAGCACACATGTAATATGTAGGATGTTGTGCGAGTGTCCTATTTGTGGTTTTAGGGTTAGAATTTACTTCCCTTTGAACATTCTCTTGGACTTGGACTTCTTCATGTAGCATGTACATTTGAGAAGATGGAGTTCTCAAACTATACTAACCTATTTTGTTTATATATCTAAACTAGTTGGAACTCCTATATATGCAGACTCAAGTGAGTCAATATCTAGTGTGTTCTCAACATTTTACACGTCCCTAAAGCCACTCGCATTATTCTATCAACATAATTATTTTTCTTTGTTAAATAAGAATTATTTTATTACTTTATTTTAAATTCACTTCAATTTCAAATAAAACATGATTTGTAGTGACGTCACTAGTTACAACAGATAACTACACACAAATATTCACAGATATAATTTATTTAATTGTTATAACTTGCGAGGTATTAAAGTCTTCACCCTTAAAACAAGAAATTCCATCCTTGAAATTTTAATTCATTATACCTACACTTAAAAATCTAGGAATATCTCACTCGTAGAGTCCTCATAATCTATACCCAACATTTACTCGTTCATCGACCTAATACATACTAAAGCCTCTCGTTGTATATCGCGTTCGGCTAACACTCAACCAATTAGTCCAACCATTGAAATATCAGTTTATCTCTCAAGAACTTCCTACATTGTATACCTATAAAAACATCGTGTCTCCACTCATGATGATAAGGTAAGATCAAATGATATCTTCTCCACCCTATCCACTAGTATGTAAAATTATCCATACCGTGGAATGCAACCTTACCTTTGGAATCCGTCTTAGTAATTTCCATCCTCAAGGAGGTCTTCAATAGTACCTGACCTACCGCTTGGGATCCCAAACTATGTTATAATTCATCAGAAAAGCTCTTTTTCTGACAATCTTTATACACCCTATAATGAATGCCACTTCCTCTGAGATGTTCTGGATACATTCTCATACAACAACTTATTAACTCTTCATTATTTATCCACTTGGTCAATCTAACTCAATGATCTCACCTGCTTTCTTATCCTCATTAGAAGTATTACGTCCTAACGAAACTCATTCGTTTTACTCTCCCAATTCTACACTGGGATATCAAACACTATAACTCTTTGAATGCCTTCGATGCTTTATATTTTCTAGTGAAAGGAGCCCCTTCTTAACATAACTATAACCATAGCTGCTTCACCGCATTAACCATACGAATTCCTCAAATTATTGTACACCCCTTATTTCTGGAATGTAAATCTTAGCCATAAAGAATTCGACTTCTCCAAAACTACCTTTCGTAGCTTGGGACCTTCTGGTACAACCAATTTCTCTTAGAAAAGTAGCATCCTACATTCGTTAATGTAGCCAGTTACAACCTCTATTACTTCCCTTGTTAAAGTTCCTTACTTGATCCCTAACCTACCTTAACCCCAAATTTGGGTTTAACGGTTACCATTACTATAAATTCTTCAACTTCATCAAGAGGTTATCATTAAAACCAACGAAGAACTCATCATAACCTGACACTTCTCTTAAAATAATTGAACAGTTCATTGACACGCAATAATAAGAACTTGTTCTGCATCACAACCTCGTTAACTCCCTTTGAGGTTAAAGACATATGCCCAAATTCTATCTTGTAGAAGGATAAAGATTGCCACTACCACTTAAAGATCATGAGTGGAATAATTGTCCTTATAAGGTTTAAGATTTTGGAAAGTATAAGCTATAGGCGTCTCCTCCTACATCAACACACCTCTTAGTCCCTGAAGTGACGCGTCTGTATATACCAAGTAATACATACCACCTTATGGTAACATAAAGATGAGAACGGTGGTAAGTTTATCCTTGAGCTATTTTAATGTTGTCTGGTAATTTACAGTCCAAAAAATGATACCCCCTTTCGTGAGGTGAGTCAGTGTCCTGGACATCTTCGAGATTTCCTAAATAAACCGCTTGTAGTACTCTGCCAAATCCAAGAAACTCTTAACTTCTTTAGGCGTCGTGGGTTGTCCCTGATCTATAACTACAGAGACTTAGCTAAAATCTATCGAAATCCTAACTACTGATACAACATGGCCTAAGAACTGTACTTCTCGAAAACAAAATTCACACTTAGAGAACTTAGCGTACAACTTATGTTCCCGTAGTGTCTGTAAAACCGATCACAAATATTTAACATGTTCCCCATTAGACCACAAATACACTAGAATGTCATAGATAAATATTATGACCAACTAATATAGTAAAGTATGAAAAACACATTTCGTCATGACCACGAACACTACGGGCATGTTGGTAAGCCAAAATAGTATAACCCCAAACTCATATGATCCATATCATTAGAAAATTCGTCTTTGGAATTTCCTCCTTCCGAATACTTAACTGGTGATACCCTGAGTGCAATTCACTCTTAGATAAGAATTATTCACTCCTCAACTCATCGAATAGGTCGTTGATATGCGGAAATAACTACTTTCTCTGAAACTTGACCTTTTTTATCTCCCGATATTCTACACCTAATCGAATTGAATCATCCTTCTTTTTCACAACCAAAACTCCCCCCCCCCCCCCCAAGATGTGCTTCTTCGTATGAACCCCTGGCTCAAAACCTGCAAAGCCTGCCCATTTGGCTCCCGCATTTCTAACTAAGTCATCTGATACGTTTCCCTCACAATGGGCCTAGTACTCAGCGCCAAATCTATACAAAAATATCCCTCTCTAACTAGTGGCAGTCCAATTACTCCAACAAATACACTCATAAAATTTTGGACAATCGGTATCGTGTTTTACGATACGATAACCTCCTCTGATGAAGTCGTATCTATATAACGGTAGTATGTGCTATACCCTCCCTTAGCCCATGCATAGCTATAAGAATCATCCCTGCCTAAAAACGATAATCGCAGAAACCTACTGTGGCCATCCCCGATCCTCGTCACGCGGGCGTGCGTGGTGGGAAGGATCCTTTGGGTCCCACGCGTCCCTCTGGTGTAAAAAAAATGTAGAGAGATTCAGAGTCGCCAGTCTATTTTACTCAAAATAGATAAAAGAAAAAGGGGAAGCCACCCCGAAGGATGGCATCCAAAGACATACTGGTGCGTGCGAAACCAAAATGATTCGAGAAGGGTTCAGAGGCTTAGTTACGAAATGGGAAGGTGTTAGGCACCCATTCCGCCCTTTCGGTCTTTCATGAATATTTGCTATTTTCCCTTATATTTCCCCCCGTGATATGTGTGGATGTGTATATATAGAATGGAGGTAGGAATCCTCGACTTGTATCATGGAAAAGATAAAACGAGTCATCCGTAGGAGGATATAAGAATAATATTAAAAAAATAAGATTTACGCGATTACCCCTACGTTGATCGTTATAATGGAACGATAACGCGTATGGAGTAAAACGTCACTAAGGGCAAGTATATAGCATATAAGGAAAATGGATTAAAAGAAGATAGAAGATAAGATAAAATGTGAGAAAAAGGACTCGAGTCTCGGGTTTTACCCCAAGACGCCTACATAGCCTATAGAGGCATCAAAGTCCACGTAGTTCGCATACAAAATGAGGGGTGGGGTTTATCCCATAAATCAAAATGGGGAATCTCTTATTTGTGAGTGTGTGTGTGTGTGTGTGTGTGTGTGTTGAAAAAGTGTTTAGATTGTGAGAAAAGTGGGGAAAAAGTGTGAGAATCCCTACTTGGAATTTATGAGCAAACCCTCTTTTTCTTGTTTTTTGGGTTTTTATTTATATGAAATTATGAGATGTGAAATAATACTAAATAAAAGGTATATTTAGTATGTGTGAGATGATATAATAAAAATGCTAAGCAATAAAACAAGTTATTGGGAATTTAAGATAATTTTAAGAGAGAGTTTGAGAAAATTGGACCTTCTTGAAGATCTTGAATGTTGGAGAGAAGCCCTTGCACTTGGATGATGATGGAGAGTGGTTAATTCACCAAGTTTGATGAAAAGGATGATGGAAAGTGGAAGTAAAAAGGGGATTTGGATGTTGAAATCACGCTGCCTTCGAGAGAGGTTTTTGAGGTTCGTTCAGAGAGATTTTTATCAGATCTGGGCCCCTTCTGCAAATGAGGTGAAGACCTCCTTTTATAGGCTCAGGTCAGTGACACTCGGCATAGACCCCTTCCTGCCTATTGGCAGGCAGGTGCCGATAGGCAGGGTCTGGAACCTGCCAATTGGCAGTGTGCTTCACGCTTTTTTAGAAAATAGACCACTGAGGGCAAACCGTTGGTCAGAATCATGCACGGGGCATACCATTGGAAAGGTAATTCAGAGACCTTCGAAAGTACTTTGGACCTCTCCCGGTTTTGGGAGTTGACTTTGGGTCAAATATGTCTCGGAAGCATTTTTCGGTCCATTGGACGGGGAATCATTCGGACGCAAACGGATCATTCATCTGCATGGTAAGTCTGAATCGCGCACGGGGCAGACCGTTGGAAAGGTTAGGAGATGTACTTCAACATTCTAAAGAATTTGACCCGGTTCGGATAGTTGACTTTGGTCAATCGGGTCCAAGAAGCATTCGATGACCTCTCGGAGTCAAACGGATCGTTCGTCCACATGGTAAGTCAGAATTGTGCACGGGATGGACCATTGGAAAGGGTATTCAGTGCCCTTTGAAGATTCATTCAGTCTCGGTCGAGACAAAAAGTTTGACTTTTTGGTCAAATTGAGTCGGGGGTGCCCGATGGCTGTCAGGTCAGTACTCGGGATATGACCTAGGTTCATAGTGATGAGGGTAGGTACTAGGGACCTAAGGAGAGTTAGGGGGTAACAGGATGGGGTGTCTACAGATCCCCTCGACGAGTGAGTTTGGAACAAATGATGACTGTCGAATAGACACCACATGATGCTTTTGAGGGAGTATGACCGATTCAGAGGGTCGAGGCCGATTCTGAGGACCTAAGGAGTGTGCTGGGGATGATCAATTCTGCAGATCAAAGCTGAATCTGTGGGCTTAAGTGATGAGGGTGACCGATTCTGTGGGTCAAAGCCAATTCTGCGGGTTTAGGGTGAAGGCCTAATAACCGAGGTCAATTCTGACATAAAGAGTGGTGACGACCGAGGACCGAGGTCAATTTTGACCCAACTCAGGTGACGATCCAAGATCGGGGCCAATTCTGACCCAAAAAGTGGTGACGACCGAGGACCGAGGTCAATTCTGACCTAACTCAGGTGACGATCCAAGACCGGGGCCAATTCGGACCCAAGGGTGGTGACGACCAAAGACTGAGGTCAATTCTGACCTAACTCAGGTGACGATCCAAGATCGGGGCCAATTCTGACCCAAAAGTGGTGACGACCGAGGACCGAGATCAATTCTGACCTAACTCAGGTGATGATCAAGACCGGGGTTAATTCTGACCCAAGGGTGGTGACGACCGAGGACCGAGGTCAATTCTAACCTAACTCAGGTGACGATCTAAGACCGGGGTCAATTCGGACCCAAAAGTGGTGATGACCAAGGACCGAGGCCAATTCTGACCTAACTCAGGTGACGATCCAAGACCGGGGCCAATTCTGACCCAAAAGTGGTAACGACCGAGGACCGAGGTCAATTCTGACCTAACTCAAGAGATGATCCAAAACCAAGGCCAATTCTGACCCAAAAGTGGTGACGACCAAGGACCGAGGTCAATTCTGACCTAACTCAGGTGACGATCCAAGATCGGGACCAATTCTGACCCAAAAGTGGTAACGACCGAGGACCGAGGTCAATTCTGACCTAACTCGGGTGACGATCCAAGACCGGGGCCAATTCTGACCCAAAAGTGGTGATGACTGAGGACCGAGGTCAATTCTGACCTAACTCATGTGACGATCCAAGATCGGGGTCAATTCTGACCCAAAAGTGGTGACGACCGAAGACCGAGGCCAATTCTAACCTAACTCAAGTGATGATCCAAGACCGAGGCCAATTCTGACCCAAAAGTGGTGACGACCGAGGACCGAGGTCAATTCTAACCTAACTTAGGTGACGATCCAAGACCGGGGCCAATTCTGACCCAAAAGTGGTGACGATCGAGTCTTGAGGCCAATTTTGACCCAACTCAGGTGACGATCCAAGATCGGGGCCAATTTTGACCCAAAAGTGGTGACGATCGAGGACCGAGGTCAGTTCTTACCTAACTCAGGTGACGATTCAAGACCAGGGCCAATTCTGACCCAAAAGTGGTGACGATCGAGGACCGAGGTCAATTTTGACCTAAATCAGGTGACGATCCAAGACCGGAGCCAATTCTGACCCAAAAGTGGTGACGACCGAGGACCGAGGTCAATTCTGACCTAACTCATGTGACGATCCAAGATCGGGGCCAATTCTGACCCAAAAGTGGTGACAACCGCGGATCGATGTCAATTCTGACATAACTCAGGTGACGATCCAAGACCGGGGCCAATTCTGACCCAAAAGTGGTGGCGACCGAGGACCAAGGCCAATTCTGACCTAACTCAGGTGACGATCCAAGATCAGGGCCAATTCTGACACAAAAGTGGTGACGACCGAGGCCAATTCTAACCTAACATAGGTGATGATCCAAGACCAAGGTCAATTCTGACCCAAAAGTGGTGACGACCGAGGTCAATTATGACCTGTCTCAGGTGACGATCCAAGGCCGGGGCCAATTCTGACCCAAAAGTGGATAAAGATTGGAATTCGATTCTGCTAGAGAAAGAGCTTTGTGATTTTGATCTGAGCTGGGGAGCTGATAGCTGAGGGAGCTTTTAGGAGACCTCGCAGGGGGAACAACCTATTTCGGTGCTGTAAAAGATTTCCGCTGGGGAAGTGATCAGGCAATCCTTAAAGATCCTCCGGAGCTTTATCGGGAGGAGTTTCACTTGGCCTTAGAGGATTTCGCTGGGGAAATAAGGGGCTCTGCTCGAGGGAAAGCGAAATTTTCTTGGTAAAAATGTTCAAAATCCATCCTGGGATTTTTAGGAATTTTCCGAGGATTTTTCGGGGCTTTCTGGTATTTTTTGGGAATTTCTGTACAAAATTTGAGGTGGGGTGCCGGTCGGCATAGTGTGAGAGGTGTCATTCGGCAGTGGCACGGACTTTTGGGCTGCCTCGGGAAGGTGAGGGGTCAGTGCCGATCGGTATGGTAGGGGGAGGTGCCGATTGGCATGGCGCTTGGCATCCTATAAAAAGGGGGCGAATCCCCTCATTTTTTTCACATCTTCTTTTGCTTTCTTTCTCTCTGCGATTCTTCTGCAAATCATTCTAGCCTTCCGATCTTCAAGAAATGTCCACCTTTGTGAGCACCGCAGTCCACCGGGAGTGGTTGACCGTTGATGATTGGGAGAAGGTGGATTGGAGGGACAGGGTTCCCCTTGCTTTGGAGAGTGAGAAATCCTTTGATGCATTTGAGCCTGTTGCGGATGAACGGACCTTGCTACAGGAGACATCGTGTCATCGCTCTTCGAGGGTGATTCTCGACAGTTATGTAAGTAACCTGACCTTTGGCATTTTTTTTCTCTTTTGATGATTTCTCTTTCTTGGATTTGTGATGAGATTTTTTTTCTTGTTGCCAATCTGATATTTCTTTGAAGAACATGCGTGCCCGTGGGACAACGGGGCTCAAGGATGTCTGGGAGCATCTAACAACCTGTGGTGCACTAGGTGGTATCATCAGCGGGTTTTGGGAGGTTGGCATCGACGCTGAATGAGATGCCTCGTTCGACAGCGGTCTTGTGCGCTTTGGGAGAGAGGTGGTGGGACACAACCCACACCTTTCATTTCAGCTTCGGGGAGATGACTGTGACTCCCATATATGTGTAGCAGCTGCTAGGGCTGGATTGTGATGGGGAGAAAATATAGGTGGATCGCTCTTTATGGGTGAGACCGGAGGCAGTGCATGCGGCACTTGGTGATGTGAGGAGGATTGTTTCTGGAGATTCTATCCATCTGTCCCTGTTGAAGGACGTTCTGCTGAGCAGGGTGATCGATGTGGAGGATGGGCTGCAAGTGAGGCAGATGGCCCGGTTATTTATTCTGCTGGTGTTGGGAGGTTTCATGGTGGCATCGAGCGGCGACGTCGTCCATTTGTGGTTTCTACCGTACTTGAGGATGTTTTCGAACATCCCTTTCTATGATTGGGGGAGTCTGACCTTGGCGATCCTTTACTCTTCTCTGGATGCATTCAGCCGGTGCTGCCAGCAGACCTTTACTGGGACCACGTACCTTCTTGAGGTATTCTTTAATTTGTTCATCTTCTTTTCATGCATTCGCATTTTCCATATTCATCACTTCTTGTTTGTGAATTCAGACGTGGTTCTATGAGGTGATTGTGTGCAATACCCCGCTGATTGCTTTGAAGGACGACACTGTTGGGGACTTCTGTCGATTGTATCGATGGCGTAAGGCCAATCGGCAGTCGAAAGGATCTCTCTCCCTGGAGGCGGTGCGTCAGGTCTTGATTGACCTGAATAGTGGTAGGGTAAGACTCTTTCCATTTTAGTCTTGATTTTTTCTCCTTCTGATCTTGTATTGATTTATGCTTGCTTGGAGATTTTCAGGTTACCTTTTATCCCTAAGGGATAGCCATTCAGGATGCGGGGGCGACCGAGGTGAATGCGCGGATGAGGCGCTTTCTGGCGCATGAGTTCGGCCATTCCTGTTTGCTATACACCGATACGGCTGCGCCGTATGACTACATAGACTTTGTGACGAGCTGGTTGATGGCTCCTAGCATATATGATGCGTTGCCCTTCCCTCCGACGGGTTCAAGTCGAGCGATGGGATCTTCCCATAGCGGTGGTGGTCAGTCGGCATCTACGGCGGCGGCAACCTCGGAGGTCCCTTTTCTGCGGTTGCATACCCCTTCGTATATCATCCGGCGGGCTGATGGAGGGATGGTGCCTATGTTGCACCGTCCTCATGTGATGGATTCGGAGGAATTGGGTTTGACAGAGGAGGTCCTTCGACTTGCGGTATACCTTCTTGTTCCTCTCTTACTTTCCTTTCTGTTTTGGGCATTTCGGCTTTGATACTGATTTCACCTTTTCTTGCAGCAAGTCCGGGTGTCGACCACTTGGCTCAGGTACATCAGACATTGGATATCTTCGGTAACTGCCCATATTCAGGATGTGGTTCCCTTTCCTTCTTGCTTGGTGCCATCTGCTTCGTCCAGAGAGAACTCGGGCTCGGGTAGTGGTGGCGCATCGTCTCACCGAAGGGGAAAGAGGGCACGTCACCGGGGTGGAAGCTCTTGAGAGAGAGAGAGAGAGAGAGAGAGAATGTGGGTTCGGGCTGAGTCCCATTGTTTTTGTTATTTTTTATTCTTTTCATTTCCTGCACCATTAATGTAACGCAGAACACAAATATATGCAATGCAATGGAGTTTTTGATTATCTTTTATTAATGATGAATGAATGCATGCATATGCGCTTTTTACTTTGCTGCGAGACCGTAAAAAGGAATATTTTGGGTTTTTTTTAATTAAAAGGATAAAATATATAAGGAGAAAAAGGGATTCTTGAAATTCTGTAGAGAATATCAATTTATTTTTATTGAGTTTTCTGATTTGACAAAAGAGGAAAACGGGAAATTTCCAAAAATGGGGGGGTTGCCGATCGGCAAACACCCTGACCCGCCTATCGGTAGTTCAGTCCAGTCCCATCAATTCAAAGCTTTGATTGGTACCCTCTTTAGCCTTTGGTACCTTATGGGGTAGGATTCCCTCCGATTTCTGCAGGGATTATGTCCCTTGTGAGGGTTTTCAAGTATAAAAGGGGTAAGGGTGGAGTGTTTTCATCACACCTTTGCATTCTTACTCACTTGCCCATTATCTTTTAGCCTTGTAAGATGGCTCTCCCTGGTAGCACCGAGTTTGCCAACTACCTCGAAGCCTTGGAAGCAATGTGCTCTTATAATGTCGACTATGATGCTTTCAACATGCGTCGAGTCTCCTTGTGGTGCAATTAGCCTATTGAGTGGAATATGCTGATGGCGGTGGTACAATTCTGGTACCCCGAAGACCATGTATTCCTCTTTGAGTTGGAAGAAGTTTGTCCTACCTACGAGGAATTTTCTGCCATACTGGGTGTAAATCCCAGTGTTACTTCGGCTTTGTCCGAATTTTCCTGCTCTCCCTGGGATTTGTTGGCCAGGCTTCTTCATATTTCGCCTTCGGTGGCTAGATCATTGGTTGCTGGAGGAATGATCTCCCTCCCGGCGGTGCTGCGGTCCGTGCATTTGCGGGAAGTAGGTGATGATGGCTATGCTGGAGCCGTTGTTCTGGGTCTGGTTTCCAAACTACTGCTGGTGACTGGGGAGGTGCAAGTGGACCCACAACTTGCAGCCATTAGTTCATGGATGGCATACCATCGTAATCCTGCGGCGGTGATACTGGTAGAGACCCTGAATGGATTGGATGCCTGGAGAGAAGGCCATTTTGACTTTTTGAGAGGTAACCCTGTGATGATGTTTATGTGGTTGTCTGAAATATTTCGCTTATCGACTCCTCCAGAATATCCCTTATCGACCGTACCCAACTTCTTTTCACGCTACTTCATTCGCATTGGCATGTATGTTGAGAACTGGGAGAATTGGCTTGTGGAGCATGGGGCTTGTGGTCTGTATTGGTCAGTGCCTTGGTGGGGGAAGTTGCAGCCTGTTCTGGAGCTAAGAGAATATTCATTTGTGCGGCTGGTTGGTCTCAGATAAACATCTTTTTATTTTCCTTGGAGGCTTTTGCGTCAATTTGGCTGGGCGCAGGTTGTGCCCCTCCGGACCTCGAATTTCTTTTCGGTAAAAGATTTGACTGAGCGCCTGCGTCTGTTGCTGGGGTCTCTTTGGGGAAATCGGTGTCCATAGACCCGTCCCTCTCGGTCTGTCGGGATGGTTTTCCATGTCCCCAAAGATTATATAAAGCGGTTGTGGAGGAAAGTAGTCAGCAAGATGTTGGCAGTGGAGACTGGACAAAGATGGTTTGTTTTATCTGACTCCATGGAAGGGGGTGTTGTGACTTTTTCGAAGATGGTTAAGGCTCATCGATCCATGGAATCTTTACGACACTCTATTCAGGCAGGGAAAACTTGGGGTCCTTAGGATGTAGATGATGAGGGTGCAGGCTCTTCTGGCAGCTGTGGGTAGGATTCCTGGAGAGTTTATTTTGTGTAACAGATGTGGGGATTTTATTTGGCTTTTATGGTAATGGGGAAAGGAGTTATCCGTTCCTTTTTCTTATGTAATCCGTGTTGAGTTTTCTATTAATGAAATAAATAAGTTTCTGATCATCCAGCTGTGCCTTTTGATGAATTTTGTATTTTGAAATATCTAGACTGATCGCTAAGGCATACATAATCCTTTTGTTGAAGTATTTTTAGAATGACTCGACGTTCTCGGAGGTAAGAAAAGAATAGCATTTTGTGAAAAAGAAAGGGGCCGCACTCATGTGAGTCGCATGAGCTGCCTACGTACCTCTGGGGTTTTTGAAAAGTTTTTTAAAAATAGTTTTTGTAGAGGATCAGGCCCACGTAGTTCTGGGTAGAGAGAAATGAAGAGTTTTTTTTTTAGAATAGAAGGGGGATGAGAAGAGTCGTAGCGCGCCGAGATTTTGGACTACGGGTAGAATTTCTTGAGTCGGTCCAAGTTGACTGGACGAGCCATCTCCTCCCCATCTAGGTCAGTGAGCATGGAGGCACCGCTAGATAAGATTTTCTTCACGATGTAGGGGCCGCTCCAATTGGGATTGAATTTCCCTCTGGGGTCCCATATGGGTTCAATTATCTCTTTGAGGGCTAAATTCCCCTCACAGACACCGCGGTCCTTGACTCTCTTGTTGAATGATCGCGCTATTCGGCGATGGTACCCCTATATGTGGTAAATATATTTTAATCTTCTTTCATCTAGGAGGGATAGCTCATCAAGACGGCTTTGGCACCAGTCTCGTCAAGACGGATTTGACACCAGTCTTCTTTCGAGCATGACGCTTAGTGAGGGTATTTCTAGCTCCACAGGTAAAACTGCTTCCATTCCGTAGACCAGGGAGTAAGGGGTAGCCCCAGTAGAGGTTTGGATTGAGGTTCGATTGCCCCAGAGGGCGTACGGGATCCGGTCGGCCCAATCCCTACAACTTTCGGTTATCTTGCTGATGATGGATTTGAGGTTCTTGTTTGCGGCTTCAACTGCACCATTGGTCTGAGGTCGGTAGGGAGAAGATTTATGTCTCTGAATCCCATACTCGTTGACTACTTATGTGACTTCTGCTTCGAAGTGCAACCCGTTATCTGACACTAGCTCGTGCGAGACCCTATATCGGCAGATGATATTTTTCTTGAGTAATTTGGCCACTTTCTTGGCGTTCAATACTGCGTATGACTCCTCTTCGACCCATCTGGTGAAGTAATTGACGGCAACCAGGATGAACTCATGTCCGTTTGAAGCCTTTGGTGTAACCTTCCCTATGATGTCGACACCCCAGGGGGAGAACGGATAGGGAGAGGTCATGTTGTATAATTCTCGCGGAGGCAAGTGTTGAAGGTTGGAGAATCGTTGGCATTTGAGGCACCTTCGGACATAGGCGGTGCAATCCTGGATCATGGTGGTCCAGTAGTAGCCCTATCGGATGATCTTCTTAGCAAGAATATGACCATTCATGTGGGGTCCTCATTCCCCGCTGTGGACTTTCTGCATTATTTTCTCAATCTCATCCCCTGCAATGCAGTGTAGATGAGTTCCATCAAAGTTCCTCTTGAGCAGAGCTTTATGACAGATGATGTACTGGGCGGCCAGTCTTCGAAGGGCATTCGATATTTCTTGTTAAAACCCTAGGGATACCTACCATGTTTGAGGAGGCACCAACAATCCGCTAGTTTAGGACTTTTCGGTGGAGATAAGCTCAATATGGTAGCAATGGGTCTATTTGTCTTGCTTTTGAACTAGGAAGGGGGTCATTATTATTCCTTCGGGCATGTCGACCATGGAGGCTAAGGTGGCGAGAGAATCGGCTAGGTTATTCTTTGCTCGGGGTAGGTAATGGAAGGTGATATCTCAAAATTGGGAGGCTAAATCTTCTAGTTGGGCATGAAAGGGTTGGAGTTTTTCGTCCTTAACTTTCCACTTTCTGAGCACTTGACCGATGATAAGGGCAAAATCCCCGTAGACATCAAGGTATTGAATACATTTCTTGAGAGCAACCTTGAGGCCCATTGTGCATGCCTCGTATTCTGTCATGTTGTTGGTGCAAGGGAAATCCAATTTAATGGCGATGGGAGTGTGAGAGTCATCTGGGGCGATCAGAAGTATCCTAATGCCATATCCCTTTTTGTTGGTAGCGCCGTCAAAGAACATTTTCTATCGAAGGCCGTCTTGAGTGGTGCAGGGGATATTTTCATCTGGGAATTCGAAGATCTAGACATCTGCTTCTTCTATGGGGTAATTGGCGAGGTAGTCAGAGATGGCTCTTCCTTTAATAGCTTTTTGTGTGACGTACACGATATCGAACTCGGTTAGGAGCATCAACCATCAGGCCATTCGACTGGATAAGGCGGGTTTCTCAAGCAAGTATTTGATGGGATCCATTCGGGATACAAGTTTGATGGGGAAGGCGAGCATGTAGTGTCGTAATTTTTGGGCGATCCAGACAAGTGCGACACATGCCTTTTCTAAAGCATGTGACTAGCGTAATATATAGCTCTTTCTTTGTGGGAGTCTTCAAGGTATTGGGCTAGCAGAGCCCCAGCTGCAGTGTCGGTTATGGTTAGGTATAGGAGAAAAGGGAGACCATGCTATGTTGGCATGAGAACTGGAGGTTGGGTCAGATATTATTTGATTCGGTCAAAAGCTTCTTGGCAGGCCTCATTCCAAACCTTTGTTGAATATTTTCGGAGGAGCTTGAAGATTGGTTCACAAATGGAGGTTAGCTGGCTGATGAACCGGCTGATATATTGCAATTTCGTAAGAAAATATCGGACTTCTTTCTCTGTTCGGGGTGGTGGCATCTCAAGTATAGCCTTCAGCTTTGCAGGATCTGCTTCTATCCCCTTTTTTATGACCATTAATCCCAAGATTTTTCCCTTTGTAACACCGAAGACACACTTTTGTGGATTAAGTCGCATCTGATAACGTCGCAGTAGTTCGAAGAACTTCTGGAGAGCGGGAACATGACCTTCTCTAGTTCTAGACTTGATAATCATATCATCCACATAAACCTCGACCTCTTTGTGAATCAGGTCATGCAGGATGGTTGTGGCAGCCCTTTGGTAGGTAGTCCCAGCATTCTTAAGACCGAATGGCATAACGGTGTAGCAAAAGGTCCCTCATGGGGTGATGAATGCGGTTTTCTCTTGGTGGTCGGGGTGCATCTTGATTTGGTTATATCCGACAAACTCGTTGACGAATGACTTGAGAGCATGACTGGCTGTGTTGTCCAAGATCATGTCGATATTGGGTAGAGAATAATCATCCTTTGGAGAAGCTTTGTTTAAATCTCTATAATCCACACACATTCGAACCTTCCCTCCTGATTTCGGCACAGGTATAATGTTGTCTAGACATGTGGAATATTCGATCACCCGAATGAAACCCACGTTCAACTTTTTTATCACCTCTTCTTTGACTTTGAGCGACCATTCTGTGCGGAGTTTTCTCAATTTTTATTTAACCGGCTTGTAATCTGGGAGAGTGGGGATCTTGTGCTGAGCTATTTCAGGATCGATACCAGGCATATCATCATACGACCATGCGAAGATATCCACGAACTCCTTCAGCAACTCTTCGAGTTGTGCACGCTCATGCTCGTCAAAGGTGGCCCCTATCCTAATCTCGCCCAGTTGGCTACTAGAACCGAGATTAATAACAACATTCTCTTCTTCATTAACTTGAACGAGGTTATGTTATTTATTATTAACCTTATTTAGATTAGTTAAGAATTGTTCATTTACAAAATCATCATCATCAAAAGTTTGATTAGAATTCAAGTAGTTAATGTAAGGCATAAAAAGATACTCAAAATCTTCATTTATTTCATTGATAGGAAAAACAGCATTGAGAACCTCATCAAAAGAGGTCTCGATTACATTTGAGCAAGGATAGACAACAGAAGAAGAAATAGGGTGAATATTGGGGTTAGGGCAGATTTCAAGAGGTAGAACTGGCGCAGCATGCCAGTTGAGGAGGGGAGCATCAGTAGCTTTAATTAGACGGGATGGGTCCATTGATGTAGTGCCTGAATGAACCAAGCAAAGTGCCACCCCCAGTGTCTGTAAGTTGAAGGAATCTTCAGAATCACCTTCCTCAGTCTCTTTGGTATCTTTGATGAGCGGTTGTACTTGGTGTGAGAAACTTTCGGCCCATGGGTAGCTATCTTGGAAAAATATCTCCATTCCAGGTTTCATCTTCTTGTCTGTGTGGTCATACAACGATTCTATAAAACTGCAAAAGGGGAAGTCTTCGCCTTCTTTGATGAATCGTCCATCTAAGGAGTCCCCTAAGATAGTTCGGATGCAGTCTAATCCTCTCTTTGATCGATACTGGCGGATCATTCTGAGCTCTTATTCTGATGGCTGATACCCCAAGCCACAAGGATGAAAAGCTTTCTTCAGTTCGATGGCCCCAAGTATCCCTTGCTGCTTTTGCCCCAGCTCCAGTCCGGTCATGAAGTGCATGTTTTTGAACATCTGAATCACATTGACCTTGCCATGAGGGTCATATTCTGGACAAACCCTTTCTTTGAAACCGTCCCCTGCCGAGAGTAGGAGTGGCTCGACCCAAAATCCTTATAGGAGCATATCATTCGACCAGTGATGTATCTCGAGAATTGGGCTGCTAGTGCTTGCACCCTCGACATTTCCGTTGTCACCCAAAATCGTGATGACTCTCCCGTCGGCGAAGAACTTCAATTTCTAATGGAGTGAGGAAGAGACACTCTTGATATTTTGGAGACAGGCTAGGATGTCTATGACTTGGAATTCAACGACAGGGTTTATAGGGCCAACCCCTATTACAAGTTTTATAGATCCCATCACCTCTTAACGGGTGTTATCGTAGGCACGTACGGCGGCGGAGGTTGGAGCGAGGTCGCTTTCTTTCAGGCCTAAACACTTTAAGGTTCTTAATGGGCAAACATTCAAGGAGGATCCGTTATCGACAAGCGAGCAAGGTTCTAAAAAACGCGGGGCGTGGAGGCTAAGCCTTAAGCCTTAGAAGCCTAGGCGGGCCTTGGCGTAAAAAGGCGTGAAAAGGCGTTTAGGTCGTTTTAATATATTTTTATATTTTTTAACCATAACAAGGCTATTAAAATACTAAAATTGTACATATTATAAAAATATGACTGAATATTTGCAAATAAAAATACTGTTTGATTATTTTGGATGAGATAATGGTCCGGTTTGCAAAAAAATCTTTAAAAGGCGATATCGTTTCACTAAAGCATTGTTGTTTTTAGAGAAAAAGTACGCCTTAAGGGTTTTAACAAGCATAAGGCATCAAAATCTTAAGGCGGGGCGTTTCTTCCAAGCCTCAAGCTTAGGCGTGCCTAGGCGGAGTCTAGGCGGGTTTTTTAGAACAGTGCAAAAGAGAGTGGAACGGCCTTCCCCATAACTTCGACGAATATGTTAAGTGCATGATTGTTATTCGGCCCAATTCTGGGGATTTCTTCTTCAGAAAATGATAGCATTCGGGTAGAGGTCAAGGATCCGACCAAATTTATCGCTTCTTCTGGTGTGGTAGAGGGAGGAACTATGGGTCCAGTGAGTAATTTGATTAAAGCATTTCTGTGCAGGTGGGAAGACATGAAAAGTCCCCATAGAGTGATGTTAGCTTAGGTTTTCTTCAGTTGATCAAGGATCTTGCTCTCCCCGATGGTCATCTTTGGCATAGGAAGGTTTTCAACGCCCTTCCGTCTGTCATTTGCTGGTAGTGAGCTTGGAACCTGGTAATGTCTCCCTAATCTGGTCATGTGATTTATTGAAGAAGGAAAGAATATAAACCCCATTTTCTCATCAATCTCAGGTTATTCTGCCACCCTATTTATTTCTTCGAGGAGTTCTTTAAATGATATAATCCCACATATGTCGGCTACTGGGCCAGCTCTTCCTAAAGCTTGTTCTTCACTCGAATCTTTGAATTCTTCCCTCTATTCGGTGGCAATAATTATGTCTTTCCATGTAAAGTTGATTCATTCCACAACTTCAACGGCTTCTTCATATAAGCTCTCCCATTTTATGGGGATATGTGTGATTGAAGAGACCAAGCTCCCTTGTAGCTTCAAAGCATCAAGTAACCCGGTGATACTGCAAATGCTGTTGGTTTGCCCGAATAATCTTGTTATAGTCTGGACAACATCATCTAAGTTGACTTCGTCGGTTGGTACCACCCATTTATCTGAATCTCGGGCCCATTTTCATTCTTCTAAGAATAGCGTACTGAACTTCTGGCAATCGATGACCATCTGTGAGGGCAATTTCCACCCAAACTCTAGGAGTTGGTTTAACAATTCTGACGATTCCATACCTCCATTTTCAGAATGGATACGGACAGCGATGCATGCTCTGGTAAGGAGTGGCAGTGCCTGATTAGTGAGGCTAGTAGGGTGTAGGAGGAAATATAGGCAAATTTGAAGAGGTTTAGGAGAGTATATGAGTGTGATTTGAGTTGAGGGATCAAAATCTGGGTTTTCTTCTAAGAAGATGGCATTGGTGTGATTTGGGAGTGGGTTGTGAGTAGTGTTTGGCTTAGGATTGGCTGGTGGGGCGATGGTACCCCGATCAATGAGATCTTGGATTACGTTTCAGAGGTGAAAGCATTGGTTGGTGGTATGGCAGGCAGTTTGGTGAAAGGCGCAATGAGCATCAGTCTTGAAGTTTTTTGGGAGTGGATTTGGCAATGAATGGGTATCCAAGGGTTTAATGAGTTTTCGGCTTAACGGGGCTTGGTAAACTTTGGAGAGGGGAGCATGGAGCTCAATGTATTCCCTTCGGATGGGGGCAGGGCGACTTTCTGGTGCCCATGATATGGTTGGTTGGGAGATGTTGTTGATGGTTGAGACTGTAGCACTGGCAGGCTTGTTATACTTTCTAGGGGTGAACTGTCCGGACACCTTCTTTGGTTCAACCTCTGTTTTAACGAGGCTTTCCTCAATTTCCACTCCAGCCTCTCTGAGAGATCGTAAGTGGGGATAGTATTATCCTCCCATCGTCGCTCGGACATGGGGCAAGAAGTTCTTCTTCACTATGTTGACCTACTCTTCCTCGGATGGCCGATTGGTCATGGTGGCTGCTTGCTCCATCCACCAAGTTATGAAGTTACTGACTAATTCCCCAGGGTTCTATTTGAGCAGCTCTAAATCACAACGGGTGACCTCAAGTTCTTCGTTGTATTTGTACTGCGATATGAATTCTCGGGCTACATCCTCCCAGTTATAGATTCTGGATTCCTCAAGAGATAAGAACCACCAGAGGGCACTATCCTTAAAAGTTTGCTAAAATAATTGGGCCATCACTTCTTCAGAATCCCCGAGTAGAGTCATAGAACGGTGGTAACTGCGAAGATGAACAATCGGGGGCCCACTCCCCCCGAACTTCTTGATATTTGGCATCTTGAACTTCTCGGGTAACCTCGCTTTAGGATAAGGAGACATGTGGGTGTAGTCCATGTAATTCCCATAGATCCTGACTTGGTCGAACTTCTTGGTGAGCATCTTGAGATCCTCTTTGACTTTATTCAACTCCTCCCCCTTTGGATCATCGACCGCAGGCAGGTTAGCCATAGGCTGGGTAATGTTTGGCATTGGAAGCTGGGCAGGCGGCGGCCCATTGGCAGGAGGGGAACATGGAGCTTGCTGATATTCTTCGGGAACCCAGATAGGCTCGGGTGGACCCATAGCAAGAGGGAATAGGGCCTCGGGCTCTTGAGGAATGGGAACTTGGTTTCGTTGCATCTCTCGAACATCGGTTTGGAGGTTGTCAATCTTGGACACGAGCTGAGCTAGAACTGTCGTTAGATTCAGTTGTATGACTGGTGCTTGATCTGTATTCTCCATATTCTGGATTCAGAAGAAGTAGTAAAAGAACGAATGAAACTCCGGGGTTATTTAACTGAAGATCGAAGCCAATAGGGAGCCAGGCCAAGGGCTTGTGATCGACCCGAGAAGGCGTAGGACGAGATTTATTTTTTAGAAAAAGGAAGAACTATTTTTGGATTTTTGATAAAGAAGGGAGAAATGTTTTTCTTTTAGATAAAGAAGGGAGAAATGTTTTGGGATTTTTTTAATAAAGAAGGGAGAAATATTTTTAGAGACGGAACTCAGCATGATTTTATGATTATTATGTACTAACTTATATTTAATTCTCCTAAATGCAATGTCGGACGGGACCCGAGCCTGAAAAAGTGGGGTCTTTAATATATGCAAAGCTACGGTTTGGACTCGTAACTAGGCTCACGGACAAGGTCCCATTTTAAAAATGCGTGAAAATTGGGCAGAAGATCGACCCGGCATTTCGACAGAGTTTCGGGTTGAAACCGGTAATCTAAAGTGTGTGTCCTAGGTTTGACACCTATATGCGGGTATGCAGTTGGTTGGGTGAATCGGCATGGGTTCCCCCCTTTGGCGTGACTTCCACGATATACTTCTTGCTCTTGAAGGAAATCAGTACATGTGGACAAGCCATTTGATATACCTGAGTGTATGTGAATTGCCTCACCATATACCTCGTGGGGACGGTACGTGTGAGAGCGAATTCGATATACTCGACGTACGTGAATGAATTCCCTGTGATATACCTCCCGTCATGACTTCGGTCAAGCAGTACGATGCGGGGGAACCGTTCGATATACGTCGAAGGTACTTGGCCAATGGAAGGTGAGAGTCATATCGCTTAGGTTAACTGCAACCTGCCGAACCAGCGCCCATTACGAAGTGACCCTCCAGTTACTGGGTAAAATTTGGTGAATAACAATGCTCTTTGGTGATGTTGTGTGAATCATGCATGATTCTCTTATTAGTATCTTATGATGAGAATGCCTTTCTTGATTATGCCAAACAAGGAGCAAAGTACAAGTACCCCAAAAGGTACACCAAGCATGGATGGGTGATGCGTGCAACATGGGGATATACACGTGATTCTAGGTGCACATGGTGTGAAGTGTACATGGAGAAATTTCTACACGTGTGTGAACATAAGCATAAGCATGGGATACACATAAAAAAAGGGGAACATGCAAATATGGGGGGAAATATAAGCAAATATAACATCCATGTAAATAGAGTCAAGCCCACAAAACAAACACATATTCCCCAGCGGAGTCTCCACTGTGGCCATCCCCGATCCTAACCGCGCGGGCGGGCGCGTGGTGGGAAGGATCCTTCGGGTCCCACGCTTCCCTCTCGGGAGCGCTTCGGCCGGCGTCGTTTGTGGTGTAAAAAAATGTAGAGAGATTCAGAGTTGCCAGTCTATTTTACTCAAAACAGACAAAAGAAAAAGGGGAAGCCACCCCGAAGGATGGCATCCAAAGACATACTGGTGCGTGCGAAACCAAAATGATTCGAGAAGGGTTCGGAGGCTTAGTTACGAAATGGGAAGGTGTTAGGCACCCATTCCTCCCTTTCAGTCTCTCATGAATATTTGTTATTTTCCCTTATATTTCCCCCCGTGATATGTGTGCATGTGTATATATAGAATGGAGGTAGGAATCCTCGACTTGTATCATGGAAAAGATAAAGCGAGTCATCCGTAGGAAGAAATAAGAATAATATTAGAAAAATAAGATTTACACCATTACCCCTACGTTGATCGTTATAATGAAACGATAACGCATATGGAGTAAAACGTCACTAAGAGAAAGTGTGTAGCATATAAGTAAAATGGATTAAAAGAAGATATAAGATAAGATAAAATGTGAGAAAAAGGACTCGAGTCTCAGGTTTTACCCCGAGACGCCTACGTAGCCTATAGAGGCATCAAAGTCCACGTAGTTCACATACAAAATGAGGGGTGGGGTTTATCCCATAAATACAAATGGGGAATCTCTTATTTGTGAGTGTGTGTGTGTGTGTGTGTGTGTGTGTAGAAAAAGTGTTTAGATTGTGAGAAAAGTGTGGAAAAATTGTGAGAATCCCTACTTAGAATTTATGAGCAAACCCTCTTTTTTTTGTTTTTTGGGTTTTTATTTATATGAAAATATGAGATGTGCAATAATACTAAATAAAAGGTATATTTAGGATGTGTGAGATGATATAATAAAAGTTCTAAGCAAGAAAACAAGTTATTGGGAATTTAAGAGAATTTTAAGAGAGAGTTTGAGAAAGTTGGACCTTCTTGAAGATCTAGAGCTTGATCTTGAATGTTGGAGAGTAGCCCTTGCACTTGGATGATGATGGAGAGTGGTTAATTCACCAAGTTTGATGAAAAGGATGATGGAAAGTGGAAGTAAAAAGGGGATTTGGATATTGAAATCACGCTGCCTTCGAGAGACGTTTCCTAGGTTCGTTCAGGGAGATTTTTATCAGATCTGGGGACCTCCTGCAAATGAGGTAAAGAACTCCTTTTATAGTCTCGGGTCAGTGCCACTCGGCATAGACCCCTTCCTGCCTATTGGCAGGCAGGTGCCGATAGGAAGGGTCTGGAACCTGCCAATTGGTAGTGCGCTTCACGCTTTTTTAGAAAATCGATCGTCGAGGGCAAACCGTTGGTCAGAATTGTGCACGGGGCATACCGTTGGAAAGGTAATTTAGAGACCTTCAAAATTACTTTGGACCTCTCCCGGTTTTGGGAGTTGACTTTGGGTTAAATATGGCTCGTAACCATTTGTCGATCCATTTGACGGGGAATCGTTCGAACGCAAACGGATCGTTCGTCCGTATGGTAAGTTCCAATCGCACACGGGGTAGACCATTGGAAAGGTTAGGATATGTACTTCGACATTCCAAAGAGTTTGACCCGGTTTGGATAGTTGACTTTGGTCAACCGGGCCTGAGAAGTATTCGGTGACCTCTCGGAGTCAAACGGTTCGTTCATCCGCATGGAAAGTCAGAATTGCGCACGGGATGGACCGTTGGAAAGGGGATTCAGTGTCCTTCGAAGATTCATTTAGCCTCGATTGATCTGAAGAGTTGACTTAGGTCAAACAGAGCCCGGGAGCACCCAGTGGCCTCTGGGTCAGGTTTTGGATGCAAACGGATTGTTTATCCGCATGGTAAGTCAGAATCACGCATGGGATGGACCGTTGGAAAGGGTATTCAGTGCCCTTTGAAGATTCATTCAGTCTCAATCGAGACAAATTGTTTGACTTTTTGGTCAAACTGAGCTAGGGGTGCCCGATGGCTACCAGGTCAGTACTCGGGACATGACCTAGATTCGTAATGATGAGGGTAGGTACTAGGTAGCTAAGGAGAGTTAGGGGGCAACATAATGGGGGTGTCTACAACTACTACTTAATGTTAAATAATACAAATAGTAAAACCACATGCCTATATCAATAAAGCGGTTGAGAACCCAAACTGACCAAAAAACTATCACATCTCTACAGTCACGTCGTAAAGTAGCCCCACCTGTTGGGTATCCATATACAAATAAAACTCGGTGATACCATTTATATATCTCATAATCGTATTAAACACACTACTAGAAATGAATGATAACTCCTCGATGTCTAAGTTAGACTTATGCACATGAGATATAAATACATTTGTACCCATCATCCGACAATATTCTCAATAACACAAGTCGTTCTACGACGTTTACTAACTAAGTGCATTCACTCTACACTAATGTAACAACTTCCTCTAAAGGAACTATCTAATTGGTGACTCTCCAAGCGGTCTTATTATCCCTGCCTCCGAAAAAGTGATGGGCGTACTCAAGATCCATAAGATACTAGAATTTGGAATGCTCTAATATTAATCACACACCTCGTAAACTTTTATACAAGATTGCTCAGGTCTAATAAAAACTCATGGAAATCAAATAATTGAATACCATTTTAAGCATAACTGAAATAAAAACTAAATGCATAACAAAAAATAAATAACTGAAACATACCATACGTGAGCCACATAACTCTGATACCGAATTAACCAATATTATTATTACCATCGCCTCACTACCACTGCATAAATGTACATTCAACTACCAAAATGATCTCAGGGTGGAGGTGATACAAATGTTTATGTCCTAAAAAATGTTAATTGGAGACATTAACAACAAGCCTAAGTAGCATAATAATGTAATTTGTTTTGGGTTATAATATAAACACACGTCGTTTTCCTGTCTTTTAGTTGCTTTTAAGTTAACCCAGCCTAAACAACCCTAAATATCACAAGTGAAACCCATATGTTCCCCATGATTAAGTCTTAATCATCACTATCAACTTTCATATACCAATTCCATTTTGCTATTCCTTTATACATCACAATTTTATATTGTCACAGGGGAAAGTAGTCTTTATATCTGCATCCACATAATACAAGTATGGTTATTCACTAATATATCTCAATTGAATAATATCTCAATAGAAGTATTCATTACATCTACAACCACATAATACAAGCAAGATCTAACACCCGTACCTCATACAAGGGCCTTTCTTAAGCCCACACATAACGATGGCCTACCCTATCACTTTCGAGATCGCTCGTGTCTAATCCGTTTGAATTCAATTTCATGAATAATTTGTCCTAATTACTTAACAATTTCATTAGAGAACAAATAACTCTATTAGTTGAACTACAATTTCAGATTAATTTATTTATATTAAGAATCAAATGAGTAATCATACTATAACATAACTTTAATTATAAATGATATTATATAAACTTTCCTCCAAATTAAATGGGTTGAATTATTAAGCTAAAATCCCCAATTATTTTCCTCCTTCCCTTAGCCTCTTCTCCTTAGCTCTAGGGTTTCGTCCAAAGTGTAAAAAGTGGTTTAACCTAACATTAATCTTCACTTTATATTGTTAGCCACGAAATTGGTCTTAGAGCCCATATGGACCATAACCTAATAAGCTCAAAACAAACTCTAAGTAGTTTAAAGTCTAATCCAAATCATATACGTACCTATGAGCCTTATAACCCAACCTTTTAAGGTGTGATCAGTCATTTTACACGTCCCTAAAGTTACTCGAATTATTGCATCAACATAATTATTTTTCTTCGTTAAATAATTATTATTTATTTACAGTATTTTAAATTCGCTTAAATTTCAAATAAAACATTATTTGTAGTGATGTCATAAGTCACAATATCTAAATACACACAAATATTTATAGATATCATTTATTTAATTTACTATAATTTATAGGGAATGACAACAATTATTATTAGTGGTTGCTAGATGTACCGATAGAAATTGACCCCCGGAATATTTGTTTACCCTAGGAGGTAGAGGCATAAGTTAGATGAGCATCAAGTGATCCTATATTATTTATTTGAACTTGGAAGCCGAATATGCTACCACTTTGAAGGCAACAAAGGAGGGTGTTTGGATCCAAAAATTTCTAAGTGATTTGGGTGTGGTTCCTTTAGGTTAATCGATTATCAAAACTTACTGTGATAATATTGGGGATATTTCTAACTAAAAAGAACCAATGTCTCATAAGAGGTCTAAGCACATTGAGTGCAATTATCACTTAATATGAGAGATCACGGGAAGAGATTATGCCATCATGTCTAAGACTGTATCTTAGGATAAACCAACAGATACTTTTACAAAAATCTTTTCAGCTAAGAATTTTGATAGTCATGTGGAGGTAACGAGTGTTAGATGCATAGACACATGAGTTTAAGACTAAGTGGGAGATTTTAGGATTTTATTATTAAAACCATGTATGATATTTATTTATTAATAAAGGAGTTCCAGGTTCATTCTTCAAATAAGAATCATGTATTTGAGGATGGCTTTTAATTTATTTTAAATATATTGTATATATATATCTGTCAATTGAACTTAGTAGTAACTCTTGTAGGTTAGGTTCCACCTGATCACAAAAGAGCAAAATTTTGGTTCTAATTCAATTGAACAGTTCACAAGCTTGATATAGAGTTGACATCCTGTCGGTAAAGCTATATATACAATCTTAATAGTTTATTTTGACTACAGGAACCTGTTAGGAACTTTTCAAATTGTTCAAAGAGGATCGGACTAGTACATTAGAAAGTTATTGAACATGACCGCATGTGGTATTCAATTTTATGTGCTAATTGGATTAGACTTGCACAATCTCACAATGTTTGCCAATGGTGCATAGATTCTCAATCTCGAGGATTTTGAGGATTAAAATCTTCATATAATTAATGTTTTGACTGTTATAGATGCGATTCCATTTATTGACTCTAAATCTCTACAAATTGGGCAATCATTGTATGGACATATCTGGTATCCTATTCCAAAGATATGCACGTCTAGTATATATCCTGAATAGTGACACCCCCTTGATAAAATTACAATTTTTTACTCTACCAGTAAATAGTGAATTATTTTATAATCTTATAGCATATTAAATAAGTTAATATTAAGCCAAGAAATAACTAAGATGTTGGTGAAAATCGATTAGCGGATTAATTTCATTAAGCGGGTATTGTATGCTTTACATGGAGAATCATATTATATATTATCCAACTTTACAAACGTGGCCGCATTATTTGAGTAATTTTGAGATAAGGAAATTGAAGTGAAATTGTAATTATTTTGTGGAGTTAATTACAAGTAAATGAAAAATAAAATATTTTACAAGAAGTAATATGGAATTCCATATTTATCCTTGAAACTAATTATTAGTCTTAGGTCACTAGTGTAGTCCATTACCCAATTAGTCAGCTTAAACTCTATAAAAACCCTAATTAGCCCAAGCCCACTTCAAGTATTATATATAGGTCAAGGGAAGGGGTTTAAGCATTTATTATCACACCCAACAGTTAAAGAGAGAGAGAGTGAGAGGAGAAAACAATATACACATTTTTTTATAAAGGATTGAGGAGAGAGAAAGTAATTTTTCTCCCACGCACAAGGTTTACTTTTGGGAGACCATCTACTAGAATATTCAAGGCCTACAACACATTCTAAAAAGTATTTGGAGGTAGAAGAAAATCAACTACATCATATTCTTCATCAAAATATTCTCCTACTACATAACCCCCATATAATTTGCAAATGTATCATCATTTGAACCCTGTGTATGTTCTTTAGACCTCATTATTTTATGCTTTCTAATGCATAATCAATAAAAGATCATAAGGCAACAATGTTTTTTATAATATCAATTCGAAACAGAAAACCATTAAAAAAACTGGCTATGATGGTTAGGAATGATAATTTCTTATAGTTAGTAATATTCCATTTGGGTGCATTGTTGCTTATCTAGTAACCACTAAAGAATTTATCATTGTTAAAGGACTACCATTTTGGTTGTTATGAGATATATAGTTTAGCCTTTATAGAGTGATGTGATAATTGTGTGAACATCTTGAATAACACCCTAAATGGTTGAACATTGGTATTAATTATGCCACCAATTTGTTGTTCATGTCAAACCTATCATAAGGTTGTATTCTTGACTAACGTATTTATGTATGTCTCAAATTTTAGTCATTGCATAAAGATGCGTCCACCACTTATTATATGAACTAGCATGCAGCCCGTGTGATGCGCGGGCGGTTTGTAGTTAGAAAATCTCATAAACATGTTATTCTTACATTATCTTATACACATGTTATTTTTACATTATATATATCAATTAAACATAATCACTTTGGGTTAAATTGCTCACATTTCACAAATAAACAAAGTAGGAAAAATAAAGGAGAACTTAGTGAAAAATAATTACTCATGGAAACATAAGAATAATTACAATCTTGTGTGTGTGTGAGAGAGAGAGAGAGAGAGAATGCAAGAAAAAATATAGAAAGAAAATTATGATCTTCCAGGCTATTGAACTCAACCCAAATATAATTCAATTAAAATGTTAAAAAAAGCATGTTCCATTGGGAATAAAAAAATTTAATCCAAAAGTACTCAAAATAGAAATAAATGGAGTATATGAGATAGCTATAGAGATTTCTCCATCATTGGATAAACATCCATACATGAACTTCTATTGAAAATTAAGAACAAAAATCAAATACCACTCCTCCACATTATTTTCTTTATAGTATATCCTCGGTTATGTGTGCACGAGTTATACACTACCACTACAATAATGCTTCCTACATTCAACATGTAAACTTTTACAGTTTTACTAACTAGAAAAGAAAATATCATTCACTAGTGAAAAAACATATTTATTTCTAAGTGTGTTACTTTGCATAACCAAAAAAGAAAACTGATAATGTTCTAGATAGTGAGGATATTTTTATGAAGAATAAAAGTTTATACAATCAAAATGAGTTTCCCATTCAAAAATTAATAGCACAAATAGTTGATCCAAATAAATTATAGATTAAATTAAAAATGTTTCTACAAAAAATATAAAATTGTTATTCTCACTCCACATAATTCCTCCCCCACTCCGCCTAAATATAAAATTGTTATTCTCACTCCACATAATTTCAAAAAGTGTTACTAGTGTAGTTTGGAGTGTAGTAGCCTAATCTAAACATTATTGGACACACATCATACTGAGAAAAACTCTGCATACCAACATAATGAATTAAAGAGTAATAAGTTATAATCATGCTTGGAACTTTTTCCTCAAATGAATTGTTGTAACAAATTAGAGAGTAATAAAGAACACACCATAGTCAAGAAACCAAATTCTCTGAGATAAATTCACCAAATTGTGCAAATGGAATTAAACACTACCTTATAAAAATATATAAAACCAAATATAATATGATAACACACAAATCCAACTTTCTCATTCTTCTAAAAGACATTATTTACATATATAAATAGGTGAAGTACTATATAATTTGGTGTACATATTATCACACATGTATATATACAAATATCTACATATATACTACAAACGAATCAAAAAATATTCACGCTAACACAATTTTCGCCAACACGAGCAAAAAATATTTCAACTATGAAAAATCCTGACTGGAGGAAAGCTCCAATCATCACCAAAGTTATCCCTGTAGATAATTGAAAGTTATCCCTGTAGATAATTGAGATGAGAAAAAGATGAGAAAGATAATATGCCCAGTAGAACAAAGATTAGTAAGGAAAATAAATCAAGTATTCGAAAGATTGAAAGAAAAAGAGCCATAAGGGTTACAAAATATGATTGAAGAGAAATGAAAGGTTTCCTCATTAACGGAGAAAAAGAATAGGAGAGGTTTTCTCTCTTTTTTTGGTACGATATGAAAGGTTTTCTCATTTATAGGAGGTGGGCATTAACTTAGGAAAGAGAGAGCATAAAAAAGGGCTATGGAGGGATGTAGGGACTTTATGTGAGTGAGAGAGAGAGAGAGAGAGAGAGAGAGAGAGAGAGAGAGAGAGAGAGCACTGTGGTGACATAGATGAAAAGTAATTAAATGGTGAAGTCTTCCATTTTATATTATTTGATAGATTATCCAGATCTACTTCGAAATCCTCTTGGCGATTAACACCATCAACTTCAGTATTCTCGTAAATTTATAATTGGATATTGTGTCCCATCCTACTCCTCGGTTTTTTAATGCTCATGCAAGCCATGTTAAAACTTTATTCCTACAAGCATGTTAATAATTATGTTGTGTCAAAAAATCATTTTTTATATTTGTTAAATGATTTGAATGTTTCCGATAAGTAAAATACTTATCGAGTGAAAATCTCAAGTTATTTACTAAATAATGGAAGGATTGCATGTTTGTTTTAATATTCAAATTGAGAGAATTTATAATTTAAATGTCAAGTTGACTAAGTTTTAAAGAAAATAAAGGTGGTTAGTTCAAATTTCAAAAAAAAATGGCTAGTTCAAATTAAACCAAGAAATCTGAGGTAAAATGATGTCAAAGTAAACTACAAAACATAATGAAAAGTAAAAAAAATAAGAATTGAAATGAAAAGAGAGAAAAGTAAGTAAAGAAAACTTAAATGACAATAAATCTAATTTAAAGGTATTGAAATATAATAAACTAGAAATGAAAACCCACCCTTCAAAACATTGACAACTATTAAAAGTGACTAACTAATAATATGTATGAAAAACTACTTGATATATAATAAGGAATAAAAAATAAAGGAAATATAGAAAAAATTAGTCGATTATCTTATCTGAAACCACTTATTTATCTCCCAGATTTTTTATTCATTTATGTATATATATATAATTGTAGCTTGTAATGATTCCTACAACAACACCTGTCAAAGCATATAAATAACAATTAACGTCGCTCTTTATATATACCGTGTACTCTCTCTTTCCACCACTAAAAAAATAGGCCTACATACATAATTGATATAGTGACAAAATATTTGGAAAGAGAGAAACATTTAAGTCCCCAACGAATGCTTCAACAGTAGTCTTTTCAGGCTTTAGATCTCCATCCCTTCAATTATGTTTTGAATTTCACAAGGTACTCGTCACCCTATGCTCTGTAGAATTAATTAGGAAAATACTCACCAATCTCCCCCTCTTTTATATCCGATCAAAATCTAGGGATTCACTCTATTCCTTTTGTTTTCAAATCAGTTCACCTTTTCGAATTTAAACCATTCAATTCAACCGATCACTTCAAACAATTCCTTCATCTTCACATCATTTAGGGTTCTCTTTCCAATTTATATCAGAAGTTCTTTAATTGAAATTTGCAACTATTATTTGATTCACGATAACTTCGTTTGAGTTTTTCAACCACCTTTTATTCTGATATTTCTATTTAATTATTTTATATGCGAACATTTAGTTTGCAGTGCCTTATTTTTTTCTTTCTTTCTTTATATTTCTTAGTCTTAATAATCATATAAATGAATGCTTGGGTATTTAAAATTAATGAACTAATTTTAGACCAATTTCGTAGGTTCCTTTTTTTTAATCTCACTCCCTCCACCATGTAAGGTATCCTCTAGCTCTCTTTATAAAAAGAATATAATTGGGTCATAAATGGGTTTATTTGGGGTTTGAAATAACACAGTTGATTTGAGTTTCTGTCTTTTTTAGAGGATTTGATTTTTAATTTTTGTTATAATCTCTCAGTTTATCTTTGTATGTAACGGCAAAAGATATAAAGTTTGTTTCTGATGTAATTTTTGTTAAACAATCTTATATTTGTTGGCTTACCGCAATTTAATTTGTATGGGGGAATAGATTTTCCTCTGAGGTTGTATTTGTTATCAATTTCACTTCCATTATTCTTCTGCCCATTATTTGGATTCATTTATCGCATTCTTTTGTCTTGGATTTAATGGATTCAGAAGTCAAACCCATTACTTTTTATGCTCCAAAGTGGTATATTATTGCTTAATGTTTAGGCTATGAAAGATTGTGCTAAAAGTATTTTTATAACTGGATTCATTGAAAAAACATGAATTCAAGTTAATCAAAATTAGGGGATTCAGGAAGTTTGATGTTGTTTAAAAATTGTTTGGTTTTCAATTATATCTAGGAACACTTTTTTTCTAAAAAAAAAAAAATAGCATCTTCAAATACTATAATAGTGATTAATATAATTAAATTGTGATTAAAAGTAAAAATTACCCCTAATTTTTTTCTTTCTAAATAAACAATGTAGCCGGCAGAACAATGTTTCTTTGAAAAACGTGATGCACTGTACCCTTACAGTGACAATGACACTTGGCTTAGAGCACATTTTGAGGAAACAATGAACACCACTTCAAGCAATGTTATTTGAAAGAGATTTGGCCACACATCGCATGAATTTCATGCTAGTATTTCTTTGAAAAAATTATCCATATCCACCATTCACTTAACATTAACTCCTCGGATCTCATATAGGCTTGTAATGTGCCTCTCATGTTTGTCTATTTCTTTTGTCTTTGGAATATCTTGTTTACGTTCCCTTGTTATTACTAACTTCCATGCATAGTTTCGAGAGTGGTGCTTGACATAAAATTATATATTGATTATTAACAGAGTTTATATTTTACGAGTAGTTACTCATTGGTCAATTTAGTAATGATGTAAACACGAAAAGATACCTTCTATATGTGGATCTTTTATTTTACAATGTATACCATTTTCTTGGGACATTAGATTACAAATTATCTATAATTGCAGTGAAGGAGGAGTTTGGGATAATTATACAGGCATCATGCCGTATATTTTAGGCCTTCTACAATGGAAATCTATGCGTGAAAAATTCTACAGGGATAATGGTAATATGCTCATATATTTATATGTAAAATAAAAATACTTTTAAAATGGGCACTCTTATATAAACTCAATTTTTTCTTTCAAACCACCCCATTAATAAAATTTTAAATTTTTTACTATACAAAAAATACAAAGACTATTGTATCCAAATCAATGAATCCCGTAAAATGATTTCTCTACCTATCCTCTCTCTGCAATAAAACTCCCTACCTCAACTCATCCATCTACTATTTTCCCAGGTAGAACCAACCATGATGCCATTTCTTTTGTCCCTTTTTTCTCTCAATCTACCCATAACATTTCCATGGTCTCATTCTTGCCCTATTCTACTCGAACGACCACATGAACATTTCATCCACTTCTCACTCCATCAACAAGTCTCTCAAATATACTCATTCATCTTATATCTAATTAATTTTACACCTTAAATTAAAGTGGAAATAATTTACAAAGATGAAATAACGACTATAGCGAGATATAGAGAAAAAAAACATTAGTTACAAATAGTTTAGAATTGAACAAAATTTCATCAAAATTAAAGTATAAGAATTCTAAGGGTAAATTACACCAAATCCCCTAAACTCTAGAAATTTTACAAATATCCCTCTAATCTAAAAAACCCGACAACTGCCCCCCTAAACTATTGAATATCGACACCTAAAAATTTTGCATAACAATTTAACATTTTTATGCATAAAATCATGTTTTTATCAACTCGTTTTCAATAAAAATGTTTCAAAATTTAATAGTTTAGGGGTTCTTTATCCGAATTTTTAGATTAGGGGGCTATCTGCAAAATCGCTATAGTCCAAGGGGTTGGTGTAATTTACCATAATTCTAAAAGAAAGAAAAAGGGTAAGTATTTACATCGCATCGTTAAAATTTGGAATATATACTAAATATTTTTGTCTATGAGTAGTGACAGCGCGCGAGAAGTGTGGTCGTGTAAGGCCACAGTCGTTGTTTTCTATCTCGCCGCGACTATACAAACAACCCTAAATTACTACTACACTTACGAGGCAAGCACAACGGTAAGTCGGCTATCGAAAATCCACAGGGACGAGATGCTAGAATTTAAATGATTTAATATTTCGAAATAAAAGTGCAAAAGGTGATTACAAACTAAAAAGCAAAAGATGCATAAAAGGGAAATATTATTCTAGGCAAGGGTATTGAAACTAGATTAACGAAGCGGTAAACTATAGGTTGCGTCAAATATCCCTCACCCGAGTTAATTTGTATAAAATGGATACATTGGTCGACGAGTTATTTAGCATGCGTCTCGTTTCGACAGTTAATTGAACAAAGGGTTGTCACGCCCCTAAATCCGCATAAAAGCCTAATAAGATTTTGGCATCAACAAATATCCCGAAAATTGCGCACGCAAGGTTGTAAGCATGGGACATACATGATATGCCCCGTCAAATCTCATAGGCGCAATAACTAGGACAACGCACCCGAAATAAACCCGCAAATACCATCACCAAAGCCAAGCAACGCGTCAACTCGAGAGATTTCAATTCAAGCACAACCTAATTTAAATTAGCTAGAAAGCATCGTAAAAACGCGATAAATAAACGCGATAAAACTACACTAGAAAGCAATGAAATCAAAGCATGTAAACCTAAATTAGAAAGCTTGTAAATTATCTAGAAAGCAAGAAATTAAGAAAATACAAACTATATCAATGGAGAGGAGGATGAATAGTGCAACATTCAACCCAATTGGGTGTCAAACCAAGAACAATTGAAGAAGAACCCTCCAAATCCCTCAAACCCTAAGCTATTCTACCCTAAAATCGTGTCTATGTTTATTACAACAAAATTGGTATATATACTAAGTTGGAATTAATTTAGAAAAGAAAAGATAAAGAAAGGAAATGCCAAAATATCTGCAGAAGACAGGGGATCGATCGATCGACCCCTTTGGTCGATCGATCGATCATTGAAATCGTGGCAAAATATTGAAGGATCGATCGATCGATCAAGCAGGGCAGAACCAAGGCAGCTACTGCATTCTTCTTTTCTCCTCTTCTCCTCCTCTTTTGGTTTCCTTATTTTTCCCTCCGCTTAAATCGCCGTAACTTCATCGTTATACACGGAATCGCGCACCGTTAGCGGCCATGCGAAGCTAGCGAGGAGGGATACAACTTGCGTGAAGATGTTGGGCCAGGTGCCCAAGCTATGAAAAGACTAAAATGCCCTTGAACGTGCGGTTATGTACGAAAATCGAGCGGAATGCGTTCGAATTTCACACTTAGCATCCAATTACCTATAAAAGCTCAATTAACCCCTGCAAAACATGTTAACGTAGAAATCCGAGGTTGTCTGGTTAACGAGCATAAATATAGGGAATAAGATACCCGAGGGGGCTAAAATGCGTCCGTTCAGAGGATGAAATACGCAATATTTGCGTATCATCACATCCCCTAACTTACACATTGCTAGTCCCTAGCAATGAAATAGGATGCAACAAGAACTACAAGCAAACCAAAAGCAGGAGATAGTACAAAAGTATGGTATAAAAGCAATAATGCCACTTTCACGGGCGATTCGATTGCAATCAGCATATGCAATAAGCCGTTAAACCCATAGGTCACCCTAGTGGACGAGTGTCTTCTCGTAAGGGTTTTAAAGGATGGTACCCATAAACATCACATGGTTTCCTCAAAATATGCCCAATTACAATATGCGATAAGCCCAACAATGGAGAAAAAGATTTCATACGCATTATTAATAAAGTAAATGAATTCAAACAAAAGTCTGAATCATTAACATTATGGAATGCACCTCATAGAATTGAAACCTTAAAATGTGGGAGGGGAATGAGCACATGCAAAGTTTGATTTGGAAAAAACTTAAATAAATCGAATAAACATTAAAGCAAGCATATATTCAATCCTCACGGGAATTACACTCATCAAGTGAATTCACTCGAAACAGGGAGGTAACACACGGAACATGCGGGCATAAAGAGTAAATTGAAATTGAAATTAGGATGCACACATGTCACAGAAGAAGAATGCTATATATAAATTGAAAAATGTAATCTCAATGAAAGATACCGTACACTAAAATAGGCAAAATGCATTTTCACAGATTATCAAAACTATTATGACTTTTAATTACATGCACCTAAGATCACATAGGACTTTAAAAGGGTTGTAATGTAGGTTGGCTAGGGTATGAAATGAAAGGGATATGTATGTAAAGATTCAAAATGTTCGGGATGAAAACTCGGGATAATGGGAAAATGCGGGCAATATCAAAATTGGAAAATAAGTTCCAAAACGGCATTAGATATAACATCGGGGAGAGTAATCAAAGCTTATTGAACTACATACAACATTTAAAACTTTCTCTTTCTTTTCTTTTCTTCTTTTTCTCATTTTTCTTTTGTTTTCTTTTGATTTTTTCTTTCTCTTTTTCTTCATTTTTTTCACATCTCTCTTTTTCTTTACTTATCAAACTCTCATATGCCTAAATTGCAACCGACATCATAACAACATCATTCAATCCCAAGTAACAATCCAAACAAAGGTATGGAAGGTGTATGTATGGTTTAAAACTCCAATTTAGAGTTGGTTATGGGATTGGGGTTATGAAACGAAAGGCTATATTTAGGCTTAAAGGGGTTAACGAGGGTAAACATATAAGGGTGAGGTCAAGGCTAATATGGGTGATATAACAAAGAGGGCCTATAATCATTTCACAAAGTTTACCCAATTCTCGAGTCAAAACAATATATAAAAATCATTTTCAAGTATGAACTCAAGTAATGAACGGTCAAATGAAAGAATATAGAGATTACCAACGAATTCAACGTTTTTAATGAGAAAAGAATAGTGTATACACTCACAAACGACGAAAGGTACAAAGCTTACTCGGTGTAAGTATATACAATGCACCAAAATATTACCGAGTTATAAAAATCTTAAACCAAATCAATAGAAGAATAAAAGTTCATGTGCTCATAGGATTAAAGTTTAATTCATGAAGTTATTCATAATATCAATAAGTGAGACTAAGGTCTAATAACTTGTAAAATCGAGAATATGCATCATTGGGTTGTCTATTGGATCGGGCAATTATTGAAATTTATCATCGGAAACAAAGGCAAAAATGCCTAAAAATGATAAAAAAAAGAAAGAAAATATTTTTGAAATTTTTGAATTTTTATAAGAAAAGCATACTAAGTAACTAACATGTGAGCAAAAACATGGACTAAAATATGAAATGGATAGAATATCCCACACCCCCTAACTTAAAACTTGACATTGTCCTCAATGTTAATTAAGAACCAAGTCAAAGAGAGGAAAATAGCAATATTACCCAAAGTTAGAGAAATCTCCGTAAGAACAAGTCCAAAGAATCTACAAAACAAGTTAGTACCGAGCATAGTAAAAACAAATAACAAAAAGTTAACTAATTACATTAGACTAAAATAAATAGAAAGAAAGAATAAAAAGCTAACTATATACAACCTACTATTTAGGCTTCACACTAACTATGCACTAGAAGTCTAAATAGCTGAGGGTCCACCGTAAAAACGATTTGACTTTGGAGGATAACCGCTGTACCCTCACATACAAGCATGCCCTCCAAAAAATATGAATTCCGTTTGCACAACGCAAGGCATGTGTAAGGTGAAAGAAATGAACCATCGTCAATTAAAAGTTTTGGAGGGACGATGGGGGGTTTGGATTGAACGGGTGACAAAAACAAGTGGGAACTGAGAAAATCCGAATATCCTCCCAATGATTTTGAAATGGGAATGGGAGGCGGCGCACACGAAGGCACGGATGCAATCGTGGAAGACGACTCGAGCAAGTACTCCTCATCGGGGAAAAGGTTTAAAATATTAAAGTTTGAAACCGAATCATTAGGTACTTGTTTCGATGTGATAATAGAGAATGAAAATGGGGATGAAAGAAATTCAAGCTCATGAGATGAATCATCATCGAATGAAAATTGAGTTTCGAATGAAATAATATCATTTTCAATGATATGTTCTTATTTGGGATCCAAAGAAGAAATCATTTCATTGCAAATAGATATTACGTCATTATCATCCTCACTTTCAATATCTATTACGAGATGGGCAAAGTCTAGAATGGTTTGTTCCAAATTAGGTAAAAGTACCTCATTTGGTTCAAAACATTCCTCGACCTCGAAAGTCTCGAAAGCAAAATCGTCGTCGGACTCAAAAAGTAAATCCAAGTCATGTTCCCACGCACGATTTTCTTCCCGATAACGAGTTTCAAGTTTCTCATTTTCATACATACGCAAACCCTCACCGAATGTCATAGGTCGAGGTGCGAATGCATGAAAATGGGAACTTTGAAAATTACCATTGGACTTAAACGAAAACTCATTATGATACGAATTTTGAAAACTATTCGAATTCGTTTCAAAATTCCTATTATGAGGAGGTAAAGGCCCAAAATCATTATCATCATCATCATCAAAATTCCAATAACCTAAGTTTTTACTTTCGTTAGACTCGCCCAAAGTCATATTTGAATTTGTTATACTTTGGGATTCTAAGTATTCACCGAAAGTCATAGGCTTGTGAGAATTTTGAGAATTATAACAATGATTACCGAAAGAATTGGAATAAGACATGCTTACCCCAAAAATGGCTCGAACTGGCGAATTCCACAAAATAGGTGCGCGCGAGAAAAATTCGAGCGTTTCTAAGTGCTCAAATGTGGAAATCCTGCAAAATATTAGAAAATAATACAAATAGAAAGAAAATACTTATGAAATAATATATCAAATAAAGTATAAAACAAACTCATCCCCGACAACGGCGCCATTTTGACAGCGAGCGAAAAGTGTGGTCGCGTAAGGCCACAGTCGTTGTTTTCTGTCTCGCCGCGACTATACAAGCAAACCTAAGTTACTACTACACTTGCGAGGCAAGCATAGCGATAAGTCGGGTATTGAAAATCCACAGGGATAAGATGCTAGAATTTATATGATTTAATATTCTGAAATAAAAGTGCAAAAGGTGATTACAAACTAAAAAGGAAAAGATGCATAAAAGGGAAATATTATTCAAAGCAAGGGTATTGAAACTAGATTAACAAAGCGGTAAACTATAGGTTGCGTCGAATATCCCTCACCCGAGTTAATTTGTATAAAATGGATACATGGGTCGACGAGATATTTAGCGTGCGTCTCGTTTCGACAGTTAATTGAACAAAGGGTTGTCACGCCCTTAAATCCACATAAAAGCCTAATAAGATTTTGGCGTCAACAAGTATCCCGAAAATTACGAACTCAAGGTCGTAAGCACGGGACATGCATGATATGCCATGTCAAATCTCCTAGGCATAATAACTAGGAAAACACACCCGAAATAAACCCGTAAACACCATCACCAAAGCCAAGCAACGCGTCAACTTGAGTGAGTTCGATTCAAGCACAACCTAATTTAAATTAGCTAGAAAGCATCATAAAAATGCAGTAAATAAACGCGATAAACTACATGTTGATACTAAATTTAACCTGCTGACGTGGACCAAATATGTGAGGTCACGTGTCAATCCACATGGCACTCGCGAACATTTTTTACAACACCTTGACTCCAAGGAACTCAACCTCCCCGACCAACTCAGATGCTCCGAGAAATAAGTATTCTCCGAGCAAATCATACATACCAAGCTACTTAGGCGGTCCGAGCAGCTTAGGCATTCCGAGAAGCTTAGGCAGTCCGAGCTGCACTTCGATCAGAGCATTTATAACCGGATAATTAAGAGGATTAAATGCGCATTAAATGTTGATTATTATCATACAGATGTACATGCCTATTGGACAGCTATGTAACATTCGCATGTACATCCTCAAGGCTATAAATACATTGTAACCTCCTCATTAGCAGGGGACTCAGAATTTCTTGGAAAAACCTGTTATCAAGAATTCCAAGCAAACAGTCAGTAATAACAAAATAGTGGACGTAGGCCATTCCTTCAAGGCTGAACCACTTTAAAATTCTTTTGTCTTATTTATTTTTATCTGTGATTGAATAATTAGAGATAATCTAATTTTTTACATCAACAGGTTGGCGCCGTCTGTGGGAATCGACTGTAATTATCATTTTTCACCAAAACAATTCATCACCAATGGCTGATAATCCTGAATCCAGTAATCGAAATACTGGAAACCCCCCGAATCCATCCGCTCCTCCAAATGTCCAAGATCTGGCTGGAATTATGGCTAATTTGGCTCAAGGCTAGACGGCTATGCAAGAGACTGTGCGACAACTCATGCAAACTATCCAGGGTGGAGTGTCGACCCATTCAGGACAACGAAGTGTTCAAAGAAATACCCGTTTACTTTCTTCATGTATTAGGCAGAGCAATTCATATCGCATTGAGAGATCTGATGATTTTTCTTATCAACCGGGTCGAACTTCGTTAGTACGAGCCACAGATACTGAACAACACATCACTCTGTCTCCAAAAATGACTAGTGCATTGGAGAGATTAAGTAGGGTCTCTCCTTTTGATCGATTGGGCCCTAGGAAGAATAAAAGTCCTCCTAAGGCTGTGTCGAGAAACTTTTGACGACCATCATATCTAAGAGAGGGTTCTATCCAATCACAATCGGTTGCTCGACATGATAGATCCCAGGAAGTAACTTCAACACGATCAATGGCTCGAACCAATAGACCCGAGGAGGGAAAGGATGCATGGAAAGGCTCTATTCAGAGGTTGGAGGACAGACTAGGGGAAATGGCTAAGGCTAAGAATCCTCTACAAAGAACTTTTGTCCAAGGGATGCCTTTTATACAGGCAATTGTGGATTTTCCCACACCATCGAAGTTCAAAGCACCTGTTGTGACCCCTAAATATGATGGAAAAACTGACCCTGTCCTTCATATAGAACAATACCAAGTTGCTGCCGACATCTATGCCGTGCCAGACGAGATGAGATGCAGGGCATTTTCGGGAACTCTTACCGGATCTGCACAAATATGGAACAATAATCTTCCTCGGGGGAAGATTTCAACTTTCTTTCAACTGGCCGAGCTCTTCATTGGAAATTTCTATTTTGGAGCAAAACCAGTTAAACGAGTGGCACATTTGTTAAGTATTAGACAAAAAATAGGTGAGAGCACCAGGGATTACATAACTCGTTTCAATAACGAGAAGCTCAAAGTTATTGATTACGAAGAAAAGACAGCAATTACTGCTTTGATGAGTGGACTGTTGCCCAGTAAATTGTATTATACTTTGGTCAAAGATCCACCCAGAACCATGTCAGAATTAATGGCAAAAGTGACCAAGATCATGAATGCCGAGGAGGCTATGGCTACGAAGAAGAACATGGACACCAAAGAGACCAAGGTGGAGGTTGATAAGGCTAAAAAGAAAGAACAATGGTGGTGATAAACAGTCAAAAGCAAAACCATCATGGGAAGTATTGAAGAAATTTGAAAATTATACTCCTTTGAAAGTAGACATAAACCACGTTCTAGAAGATATCAAGAACAAAGAGGAGCTAAACTGGCCCGAGAAAATGAAGACAGATCCTGACAAGAGGAATAAGGCCAAATATTGCGAGTTCCATAAAGACCATGGTCACACGACCAAAAATTTCATAGCTCTCCGGAATGAAATCGAAGCACTCATCAGACGAGGAAAGCTGTCCAAGTATGTTGATCGAAGAAATGAAAGAAAAAGCAATGACCGAGCAAGACAGAGGGATAGATTTCCTTGTCGAGCAGAAGAAAATAAGAAAAGACATCATGAAGATGATCCGAAAGATGACCCCGATCTCCCCAAGAGACCAAGACATCCAAAGCGTGAGGTATTTTCAATTCATTTTGGAACATTTTATTGTAATGTTATTATAGGTGGAGATGCAGGAGGTGGGGACCTTACTGCGGAAAGGAAAGCTTACCTCAATGAGGCTCAAGCTTGTTCATACATTCAGCGAATAAATCTAGCTGAGGATGATCGCCCGAGGAAGGTGAACAAAGAAAAACTGGTCATCGGTTTCTCCAAGAACGACCTCGCAGGTGTACCATATCCTCATGATGATCCACTGGTGATCAAAATGAGGATGAAGGAAGTAATAATTTGAAGGGTACTGGTGGATAATGGTAGCTCGTTGGATATCATGTTCTACTCATGCTTCGATAGTTTAAATCTAAAGTTATCTCAGTTGGAACCTTATCACAGTCCCCTCCTCAGGTTTGCTGGCGAGAAAGTTTTTCCACTTGGGACGATCAAGTTGGATATGTTCATCAGTACATGGCCTGCTTGTCGAACAGAAAGAGTACGTTTCTTTATGATGGATAAGAATGTCCAGTCAGCTTACAATATCATCATGGGAAGGGTAGGATTGAAGAAGTTCAAAGCAGTACCATCTACTGTACATCAATTCCTGAAATTTCCAACCAATTTTAGAGTGGGAGTTGTGAAGGGTGACCAAAAAGTAGCTCGGGAATGTTACTACTCATCTGCCGAGCAAGAAGAACTGGAGGAATCTAGGAAAAAGACTACTACTTACCAAGTGGATGAAGGTGTAGAGATTGAAACATTGGATCCTAGAGACGAGTCGCAGCTCGTGGAAGGTCAGGTGGTGGAAGCTACTGAAAATATCATTCTGGACGACGAACACCCAGAACGAACAACTCAAATAGGTTCGTCATTAGATGCCTCACTAAAAAAGGAATTGATAGTTTTCCTAAAAAGCAGAAAATAAACTTTTGCTTGGATTCATGAGGATATGCCAGGAATAGACCCAAATTTCTTATGTCACGAGCTTAATGTGAATAAGGAGATCAAGCCAGTGAAGCATAGATGAAGAGTGTTCAGCCCTGAGAAAAATCAAGCCATACAAGAGGAGGTCGAGAAGCTCCAGAAAGTTTTCTTTATTGATGATGTCAAATATCCAGACTGGTTGGCAAATGTAGTAATGGTGAAGAAGAAAAACAACAAGTGGAGGATGTGTGTAGAATTTACCGACCTTAACAAGGCATGCCCAAAGGATCATTTTCCTTTGCCCCGAATTGATCAATTAGTGGATGCTACCTCGGGACACGAGTTATTGAGCTTCATGGATGCTTATTCTGGTTACAACCAAATTAAAATGAAACCTGAAGACAGGGAGAGTACCTCTTTCATTACCCCTAGGGAAACTTATTATTATAATGTTATGCCTTTTGGTTTGAAAAATGCAGGTGCAACATGTCAACGGCTGATGAACAAGGTATTTGCAGAACAAATCAGTTGCAATATGGAAGTTTATGTTGATGATATGCCGACGAAGAGTAAGAGAGCCGTTGACCAACTAATTGACCTAGGCCAAACCTTTGATCAACTAGATAAATATCAAATGAATTTGAATCCCACCAAGTGCATATTCGGAGTACGAGAAGGCATGTTTCTCCGGTATATTGTCAACCAACGAGGAATCGAATAAAACCCATAGAAGATCAACGCTCTATTGGGACTACGATCTCCAACGACGAAGAAGGAAGTACAACGTCTCACTGGGCGAGCTACAACACCTAATAGATTTGTATCACGAGCAATAGATAGATGCCTCCCATTCTTCAAAACACTCTGAAAAATGTTTGAATGGAATGATGAATGCGAGAAGGCTTTTTAAGAATTGAAGAAATATCTGGGTGCACCTCCATTGTTATCTAGGCCAGTGATGGGGGAAAGATTGTACTTGTATTTAATAGTGTCGGAGAATGAAGTTAGCTCGGCATAGATAATAATGGAGGATGGAGTGCAAAAACCAATCTATTACACTAGCAAAGACTTTCGAGGAGCAGAGATCAGATATTCAAGACTGGAAAAGTTGGCACTAGCATTGATCGAGGCGAGTAGGACAATGAGACCGTATTTCCAAGCTCATACCATAATTGTGTGTACTGATATGCCACTAAGGCAAGTTCCTCATAAACCAGAAAAATCAGGGAGATTGATGTACTGGGCAGTAGAACTTGGTGAATATGACATAGTTTATGAGCCTAGATCATCGCTAAAAAGGCAAGCAGTAGCAGATTTTATAGCAGAGTTCACCTATCCTGATACCTTCGAGGAGCAAAAGTTGCACACCGACCAACATGTGGATGTTACAGGATCATCAAATTTAAACCCCGATCAACTTAAGGTGGTCGGCGAGTAAGAGAAGATGGTCGACGAGTAGAAAGAAGTGCTAGAGGAGGATAAAAGGAAGCAGTAAATATTCTATCGAGGAACTCTGTCCGATCAAAAATTTGAAGACAAGGTACCTATATGGAATCTATATGTAGATGGCTCATCTTGCACTACAGTCTCTGGAGCAGGGATTGTTTTGAACAGCCCGGATGAGATCGATGTGGAGTATGCTCTGCACTTCCAATTCAAGGCTTCTAATAATGAGGCTGAATATGAAGCTATGATTGCAGGTCTTAATTTGGCAAAAACCATGGGGGCAGAGCAAGCTATTGTATTCAGTGACTCGCAATTGATCGTAAATCAAATGCTGGGAGTATATGTAGCCAAAGGATAATTAATGATCAAATATCATAAAAAAGTGATGGAGATTTTATCAAGTCTGATGGCAGTGCAGATAATTAGAATACCAAGATTGGAGAATGCAAGAGCAGATGCCTTAGCTTGGTTAGCCTCAGCAATACGCACTGAGCTACGAAGAATAATCCCAATAGAAATCTTGGCTAGTCGGAGCATAGATGAAGACCTAATGACGAACTTTATTACCCTTGATTTAGGACCATCTTGGATGGATCCCATCAGGGCATATATTGAAGAAGGGGTTTTTCCAACTGATAAACTCGCAGCCAAGAAACTGAAGTTTAAAGTTGCTCGTTATGTACTGACTAATGGCATTCTATATAGATGAGGAATCATAGCAGGTTTGCAGAGATGTATCCATCCCTCTGAGGTGAAAGACTTGATTAAATAGGTACATGAAGGGTCTTGTGGAGCCCATGTAGAAGGTCAGACGCTTTTGCAAAGAATAATGACACAAGGATACTATTGGCCAACGATGAGGGCTGATTGCATAGCCTATGCTAAAAAATGTGACAAATGTCAACGCTTCTCCTCTATCAGAAGAACTCCCCAAGCATTATTGACACCCATTACTTCCCCTTGGCCATTCGCCATGTGGGGAATTGATTTGTTCGGGCCACTTCCAACGACCAGAGGAAGGACTAAATATCTCGTTGTTGTAGTGGATTACTTTACTAAGTGGGTGGAAGCCGAGCCTCTTGTCGACATGATGTATGAAAAGGTGTACCAATTTATTTGGAAGAATATCATCTGTAGATATGGTCTTCCCCATGCATTCATCATCGACCATGGAACACAATTTGACAATGAAGAGTTCGCTGCATATTGTCATCAGTCGAACATATTAAAAACCCACTCTGCACCAGGCCATCCCCAGAGCAATAGGAAAATTGAAGTGACGAATAGAACGCTGTTGAATGGCTTGAAGAAAAGATTAAATGATGCAAAGGCAAATTAGATCAACGAGCTTTATTCTGTACTATGGGCTTATCGTACTACTCCACGAGCAGCCACAGGAGAATCTCCATATATGCTGGCATTTGGAAGTGAAGCTGTTATACCTGCCGAGCTGGGGCTCCCAACACACAGAGTGATGAATTTCAATTCTCCCATCAGCGACTTGATGAGAAGATTAGACTTGGATATGCTCGAGGAAGTTAGAGAAGAAGCAGCCATCAGGAATGATGCATACCAGCAACGAACAACTCTGTTCTACAACAAGAGAGTGATGAAGTGCGACCTGAAAGAAGGAGACTATGTGCTAAAGAAAGTAATTCAAAAGCATAACAAACTGGAAGCTAACTGGCATGGGACCTATAGAGTAACAGAGGTTGTTCGACCAGGGACGTATAGGATCGAAACCTTAAAAGGAGAGGAGTTTAAGAATGCATGGAACGCAGAGCATCTTCGCAAATATTATCAGTAGTTCAATCCCTATGTAATGCAGTTTTCTTCAAAATGAATAAAAGTTTTGGATGTTTTGCCCAATTCTCTCCTTTTGTTAAAAAAATTTCAGAGTACTAGTTCTACACACTACGCATCAAGCCCATCAAGCCCAGAAACACCAACTACGGTTGGTTGGGAAGAAAATCCACCAACTAAGGCTGGTCGGGAATAAAAAATTTCCCAGAAACACCAACTACGATTGGTTGGAAAGAAAATCCACCAGCTAAGGTTGGTCGGGAATGAAAAATTTCCCAAAAATACCAACTACGATTGGTTGGGAAGAAAATCCACCAGCTAAGGCTGGTCGGGAATAAAAAAATTCCCAGAAACACCAACTACGGTTGGATGGGAAAAAAATCCACCAGCTAAGGTTGGTCGGGAATGAAAAATTTCCTAGAAATACCAACTATGGTTGGTTGGGAAGAAAATCCACCAGCTAAGGTTGGTCAGAAATGAAAAATTTCCCAGAAATACCAACTACGGTTGGTTGGAAAGAAAATCCACCAGCTAAGGTTGGTCGGGAATAAAAAATTTCCCAGAAACACCAACTAAGGTTGGTCGGGAATAAAAATCCACCAGCTAAGGTTGGTCGGGAATAAAAATCTACCAACTAAGGTTGGTCGGGAACAAAAACCACCAACTCCGGTTGATCGAAAACAGTTGGTTAAACAAATGAAAGTCATTTTAGGGCTTAAAATTAAAAAGTGATAAATTTCTTGATACTTATGACATTTTAAACTACCACCATAGTTGGTCAAAAATCGAAATATCACCAACTCTGGTTGATCGTCAGATGATTATCAGCAATTCAGGATAATCAACAATAAGCTTTCACCAACTTTAGTTGGTCGACAATTTAAAATAACACAATATTGTTATCTTTTTAACAAATATACATACGCATTCATTAATAAATAAAATAAATGTCTTACAAAATATTTCCAAAAACAATGACAATTAAATTGCAAAGAATTTTTTTTCATTAAATCCAGAACAAAATACATCGAGGATGAAATATTACATAAAAATTGTTACATCAAGAATCCTATTCTATTGGTTTCTTCCCCTCTGCCTTTGAAACAGGTTCTTCACCAGCGGGAGGATCGTCCAAGGCATAGGGGGAATTGATGAAATTCAGATCTTTGAGCATCCTGACATTCATTACTGATGACCGATCAAGTAGGTGCTCCGGGCGAGATATCTCAATGTTGGAATGAAGACTGTAGTCACCGAGATATTTGGAGATCAAACACAGAGGGATTGCCCGAGAAGGAATCCAGCTCATATCAAGCTTGAAAGGAGGCACTGGTAAATCAAGCAACCCAGGATTGTAATAATCCCATAAGTAGTGACCCTGCTCCAATTGCAATACACCCAGTGCATTCAGCCATCCTTGTTTATAACCTTCATTATTCGCTTGATGGATTCGATCATCAAGATGGTAAAGGGCTTCATTATAACCAGCCATCCAAAATTCTCTAGGCTGCTTATGAAGTTGGTAAGTCAACCTTTCCAGCTACTCGTGGAGATTCTTTACAAAAATTTCTTTATTCTCCAAGGCGGATCCTTGTGTAGAAAGTTGCTCGTTAAGGTCCAGAATCTTCTTGGACATCTCTGCCAGAGCTTTATTCTTCGCAACCAACTGAACTGCTTGATTTTCCAAAGATGCTTGAGTTCTTGCCTCTTCAATAGTAAGCCGAGCAGCCCTTGCTCGTCCCCGAGAAGCTCTTGCTCGTCCGCGAGCAGAAGTAGAGGCTCCAGTTCTCTTCAAGGTTTCCAATTCGTCTCTCAGATTGGCATTTTCGACCTCCAAGAAAGAAAAACCTTCATCGTTGATAGGAACCAAGGCTCCCGAGGTAGAGGCTGCAGATTTCAGCTGAGATATCTCTCCTCGCAAATTATTGTTTTCCTACTCTAACAATTTGGCGATCTGCCTATGCTCTTCAACCTCGGTCTTCAAAGTCCTTTCCCTTATATCATAAGCAGCAACCAACTTATCATATCCCTTATTAGCACTTAGTTGCTGATACTTCTTCTCATATCCCTGATGAAAAAGGATAGTAGACTCCTTGTACTGTTGTTGAAGTTCCTCGAGGGTACCCTGGAGATCTTCAATCATCTCATAGTATGCCACATTATTAACAACTGCACGATCGAGCAAGCATTTTAAATACTGGTAGGCTTCAACTGCTCGTTCTGAAGCATCTAGACCGAGGATAATAACGATTTCAGATTCATTCAAGTCAGCATGGCCAACCTTGAAGTAGTCGTTACATTTTTTCATCAGTTATGTATCATGGGCTGACAAGAGTTCCATTCTAGCCATAAACTAGTAAAGAAAAGAGATGGAAAGAATCAATAAAATGCAGACAGAGCAAGAAGAATAAAGGCAGAGCAAGAAAAAGGGAATTAAGTTGCACAACTAAAACTTCAAATTTTATTACATCATAAAAGAAGTATATAGCCCAGAGTTACATTTAACAAAAAAGCAAAGAGAAAAAGTCCGAACAACTCTACACCTTCTCCTTGTCTCCTAAAACTTTCTCGGGAGGTTGGGATGAAGAGATAGGTTTCTCGGATGGCGTAGAAGGTTGCTCGGAGGGTGTTGGAAGTTGCTCGATTGAAATGCTGGTTGGTTGAAGTTTCTCGCAAGAGGTCTGGACAACTGGGGGATGAGAAATCTGATCTCCGACCACCATAGAGGATTCCTCGGAAGTAGCTTCGTCTTCTTCTTCCCCGGGAGAAGGAGGGGGGCCAGGAATGCGTCGCTGAAATAGGTCTGAATTCTTATCGACATTCATCTCTCTCAGAGCAGCCACCCAACCATCCCTGAAATATTTAAGGATGCCATACTCCATTTGTGAGATCATAGCAGCCAAACCCTAATTCCACCCCTTATCCCAACCAGCGCTGAAGGATTTCTTAACAGCCTTTCTCCATTTTTTCTCTCTCCGAGGAGGTCCTTTCCCTAAGGAGCTCCTCAATACCCTTCAGCTTATTCTCAACTTCTTCCTTCTGACAACCAACATCACGAAGCCTGTTTAACTCTTCCTCAGCAGACTTGAGCTTACTTTCAAGATCTCCAGCATTTTGGAGCTTCCCCTCGAGCTCTTTATTCTTACTTTCCAAGTCTTTTATCTTCTTCTCCAAACCATTGGAGACTTCAACATCTTTATCTCTCTCTTTCTCGATGGTTTTTAGTTGCTTCCCCCAAGAAACTTTGTCTTCGTCATACTTCTAACGAGAATCCTTTAAGGACTGTGACAGACCTACAAAAGCCTCCTCCACACCTGACGAGGAGCTCGAAGCTTTAATAGCTTCATCCTTTTTCAGAATGGTGTTGAAACAAGTTACCAACTGGAAAAAGAAAATAATTGTAAGTCAGTGCAAGGAGATAACATTGAAAAATGAAAGTTTAAAATAGTAATACTTACAGAGGCAATATGTTGAGCTGCCAAGTTAGTAACCCTCTCCCAAGAAAGATTTTCTTCAACACCTTGGATCTCGGGGATAATCCAAGACTTCACCGAGCCCACGGCAGAGCTCGGAGCAACAAAAGTGGGAACACCACTTCCAGTAGTTAGAGGTTGAGAGATGGATTCAGCCAAATTGTCCGAGGAGCTTTTCTTCAACTTCCTCGTGAGAGAAGGAACATTCTCGACCAAGGATGTCATCTTGGTCGGTGATATAAATATAACCTCGCTTGGAGGGAAAACAGCTGCAATCTTGCTTGGAGCCACATGGGGCTTCTCGGTAACCTTCTTAGTAGCAGCTGGAGGAGGTGCATCAATTTTTCTTATCCTTTCTTCTGGGATATCCTGCTTACTTTTCTTTGCCTCTCCAGCATTAGAGGCAGACTTATCGAAGAGGGCAGGAGCTCTTCTTCTCTTCATTCTATCACTGAGAGGAATATGCGATTCATGAGAAGAACCTTCAGAAACTATTGCTAGTTCTATGTTACTTATCACTAGACGAGTAGTGAAAGACAAGGTGTAACTCTTGTACTGCAACAAGTACGAGGCTGATCTGATATGTTCGTCAGCGACAGTTTGATGCAAACCCCAGATAAGTTTCAGATGCTTTAAATTAACTTCTGTCTCCTTTGGAAACCTTCTTTTGCTGTCAACTGCAAATAAATAAAAATCAAAATATCAGTGACGCATTTTATCGAATATAAAGAAAACATGATTTCAAAAACTAAATAAAATAAAAATAACCTATCCCATTGCCATAGGGAGGGCATCTAGGACCCTGATATACGTCATTTTCAGTTAATGGAGCATGTTGCCAATTTTTCATAACAACCCCATGCTCGAAGTAATCCCCGTTGGCATCTGGGAGATTGACAACTAAAGCCCTATTTAAAAACCTAGTTTTCAAATAAAAAGTACTATCACCGACAGCCCATCTATAGCAAAATATAATCTCTAGAATTCCTAAACGGGTTCCATGAATCTGATTTAACCAATGGACTCCATTAACTATTCTCCATGTATTGGGGGCTATTTTTACAGGTACCACGTCAAAATATTGACAGAATTCAAAACACAAGGGATTTGGAGGAAAATAAAATCCACATTCGGCTACAAAGAGACTGGGGAACCAATGTCCCTCAGCCAAACGAAAATAAATAGAAGGACGAGAAAGTTCTTCCAAAATGACCCAGGAAGGAATAGAAAAATTAGAACGAAATTTATCAAGCGACTCAATAAGGTAAACCATGATGAACAAAGAAAATAAAGAGAAGGAAGAAGATCTTACAGAAGAAGGGTAGATCAGTTGATAACGAACGATGGAAGGAATGAACGCACAAGATGGAGAAGAAATGGAGAGCTCAAAGATACAGATTTGAAAAAGGTGATGAAACGATAGGATTTTTTGCAACGCTTAAATACCTTACCTTGGGAAGGGGTAAAAATAATGATTACAAAGAGAAACGTTTGCGCTACCGGCGACTAAAAGGACAAAAAAGGCACGGAGACCAAAGCAGTTAGAAAAATTCAAAAAGTCTGATTCCACGAATTCGAAAGGAAAAATAAATACAAGGAAAACACTCCTAAAATTCAGGATGACTATTTAATCCCACCATATTTTGAGAAGAATGTTCCACACTCCTCAACCTCGAACTGTGAAACATTCGGGGCTTCTGTTGATACTAAATTTAACCTGCTGACGTGGACCAATTATGTGAGGTCACGTGTCAATCCACATGGCACTCACGAATATTTTTGACAACACCTTGACTCCGAGGAACTCAAACTCCCCGACCAACTCAGATGCTCCGAGCAATAAGTATTCTCTGAGCAAATCATACATACCAAGCTACTTAGGCGGTCCGAGCAGCTTAGGCGGTTCGAGAAGCTTAGGCGGTCCGAGCTACACCTCGATCCGAGCATTTATAACCGGATAATTAAGAGGATTAAATGCGCATTAAATGCTGATTATTATCATACAGATGTACATGCCTATTGGAAAGCTATGTAACATTCACTCGCATGTACATCCTCAAGGCTATAAATACATTGTAACCTCCTCAATAGCAGGGGACTCAGAATTTCTTGGAAAAACCTGTTATCAAGAATTCCAAGCAAACAGTAAGTAATAACAAAATAGTGGAAGTAGGCCATTCCTTCAAGGCTGAACCATTTTAAAATTCTTTTGTCTTATTTATTTCTATCTGTGATTGAATAATTAGAGATAATCTAATTTTTTACATCAACACTACACTAGAAAGCAATGAAATCAAAGCATGTAAACCTAAATTAGAAAGCTTGTAAATTATCTAGAAAGCAAGAAATTAAGGAAATACAAACTATATTAATGGAGAGGAAGATGAATAGTGCAACATTCAACCCAATTGGGTGTCAAACCAAAAACAATTGAAGAAGAACCCTCCAAATCCCTCAAACCCTAAGCTATTCTACCCTAAAATCGTGTCTATGTTTATTACAACAAAATTGGCATATATACTAAGTTGGAATTAATTTAGAAAAGAAAAGAGAAAAGAAAAGAAATGCCAAAATATCTACAGAAAATAGGGGATCGATCGATCGACCCCTTTAGTCGATTGATCGATCATTGAAATCGTGGAAAAATACTGAAGGATCGATCGATCGATCAAGCAGGGCAGAACCAAGGCAGCTACTGCATTCTTCTTTTCTCTTCTTCTCCTCCTCTTTTGGTTTCCTTGTTTTTCCCTCCGCTGAAATCGCCGTACCTTCATCGTTATACATCGGAATTGAGCACCGTTCACGGTCATACGAAGCTAGCGAGGAGGGATACAACTTTCGTGAAGATGTTGGGCCAGGTGCCCAAGCTGTGAAAAGACTAAAATGCCCTTGAACGTGCAGTTGTGTACGAAAACCGAGCGAAATGCGTCCGAACTTCACACTTAGCATCCAATTACCTATAAAAGCTCAATTAACCCCTGCAAAACATGTTAACGTAGAAATCCGAGGTTGTCTGGTTAACGAACATAAATATAGGGAATAAGATACTCGAGGGGAATAAAATACGTCCGTTCGGAGGATGAAATACGCAATATTTGCGTATCATCAAGTAGCACCTTAATGCCAAAAATGCATTGACAAACTCAACGGCAAAAGAGATATTCCTTTTTTCACGATTAGAATTTCCTAAACTCAAAAGGGTTGGTGTTCTCATAAAAAGTGTATAAAAGTATGATTCATCGACGGGGGTGGAGTTCGCCAAAGGGTCAAACTGCCGAAGAAAGGACCCACAATCTTCTGAGTTGGGAAAAAATAAAAGCAACCGTGTTTTAAAAACCGATCAATGGGTGGGTTAATTATTGATGGGTCGTATATTGTGGATGTGTTAAAAAATGGGATTTTAGAAAGCAACATGGGTTAAAATAAGGTTTTTTTTTCACCCACTTATGTCTTTAACTCACCCAGCTCTTCTATATGTGTACTACAATTATTTTTGTTATATTTTTTAATGAAAATGGAAGGAAAAAGAGAAAAAAGTACATTTTTTAATAAATAAAATTGGGACGAAAATGAGAACAAAAGAAATAGTTTTTAGTTTAATAACTAAAAATTGGAAAAAAAAGAAATAAAAATAGTTTTTACTTTCTATAATATATAATAATTGGGACAAAAAGAATTTTTTTTTCTACTTTTTAATAAATAAAAATTGGGAGGAAAAAGAGGAAATTGGGCCGAAAAAAAGAACAAAAATAAAAAAATGTAATAAATAAAATTGGGAGGAAAAAGATAAAAAAAATTGTTTCTTAATAAATAAAAAGTGTTATGAAAGAAAAAAAATAGTTTTTGTAATAAATATAAAAACGAACTAAAAAGAGAAAAAAGAAGTCTGTTTATTCTGAATATATAAAAACTGTGATGAAGAGAGAACGAAAAAACATTTTTTTTATTATTTTTAATAAATAAAGAATGTGGCGTAAAAAACATTTCCTATTTTAAACAAAAAAGTTGTTTTTATTTATTAAATTAATTTTTATTCGTTAAATTAATTTTTATTTATTAAAAAACTAAAATAAAATTTGTTCTATACGTATTCTATTTAATAATTTATTAATTTAATAAAGTGTCTTAAGTAAATAAAGAAAATCAATAGTTTACATGTGATTTCGTAAATTGTACCTCAGTAGCTCTTTTTAATTGGATATTGTTGTGAAATAAAGGCACAAAGAAAATTTAGAGAGAGTATAAGCTTCTCATTCCATTGGTATATCAATACACAAGGGGGTATCACCCCTGTTTATATAACATTATCAGGGTTCATAAAAGAAGCCTTATTAATTGTGGAATACAAATGGACATTCGCTAAGTACATATTATATAACACTCCCCTTCGGATTACATTATTTCAACCATTCAATAATTGTTGCCTCATTAAAACTTTACCCAGGAAAAATCCAACGGGAAAAAATCAAAGTGAAGGAAAAAGAGTACAACTTTGTAATCATTGAATCGATATTGGACCCGCTTAATGTTGCCCCGTTACAAACTTTACTAGGAAAACCTAATGAAAAAAACCTAATTAAAGGAAAAAGAGTACAACGTGCATATGTCCAAGTTATCATATTTTTCTATTCTCCCCTAATAAGATGCTCCCGATGATTAGATACTCCCCTTATTGTGTCATTTCTCCAATGATTGAGTCGATGCATATTAGCCTCGTACACAATATTTTTTAATGTTCCTTTCGGCAATGACTTGGTGAAGAGATCAAATAAGTTGTTACATCAATCTCATTTTTCTTATAAATCTCGAATTTTATTAAGTGGGGTGAACATGTAACTATATCGAATCTATTTAACTTCAATGGCATGACTCTCCTAGAGTTCATGTATTGCATAACTCTTCTGAAGTTCATCTTTGTAAAAAACGAAAATGCTATACATATCTCCATTAATGTAGCTTCTTTGAATTTGAGTTATACATGCATCATTTCTTTCATAGGTAGTGGTGATAACATGTGTTCCTGGGGGTAAGTCACAAGTGTTTTGTTTATTTATTGTGAATATCACAGAGATAACTCGTGTCAACATAACTAACTAGAAATGGATTGTTAGATTTAAAAGTATCACACAAATAAATTCATGAATATATCACATAATATGATTGATTTAGACATATACTTGCAAGTCAATGGTAATTATTTCTTTTTAAGAGATTGAGTGTGAATACTATGTCCAATATCATGCATCTTGCTACGCATAGGGATATACTAATAACGTACAAGTATGGTACTTATAGACGAAACTCAATAATGCAATAATATATATATATATAGTAATTCTGGCCCAAAGCTATAATTGTTATCATCTTTAAGACGATATAAATATTTTAACATCCAAAGAATGGAGACAATGGTTATAAAAAATGGTGTTCTTAATATCTGCTTAATTATTGTAGGACTTTTCAATCCACTTAACTGATGGATTAACGTTTAACCAAATTAGTCTCGATCTACAAAATGAGATAATAACTAATTACCCTAAGGTCATTCATTTTGAATTACTTATTTGGGTATTTTGCATTTCAATTGGGCTCTTCAGGAGAACACCCTTTTAAGGATATTTGTGTAATAACACATTAACATAAATGACTATTTTAATACCCTTCCTTAGACTTGTATATATATATATCCATTCAGATTTTTTTACGTTGTATAATGAACGATTTATATGAATTAAGTACATACTCCGTGGATTTGCTTCAGGCAAAGAAAATCCTTCTAGGATTCACATATGTATTATTTGTGTAAGTCCCATATAAATAAGGAGTTATAATATTCATGTGTCTCATATATAATATATTTTAAAAACTGTTAAGTCAATAAGATATTTGAAAATTATTCATGGTCGTAACAAGATAGTATATTCGTATATAATAAATATGGGGTTTCTACATGAAACATTTTGCCATAAATAGGCCTATAAATTGAGTTGATCAAGATCGAAGCCTTCTCGTTCAACTCGCTAAATTCGAGTCCAAATTTATGGGAGTTTGCGTCGAGATCATCTTGAGCCAAAATTTCAAGTCCGAACTCTATTCAGTCCTGTGTCAGAGCCCGAATTAGGCCCGAACCCGAAAAAATATGCATATTTATTTATTTTATGAAAATGAATGTAATGTGCTATAGATATATGCAATATATTTAAAGAGGTGTAAACAAAGGTTTTTGGTGTTTTATTCTTTCATACTAAAACTTTTAAAATTTATAATGTTTATTTAAAGGTTGTACACAATTTTATTTATTTTTTTTATAATTTTACTTTAATTTTTATGATTATTTATGCCTTAAATAAAATTATATTTCAAAAAATATGTTTATTGATATCGAGTTTGGTTGGTGCGAACACGAGCCCGAAGCCTGTAGTAGAGTGTGAGCCGAGCTTGAACTATAAGGATTGTGAGGGAATTATCTAGACAATTCGATTTATCCGAATTAGGTGACACCTACCCAATAGCACGAATAAGGATAACGGGTTAAGGATGAGAACAAAAATAAGTCCAATCAGAGAAAATCTCAGAGGCACGATTAGTTCGATCAAGATGAAACTACATCCAAAGCTCCTAATGTAATACCCCGCATTTTTGATTGAATTGAAATTGAACTCTAAAAAATAAAAAATAAATAAAAATCAAAAAACGATGCCAGTATATATATTCAAAATGTTTGGAAATGAAGCTATGCCAGTATATATATTCGAAATGTTTGGAAATGAAAAGATAAAATGAATTCATTGAGATACGAATATGCGACTTAAATATTAGAAGTGAATTAACGCGTAAAAGGATCGAGGGGGATAAATTTGGGGCAATGGCATTTTTGTAAATAAACTAAACCTAGGTATAGATAGAAAAGAAGAGAAGAAGTCTTTATTTTCTCATTTCAGAAAAGGGGTATAAGGTTTGGTAGAGAGAGAGTAAGAAGAGAAGAAAGCTAAGAGGATTTTAAGAGGATTCAACTTCTCCAGACAATCCAAGGCAAGTTAATAACCTATATGTGTATAATATGTATCAATACAGAAATTTCACGTAAACATGTATTTTGATCCCTAAATTTATATGAAATTAATGTTAAAAATGATATGCAATGTATTAGGATCACCTTCCATGTAGATTCAAATACAATAACATCATTATAAGGATTGAGTTGTAGAACAACCTCTTAAATTTGAGAAATCTATGAAATTGAGTAAATCGTCATATTAAAAAAACTGTTTTGAACTATTTTGGTAGAATCTTGTTCTGAACAACTTTGTAGTTTTAAGTTTCTTCAAAAACGGATCGAAAAATCCTCGAATCTGCGTTTTAAGTTTTGTGCATAAAGTTGTCGAAAATAGGGACGAATGTTATAGGTTAGTTTTGGGTCTGTTTTACGCCGAAAATGGAAGTGTGCTACCAATTACCCATAGAAAATCATATTCTGAACAACTTTGTAATTTTAAGTTTCTTAAAAAAGGATAGAAAAAGCCTCAAATCGGCGTTTTACAATTCTGAATACAAAGTTATTAAAATAAGAGTGCTAATGTTTTTCATGTTGTTAGTAAGATAATTATGGTGTTGTGCCTAATATCCTAACTTAATCACATACTTATGGTTATTAGGGATATATAACCTTGAAATGATTTGATGTTGAATTAGTAAATTAATGTTGTAAATTATGTTATACTGTAAATAATGACTATTGTATAACTCGAGTAATAGACTTGACACGATTGTATATATACATAAGCGTGAAATTGTTTTACATGTATATTGTCGAGTATAGACTAGACTAGTCCTTCGGTCGACGTAGGCACATGTTGAATGCGATTTTTTATAATTGATCCGGTTAGGTTTCGCTCGAGTGCCGTGTCGGAGATAAACGACCGAAACCGGACACATGGTTGTAATGCGGGTCGGATAGAAAGACCTTGGAACGTCATGTGATTTAGGACTTAGTATGATTTCCCTTGCCACGTAATATTGGGGAATATTCCTGTCACTACACCAAATCTGCCCATTTGTCCAGGTCATTGACCTTGACAAATCCACCTTGTCAAGGTCAATGACCGTGACATTTCGAGGCGAGACAACTTTTTTTGTCACGGTCGTGTCACGGTCATTGACCTTGACACAAAACTCGCATTTTGTGTCACGATCGTGTCAAGGTCAATGACCGTGACACGTTTGTCACGGTCAATGACCGTGACAAAGCCATGACCCTTAATAAAAAAATTGTCACGGTCATTGATCGTGACACATCCGTGACAATTTTGTCACGAACGTGTCACGGTCAATGACCGTGACAATTCTGGGCAGAATTTAAAAAAAATCTGCTGGGCAGTATGGCCACTGCCACTGCCCAGCAGTATATTTATACCTGCTATAGCAACGTTGTACCTGTTCCAAACATCATATATCCGAACAAACTAAAGATAATGCAAATATATATTCAAATAAGAAACTGTTTAAAAAGAAACAACATCACCATCATTTTATCTCAAATCTACAAACTATTTGCATGGAAAAGAGATTTTGTACCGCGACGCTCGGGAACACCTCCTTATCCCTCCCTTCTCGTCCGAATAGCCACATAAGTATAGAGCATATGTGGCCTACCCTTAGGGCCACTCCTTGTCCCCTGAATTGAAATAAAGTAAAATTAGTATCCGCCCCTCAAATATAGATAAATATAAATCGTAATTGAAATCGAAATCGACATATAAATATAAATACATTACCTGTAGTGTCACTTAAACAGCTAACTTGAGCTCATATGGCATCCAAGTGTGATGTAGTTATAATAACTTGAGCTCATATGGCTAACTTGAGCTAATTAAAGGTATGAAACGTATATTCATGGATTAGTATAAACAAAACTTAGATGTAGTTGTAATATTTATGTATTAATCTCCTCTCTCCACACACACACTACACAAGAGTGAAAATGATAAAGTGCAGATTAAGTAAAAGCATTAAAAATGGATGTTTCGGTACAAATTGAAATATTTATTACAAATTGAAAAATTATTTCAAATTCGGGTTATCATCAAAAATGGATTGATATTCGGTAGGAGCAGCCAAGTCATCCACACTACTATTTAGACGCCTTGGCGCGTGTTGGACAATTGACCACGGCTCGTTGTTGATATACTCTGAGTAAAACACTTGCTTAACCTTTTGAAATGCACAAACAAACGGCTCATCACTCACATGGCCGTTACTCTTCAACTTGGACAAGTCAACCATGATCAAATTGATGAGAGGATCAACTTTACAAGCATTTTTATCCTCGACTGTTACCCATTCACATTAAAATACAACCTCTTTGAAGCTTATATAATCCAATTCAAATATATATTGTCACGGACTTGTCACGGTCGTGTCAAGGTCAATGACCGTGACAAAAAAATGCATGTTTTTTGTCACGGTCAATGACATTGACAAGGCTGGCCGGCTGAAAGGTGACAATTTGCCCATTTTGGTGTAGTGTGTTTAGGAATAATTTTATGACTTGTTCCCCTGGGTAACGATAGTGACTCGATATGACTTGTTGTGTGAGATATTATGCTTGTGTCTTAAAGTAATATCCCGAATCGACGCATTTGATATTATAATTGAAGGAAATATTTTGATACGTTATATACTAAAATGAGATTAATAATGTTTAGTCATGATATGATATGAGACTACACGTTACTCGAGTTTGGGTTGGGTAGTCACGACGTAGGAGCATTGGTTAGGTAATTGAACGAATTAATTACTGGAGACAAGTTGTGTTGAGTATGCGTTCATCATACGTACATCTTATAATTGTATAGATTTTCTTGCTGTTGACACCCGTTTCTATGTCTCCTCTCCCCTCTCCCGTATATATGTATTATACAGGTCCTCGCCCCGTTAGACAGTAGAACGTGGAGCTGGATAACCTCGCATCTACTCTTAGGATCCTGTAGTGGTGAACGCTGGTCCTTATCCTATATTGTCACTCATCCTTAGAGTGTGGTATTCTTGGGGATTTGATAGTGTTGATAGGTTTACATTACACACTTTACCTAGTTTATTTTTTGGGCCGGTATGTTTGGGCATTTTATACTCAGTACTAATATTACTCGTGGATCCTATAGTTGTTATGCTGTGATTTTATTACACGTATGGGAGTGTACATGTTTACTTTATTGCATTTATTTAAATTATGTTTCTAATGCCAACATATTGACGCCCCACTTTAATTTAATTGGGCGTAGCTAATTGAATTAGATATAAAAAGAAGGGTTGTCACAGTTGGTATCAGTGCACGATTTTAGAGCCTTTAGGGATCTCAAGGCGTCCGTTACGTTTTTCGCGCATCGTTTCCTTGATACGTAGAGCCTTAAGATTAGGTCTTGTATTCGATGACTTGGAAGATCTTCACGTTACGATTTCGACGGGCGATTCGGAGATAGCCTCGTGTATAGGGAGGGTTCCTTATTTGGATTTCATTTTTGAGACGTCCCACACATGAGGTGAATCTCCGATCGACCACAAGATAGTACGTGTGAGGTCCGTGTCTGAGTACTTATTGTAATTATGACTAGTGATCCACTTGAATAATTTTTTAGGATACGTGTTCACTTACTATCTTTTAAGATGGTGATTTGATGAGACGTGGACTCTGGGAGGGCAGAGGGTCCAAGAATTTTAGGAGACCGCGGTTCACGTGCAACAATCGTAGTTTCGTCGCCCACCAGTAGGCGAGAGCACCAATTTTAAACTCAATGATTGAGTTGACTTTTGGTGATTTTGGGGGAGGAAACACTCGTATATTTGCTGTGCATTATCAACTTTGAATATCGTCGCTCTTATGGCTATAAAGACGTTGGTATAAGTTATAGCCCACCCTGTAGTACCTTCGGGTTGTTGGTACCACGTGCGTGTGTAGTTGTTTGAAGTTGTTTCCAATGTGGAAGGGTAGAGCTTTAGATATGGCATACCTCAAAATGATGTGGTCCAGTTGTTGTTATGACGTTTTCCTGAGAAGGAATTATCGTGCTCCACCCGTGATGGACAAACTGCTGAGGCATTCGATGATGTATTAATTAGTGAATGGTTAAAGAAGTAAGTCTTGTGGTAATAAGAGTATATTATTACTCATGAACATGTAAAGGAAGGGTTGTGATTTGAGAGAGGACTACTCCAAATCGGTGTATGTCCCACCCCGTCAAAGGATAACCTGAGGGGTCCAATTTTGGTGTACGCAAGAGTGTTATTATACTTGTGAAAGCACGAACTAGATTCATCCGTTTGATGATGTTCAATGGGAAATTCATGTGCCTGAATCTGGAATGGATAAGTGATTATGCTTAAAATATTGTGTTGGTATCAGGAAAGTTTGGTAGGCGTGTAAACCTACACGTTGTCCACACAAGCAATAGATGTCGTATTGGGGTGGCATAGTGGTGTCATAGTGTTCTGATTGGATAAAATCCCTAATGGAACGAACTTAAGGCCGATTAGGTGTATGTTCGGTCATGTAAAAGATATATTAGTGGATTGGGTACTCACATGTTGAGAGTGGAATGTTTCGACGAGTTATCCCCAACAAGTTCGTGAGATTGTATCAGTAATGTTGCGATGTCTTGGCCATTGACACTAGGGATAAGGAAGTACGTATCGCAAGGTCATATGAGGATTGACATTGGAGAAGTCCAGAATTTTTGAGGGAGTTTTCTTTCCATATTTGGCAATGATTGGAGTTCAGTGTTCTTCATAAACCCCTAGATTAAGATATGGTTATCTTGCTTTGTAGCACCGGTATATTTGTTAAAAGCTGCCAAGAGTGGGACGTGAATATGGGTGTGCTAAAGGATGGACTTGAGCTAGAGTTACCCGTTGTGAACCCTACGGTGAGTAGCGAATCTCGAGGAACGAGTTGTCGAGTGAGAACATCACGAGGGAGTGTTCAATAGGCGTTTCATTTTATGCGAGTGTGATCGCTTGAGTTGGTGATATATCCACGAGTTCAGTTTTATGTTATCACCTAGTGATTGGGGGTACTAATTTGTTGCACCGTTATAATGGTGGTGCTTGATTTGAATCCATCAGGTATGCAAATGTGGCTATGTTGTGGCCCTCGTTATGTATTAATGTGAATTAGAGCACGAGTGAGTAGTTAGTGACATGATGTTTACTTAGATCGTGTGTGATTAAAAATCATTTCGAAACCAAGTGTAAGATGTTAGATTTTGGTGATGTATAGACTAGTGAATAGTCATAGAATGGTCTTGATGGTCTTTTAATAATGGTAGAGTCGTGTGTAGCTCGGTCAGTTTTCCCGTGATTGATGATAGTGTTGCTAAGCGAGTGTCGTCATTAATGGCAAGGATTGAGACATTTTGGGGTTCCAAATGTTGGCCCCGTTCATTGAAATGGTTGTGATAACCTCTATTGTAGGGGGACAACAAGAGAGTACGTTGACCATTGTTGAGAAGTTTTGTAAGGAGGGTGTGTACTCTTGGGCAACCACCCGCGAATGGTTTTAATAAGATAATTAATTTTTACATCAGTTATGTGTGGAGTACTGAGTGTTAATTTGGGTCACGGTATGAGAAGGTACCCGCTACCTTCTATTTGCGACCTTTGACCTGTTGGATAGCACACCGTTCTTCTTAAAGATTAGGTAGCATTGGGGTGCTGGAAGATGAGTATCCGGATGGTGAGTGTGACAAATTCGGTATTCTGATTTGGTATGATAAGTGGGAATTTTGGGTCTTACCTCGTTGCTTGGCAAATGTGAAATACCTAAGCTAAACCTAACTGCCTTGGCCCTAATTTTCCTTCACTTTCTCTTGGGTGGTTGGGGTTATGCCTTGATCGATGTCCACCATCTCTTGGTCTACTTCACCCTTCACTAGGACACTTCATGTGGCCTCACCCCTTTCCTCCTCCCTTGGTGGAGAACCTGGATCGTTCTCATTAAAATGTTCAGACTCAGGGGACCTCATTTTTTACCAAAGCTGCGTCTTAGCCCTTCTTGAATTTTGACTTACGAATGTAAGCCAATTGTTTCTTGACCTGACCAATGGCTTCCACATACCCCTGATCGAAGGCCTTATTTTTATCTCTTCTAATACTCGAGAATTATCCTCAGAAGCCTTCTTCAGCAGATCAAGATCTGACTTCAACTTGGATATATCCAAGTTTGTGGATTTCTTATCGGCATCATATTCCTTCTAGACAGCATCGAAAGACCCTTGGGACTTCGTCAAAGCCTTCTCCAGGTTATTATTTGCCTTGAATAGGGTAGCCCTCTTATCGTTCATATCGGTAAAATCTACCACAAACTACAATAATAGGATGAGCAGAAGTTAATACATCCATAAAAAATATAAGGTACTAATCCAAATGAAAGTCTCATAACTTACCAGAGATAAAGTCTCTGTGGTGTGAGAAGTAAGTTGGTCAGAAGTTAGCCTGTCAACCTGCTCTCCGTCCAATTTTAGAATGGCCCCCCTCAGTAGGCCAGGGAATAAATAAGGATTTTTGGCTAACGACATGATTTGTTGGCCCCTCCTCATGTTAGGAACATCCACCTTTTTGGTGGGAAAGTAATAACTCTAAGGGGAGGGACATCACTTTTGACCTTCTTTATGTCAGGATAATCTAGAAGAGTGACAAACTCAGAGGGGCCTTCTTCCTTTTAGAATCCTAGACCTTTAAAGAAGTACGAAGGCCGGACGTCCATTAGAGTAATTTCTCTTTTCCTCAGAGGCATATCTTCATTGATAGTAGGGATGGAATTGAATTTTACAAATTTAAAAGAAGATAATATAGACGCACTTAAGTATCCCTCACTGGTTGAAGGGAATGGTATCTCAAGAATTAGATCAACGAACTTGGCGAAGAAGGAGGTGGTATTATTTGCATACTCAAGCAGGAACGATGCCAATCTCGGATGCTCGGTACTAGAAGATAGTGGTCTTCTCAAATTCTAAACCCTCACAAGCTCAGACCAATTAATGTGAGAAGTTATAGTTGATTCTTCTTCGATTCATTTGTAAATGACAAAAGGAAGAGTTAGTAAACATTTCATATAACAACTATCCATCAGCAATAAAGAATGATCGAGATTGTGATCAACCTATCTTGTGTCCCCTGTTGGGGCACCTAAACACTCTATAGGGTTCACCACCTTCCGAATTTAATGGATGTTTCCATTCTCTGGAAATAAATCCATGGCTCCAATAAGACTTTTTAGAATCAGGGAGGTTAACCACCAAAACCCTGTCATCCTTCCTTTCTTTGAAATATAAGGTATTATCATTCATTCTCACTCAGGAATAACAATACCTTATTTAAGGAATCCCAATTCGGGTTTCGTATAATTTATTGATTTGGTGAACCACGTTTATGATCCTTTATGAGTTTGGGGTGCATTGGGTAAGAACGATTCTGAAGAATTTGCAAAACTCCAGAAATTTTTGGTTTGGAGGAAAGGTGATATGACCTCTGCTATAGATTGGGTGTGTATCGAATATCCATCAGTAATGTTGTAAAAGTCATCAGGTTCCTTGGAACATTCGATTTCCACCCAATCAGGGATTGCAAATGTTTTCCTAAACTCTCTTAGGGTTTTGGCATTTACAACATACACCATTTTTTTAATTCAAGAGGAAAGAACGCAAGAAGATTCAAGAAGCAAATGGTAGTTTAACAAAAAAATCATGGAGGAAAATGAAAACCACAGAAAACTTAAAAGTTAAGAAAGATGAAGCTCCTGGCGTCTTGAATAGTTAAAAATTTTTGAAACGGCGATAGGGAGAACTTTGAAATTGTGTTGTTCAACTCCTAAAGCGATTCATCATTTGAAATAGGACCCAAGGTGACAGCGGACATGCCCGCATCCCATCCTTTGGCCTTTTCATGCATTTTTTATCGGCTTACCCTTGGGAAGTGAAGTTTAATTACGAGCGTGCCATCAAACAATCAATGAGAAAAACAAAAAGGGGTTTTCCTTAAAAATGTCATAAGTGTTAACGTAATCCAAAACCAATCCTCTGTTGGCGATCAAGATTCATTGCTGACCAGAATCAATGCTCACCGATGATCAAATCTCTTTACCCTTTTCAAGATATAAAGCTTTAGGGGAAATTATCCCAAAAATTTGAGTTATTAGGATTAGGTGACACCTTATTGACAGCACATATAAGGATTGAGGCTTAGGGATGAGAAAAGGGGGTAGCCCGATCAACGGGAATCTCGAAGGAAAGATTAATTTGATTAAGCTGCAACTACATCCAAAGCTCCTAAAGTCCTACAAAGATCATTCACCTTTTGTTATTATAAATATAACCATCACCCCTGAGAAAAGGGGCAAGTAATTATTATTATTATGAATTGATTAATAAGAGAAAGAAACACCCCATGGTTGTAGGCACGCTACCAAACCACATATATTCTTGTGTTGTTTGATTATGTGATTTTTTTTCTTATTCGATTTTAGTTATTTGGAATTATTCTTTATAGGATTTCACCACTTACAAGGTTAAATCTATTCCGGTTCGAGCTTGGGATTGGGAATACATATTTTTATTTGGGTCGAGCCTGAACAGTCCTAAGCCCAACTCACTCAGTCCAATTTAGAGGCCTAACCATAAGTTGTGAACTTTTTAGTGAGTTTTGTACTTCGTTTTCATATAAACACCCATTTGTAATCTTATGTAACTTCTCATGGGGTTTATATTATAGGTCCGAATTCAATTTGTTTATTTAGAGACTCAAATTATGTCATCATGGCATTTTCTCATTTTAGCTAGTATATTATTTGTTGACATTCATTCATAATCTATGGATTTGTATCATTAGTACCCTTAGACTTAACATATATAATTATGCCATCAATGATCATCTTTAGTGATCACATTGTATATGTATAAAACATAGATATCTCATTAATATTAAGTATCTTTACCTACTTCGAGGGCTTTATAGTCACTTTCGAAACTCGTGCCTTTTTAAAGACAATATCTTCTCCAAGGATTTTAGATAAAGTGGATTTTTTTGTTCGTTAACTCTTCTGGAGTGTTATGTATAACCTCTTTTGTAATGTTATTTGAGCATGATTATATTTGACCTCCACTACTAGGAAGTCAAGTACTTGAGACCTATAGGCTTGTCATGCTTCCTGCATGCAATAAATTTATTTTGTCCTTCTAGGACAATTCATTATGGCAAGAAAATTTTCAATTAGTCCATCTGAATCCTTCTAATAATCGAATATCATTTTTACTTAATGTTGGCATTGAGCGATACGAGGGATTAAATGAGACTCAATTGAAGTACTCCACAATAATTCTTATCATTCTTCAGGAACGAACAGTTGTTAAGAACAATTTGTACTTCAAGTACGTTCTTTCCTCCCCCTAACGGCGGGAAGAATGTCTCATAAAAATTAAAAGAGTCAAAACATACGATAAGCACTATGATTATCAATGGTTTAATATAGGGTGAATCATAAGTACCATAGATATACGCTTGCGATAACAATAGTAAATATACGCATCAATTAAAATAATAAATATCGTATAATATTAAAATGTCAAGATATCACTTTTAATCAAAAAGGCCTATGACAAACAATTAAGGTTACATTAATGGTCACCGTACAAAGTAAATGAACCATGAATCTTCAGGCTCATGACAAAGCGCAATTCTACAACAATAAATGTTGTATAGTGTATCCCCGTGAACAATGCAATAGGTTTTTCTAGTTTAAACTTCTCGCTTTAAACACTAGAAGTAATGTGAAAATAATTTTTTAATAATTATTTCAATAAGATACCCATGTATTTAAATGCCCGTAAAATGGAGCAAATTTTTTTAGGAATTACTTTCATAACAATACAATAATATATTTTACAATCAAGATTTTTGTGACCAAACCTAAACAAAGGTAAGTATATAACAAATAAATCTCTTATTGAATAATTTTGAGATATTCAAAAAATAGACTGAATAACAAAAGTTTTAATTTTTCGTGTAACTAATATTCTTAAAATACTTAATAATCTCAATAGAATTTCATATTTCAACGTAAATACCAATAGATTTATTAAAATTCAACAAAAGAAAAATAGGTATAAAAATCATGCATTTTGATGGCTTTGGATCATCACGAATCATGTACTACAGATCATAATATAATTGTTACGCTTCAATCATAAAGCCATTACCTATACGAATTTGAAATTAAGATATAAAACTAAATAACAAAAAATGGTTAATTAAAGTTAGAACTTTGGGTTCTTAACTAAGGTATAAAAAAATTATGTTCTTGATCATGTGTTAGAGACTTCAGGCTCAGAATTAAGAAACTTTAGGTTTCTAATATATAACTATAATCATAAAATAATCATGATCAATATTTCGTTTGAAAAGTAAAGAAAACTTCAGGTTCTCGGTTTAAACGTCAGGTTCATTGAGTTATGTTTAGAAAATCAGGTTCTAAATCTAGTATTTTGAAACTTCAGGTTCCTAGGATAGCAATTTATAACATCATGTTCTTTTGATTGAATCATGTCCATAAATTGACCCAATATTGTACAACTCCAGGTTTCAATTTATGTCATATGTTATGAATCTTTGGGTTCATGTAAAATACAAAATTAAAACCTAGGACTTCATGTCCTAAATTAAAATAATTCACAAAGTATTTGGTGCGAATTATGTGAATTATAAAACTTCAAGTTTTATCATTTGTGTGTGAGAACTTCTGGTTTTACACAAAGAGTTGAACTTCAGGTTCAATATTGATAAGACTTAAGGACATTAAATTCTCAACCCTTTCGTATCAAAACTTAAAGTTTGATAAGGGATAAAAATATTAGAGAAACTTCCAAACAAGTGTCGCGCGCGCGCACACACACACACACACACACATACATATATATATATATATATATATCAATTCTGACCGATAATAATCCAACTTCTTTTTAAAAAAATGAATGTCTTTTTTCACATTCTCTACACATTCTCAAGTCTGAAATGTATATTAAATGATTAAATCTGAAGATAAGTTAAAATTAGATACCATTACAAAGATAATTTAATACTAAAATGAAACGAAAGGTCAATAGACAAAGATTTATTGGTGAGATAATTAATATGATAGTTAAAGGAATATTTAACCACTAGAAGAATATTAAAAAATATATTGCAATTAATGAAGAAATTGAAAAAAAGACTCGAAGTTGAACAACCTTGATTTACTATCTAATTTATTTTGAAACTAATTCCCACAAAATGTATATTTGGGGCTTTTGAGCCAAATTATAAATGATTATTTTTTGAATTTTTAATATCCTTACCTTATTACATATATAATAAAAACTTTAAGTTTTAATTTAGGGTATATTTTGTTGGCCCTTGAGATCCAATTAATTATAAATAATGTGAGAGCTTTATGCCTCACATTTTCAATAGTAATTAAAAAATATATATTTCAATTACAAATAATAATTTACTGACTTCTAGTCAGAATTATGATTATAGATCTCCATATCACAAATTAATGATAATTGGGGGACTCTTGTTCTACACCATTTCATTTAGACAATCAAAACTTCATGTTTGATTGTGATATATTTTCTTTGACCTTTAAGGTCCTAATAATTTAGAAACTTCTGGTCCCAAAATTTGAATGGAGAAAAGTGAGCAAATTTATATAATTGTAGGGTAAATTTAGTTCTCAACTGTAAATATTTCTGAAAATTTGAGGTTCCAATTTTAAACATTTAGAGTGCTTCGGGGCTCAATGTTGGATGATTTGAGAACTTGAGGCCCAAATAATGACTAGGGAACTTAAATGTTCGAATTCAATTTATACGTAAATATAAGGTCCAAATAGAATGCCCCAAAATTTAAATTGTAATTGAGAATTGCAGGTCGTAATTTTTTGGATTAAATAGTAATTGGGGACTCCAACTCCTAAACTTTAAATATTTACTCCCAAATTTTAGTTAATGATTGTGAACTTCAGATCCAAGTGTTAATAATTTTTTTTATATAATATTATATATATAAAGTCAAATAGTATATCCCCAAAAATTATAAATCGAACTAAAATATATGCAAAGTTGTAGGAATAAAATAAAAGTGTAGAAAAAGTATAAAAATCCTAAATAAGGAGTTGAATTATAAATACCTAAAAGAAAAATGTCAATATGTAAATATGTACATCCTATGATTGTGTAAATATTCACAAGTTAAGAAGAATTATACTAATTAATCTGCTTTGTAAAAAATAGGTTAACATAAGTTAGAAAGGATTATAGCAATATCATACACATATATTTAAGAACGGTATAATATTAACTTATGATGTAATATTACTTATACGTGCTTGGCCGTATATAAATTAGGGTTAATTGCAAATTTAACCTTTATGTTTTGTGCGATTTTGAACTTTAGACAATTTTTATTTTTGCAATATTAACCTTGACGTTTCAATTCTAAACAAATTTGGACAGACGTTAATGACCCCTTAAAGAATTTAACATATTTTCTTCATGACATCCTAGTTGACACTTTCAATATTAGTTTTTAAAACATCAGATTATAACATTGCATGTGTCAAAACCCAATAAATAAATGAAAAAAATAAAATAAAAACCAAAGGAGCTTGCCCCAATGGTTACCACCAATCCTTGCTTTGCAAGTGGTTGGGGGTTCAAGTCTTGCCGCCTCCCTTTCCCCCTCCCCAAGACTTGAACCTAAAAAAAAATGAAAAATTAAAAGCTCTTAAAAAGAAGTAAAGAAAAAAAAAGAATATAGAAAAACTCTATTTTCAAAAACTGTATTTTTCATAAAACTATATTTTTGATTAAGAAAACAATATTTATTTTTAAAAAAAAAACTGTATTTTTTTATAACAACTGTATTTATATAAATATTTTTAATAAAAACTGTAATTTTTATTTAAAAAGAAACAATTTTTAAAAAAACATTATTTTTTTAAAAGTAACACTTTTAGGGAGAAAAAATCAATTAAATTATATTTTTTTATAACAAATATAGATATTTTTAAGAACTACACTTATTATTAAAAAAAACTGTAAAAATGCATTTTTCTAAAAAAATATAATTTTTTTAAAATTTTATTAGTTAAAAAATAATTTTTTTTTACCACAACTGTATTTTAAAAAAAACTGTATATAAATGTATTTTATATTAAAAAGTATATTTTGAAAAAAAATACGTTTACACAGTATTTAATTTAAAAAATACAGTCTTTATTAAAAAAACATATATTTTAAAAAGGCAGCTCTTTATAAAAAGTTACAAATTTTTAAAAATACAGTTTTTATAAAAACAGTTTTTTAAAAAATTAAGTTATTATAAAAAATAAAGTTTTTTTAATAATACAATCTGTTTCTATATTACTTTATGTTTTTTTTTTCATTTTAAGAGTTTTTTGTTTTTCAATTATTTAATTGGTTTTGACCCATGTCGTGGTATAATTGGAACTAATCATTGAAAGTGTCAAGTAGGATGCTAGGAAGGAAATCTGTTAAATTCGTTAATGAATTATTAATAACTGTTCAAATTTGTTTAAAATTTAAATGTTAGGGAAATATTGTAAAATTTGATAAAATTATTTTAAAGTTCAAAGTCATCGAAAACATCAAAGTTAAATTTGTAATTAATAGTAGAATGTATAAATATAAATGTAAGTATGCCATATGAGAAATTTTAATGTTTTAAATCTTCATTGTTTGAGAGATCAGCAAAGTTGTTCAAGACAAAAATCAAAGCTAGGCAAAAAATCAGGGTGACTTTGAAGACTAGATCACCTATAGAGTACCACTATACATACACATTATTATAGACACTTTTTATACATGCCTAATAAAATAACACAATAAAAAATTATACTTTGTGCCTTAACGAAATTTATAATAATAAAATATAAAATTCTAAAATATTGAATATGAAATATGTGTACAAAAATGGACATAGATATCTTTTTCCTCACTTATATCACCATGTATCCATTTTCTCAAATCAAGACTATCCAATTGATTGAATATAAAGCAAAAAAGTAAAAAGATGGTCATGCCAGTAACCTTCGAGAATTCAAACATTGACTTTTGGGATGGGTAGTAGATATCTATGGTATCTCGACTTCATTGTGTCGGTGGAGGCAAAAAATATCACAGACGGAAACACATTTTTGATGAATTGGGAAGAAACCTCAACCAACTTGTACAAAAGGGCACAAATAAAATTTAAAGTATCCGTAGATATTGATATCACCTCTATTCATAGTATATAATTTTTTTTTTATTATGAACAGTGCAAAGTCAGAAATTCAAGCTAAGGGGACAATAAATACTCAAAATTTTTGTAACAATAGTGATACGAGTACAAAATAACTCTTTCAAATTTGATGTGAACGTTATGCCATTCTCTCACTTGCTTATAAAGTATTGTCATGTGGTGCGGGTGCCATCGAGGACAAAAGCCAAGTCATTTTGGGAGAGGGTTAAAAGTTATTTTTGTGGTATGTAGCGTTCCATTTTGTAAAGGATATGATTACACTTCATACAAAAATTTAAGAGGTGATTTTCAAAACTTTCTAAAAGTTAAGGAGGGCCATGGCCCCCTCCAAAAAAAAGACTAGTTTTGTTCCCGATTATGAATAATATTATTTAGGGAAAAATACTCTTCGGTTCCTCACAAGTAAATTTTAAATACTAAAGGAATTTTGACAAACTTTTAACATTTAGGTTCACTAATTCTCTTCTTGTAGAAGTTCACGCTAGTGACATAATAAGTTGACCTAATAATAAATTATCCTTAAACGTTTAAAAATTGTCAACAAGGGACCTAATTGTAAATTGCCCAATTGTTTATGCCCGAAAAACTACTTTATAATATTCACAAAATAAAATAACTTACTCACATCACACTTAGATAAAAAAGATTTTATTTCAGCCCATTTAATTTTTTTTATACCCGTCAGGTGACATATATCCGGTTCGCACTCTTAAAATACGGACTAGTCTGCACAAGAGTAGTAATATATATATATATATATATAGTCCTGCTCTTGTACAGACCGGACATGTGTCACCTAGCGATGAGTCCAAAAAAGAGAGAGAGTGCGCATATAATTTAGGCGATAATATATAATAATGCTCTTGTGTGGACTAGTCCGCATTTTAAGAATGCGGACCGAACATGTGTCACCTAACGGTGCGCCTAAAAATTATCGCCTAAATTATACGCACACTCTCTCTCTTTTTTGGACTCACCGCCAGGTGACACATGTCCGGTCCGCATTCTTAAAATGCGAACTAATTCGCACAAGAGCAGAACTATATATATATATATATATATATATATATATATATATATATATATATATATATATATATATATATATATATAACACAATACTGTGTAATACCCCGTATTTCTACGTATTTATGATTTAGTTAATTCAAAAAATTAATTGGATAAATATGTTTTAGTTAAATTACATGTGTGACGTAATTTAATGTGATTAAATAATAAAAGTGATTATGAAATATTAATCGAGAGATAGAGACTGATTAATATTATGTTACGAGATTTACTATGTGCATGATTAGTAAATAATGGTGGATTTTGATATACGGCATAGCGAGTGATATGTGACTATTTTATTTTATCTCACTAGGAGTCATGTGTAGACCATTTTGAGGTGAGTGATAAGATGCTTTTTTTTGCGTATGTATATCGTTGTCGTGCAAAAGCCACTCTCAAAATTCTCTTGAGTACCTACAAAACTTGTCTAAAAATAACTCGTATTGCGGTAAGTACGGGTATCAATCCAACTTTCAAGGTGAAACAATTAATGTGAAAACGTGCAATTTCAAATTTTTTTATGAAAATATTTTTTTTATTTTTTATTTTTTATTTTTTTTTTTAAACAAATTTCAAGGGAAAAATTTACTAACAATGCTAAAAATTATAAAATGACTAAATGATGAAAAAATGTGCAACCGAGTGTGAAATATGTGAGAAGGTCAAGAGATGGGATTACACTGCATTTTCAATTATTTTAATTTTTCAATTTATTAATTTGAAATATTCCGAGATAATATTAAATCGATAATCTAACTCTCGTTAAAATTATAAATTTAATAAAATATTTTTCAGAAAATTAATTTAAAAATATCACACGAATGAAAAATTAGGACTATACTATTTTCAGAAAATTACCCGCTAGGATCAATTTAACGAAAATAATTTTAATCCTCAAATTTCAACACTAAATTAATATTCAAATATCGGAAAAACCTATCTCTAGTTCGATTCCTAAATTCAAACATCAATTCATTCAATTAATTTACTAACTCTCGTTAAATAAATTAATTGGCGACATTTAAAATTAATTTACCTAGAAATATGAAATTAATGAAACCAATTAATTAGAGTAACATCATACGCAGTGCATCCCACCCCTTAAACGGGATGTTTAGCCAAACATTCTCATGTGTGCATAAACAACATTCAATATCATATCAAAAAGATGAAATAAATTTGAATAGAGAAATAGAATACAATACGCAAGTCTCCTTGTCGAATCGCGTTCATGAAATGCGTCTCAATCTTCTCACTAATCCAGCACTTGATTACACCAAAAGAATACGAAAACAAACCTAAAATTGATTCTAAAACTAAAATAATTTTTTTTAGAATTTTTTTATGAACCTACTATGTACATATTATACACAGTGTGGTTTTCTCTCTCTGCGTTCTCTTTTTTCTGTGCTGAGAAAAGTCTCCCTAAATGAGATGCCTTTCTTTCTTCTTAAAAGCCACGATCTTCTGTTTGGAGAGATATTTGGGATTTTCTTGACTTGGATTTTGACCGATTTTTATGGGATTTTTGTTGAAGGGATAAGGGTCAAGATGGCTGGAACTGGGCAAGGGCTGGCCGGATATGGAGGTTCCGACTTTTAAGGGATATGCATTTTGGTCTGTTGGTCGCGGGTTGGAGTCGGGTTTGGGTTTGCGCCAGCTGGTGGTTCGGGGCTCGATTTTTTTTTTGGTTGAAGTGGGTCACGGGTGAGCTGGAGAGGCGCGCGATCGGAGCTTCATCGCCGGCAGGGGCGGCGTCGGTGTTGGGTCGGAGTTCCGACCTTGGGGCTGAAGTTGGAGGGGACGGTTTTGTGAGGTGGGTATGGCAGGTGCCCGATTTGGGCAGACCCGAAAATGGGTATGGCAGCGGGTGGACACGGTTTGAGGGGTTTCAGGGATTGGAGATCTGGTTGGAGCAGGAGCTCCGGGTTTCGAACAGGTATGGGGTTGGGTTTTGTTGGAGGAGAGAGAAGGGATGAAGGGGGTGTTTGGTTATGGTGGTATGGAATTATGGAGGTTGAGATTGAAGATGAATGGGTTTGATTTGGTGTAGGTGTGCGTATGGTATGCTAGTGTGTGGGTGAGTAAGGGTGTAGGATGTGTCTTTGTGTATGTGTTTAATTTGGACCCTTAAAATAAAATTAAATAAAATAAAATAAAAGCCAAAAAAATAAATCTTATTCTAAAATAAAACAAAGACTCAAATAAAACTAAAAAGAAATGAAAATAAAAAATAAAACTAGAAATCTAATAAACTAAAACTAAAATCCTAAAAAGAAAATGTGAAATTAAAATAAACTAAAATACATGAAATCCTAAAAATTCTAATCCTAATAAAATAAAATAAAACTAAACTAAAACTAATAGAATAAAATAAAATAAAGATTAAAAATTAAAAACTAATAAAAATCAAAATCAAAATCTAGATAAAGAAATAGAAAAATAGAAAATAAATTCTAGAAATTTTTAAATAAATCATAAAAATAAAATGACTAAAAATAAAAATCTAGGAAAAAAATAATAATGGTACAAACTCAACACACATGGGGCTCGGGGAATAGTCTGGGCTCGATTTAGGCTTAGGTTTGGATTACGGGAGTGTTTCGGAGCATCGGATCACATCGGGCAAGCTCAATAAGGACTCTGACTTCGCAGTCTCTTTGATTTCTTCGATGCAAGCTTTTGACCGCTATTGAGTCACAATTGTACTAATTTAGCATTATTTGTACCGCAACTGCGTATTGACCTGAAAAATAATAAAATACGAACATAAGGCCAATTTTAATTAAAAAGAGTGACTAAAATGTATCTATTCGGGGTATAAAATAGACACTTTTGGGTGCTTATCAGTGAGAAATGAGAAGTATATTTTAAGTGACTTGAAAGATAATTTTGAGTGAACTGTTGATCCCGAATGGGCCGAAATAGTCAAAATGAAGTACCCGGGGGTAATGTTTGAGTTTTTGGGGCTTTTTGGATTAGTTGGGACTCGCATTTAAGTACACGAGTCATTTTACAATTGGGTATTCACCTAATTTCTGGATTTATAAGGGGAGAACCCTAATTTCTCCCACATTTAAGCCCTAGGAGAGAGAAATAGAAGAGAGAAAGAAGAGAAGAAAGAAGAAGAAAGAGAAAAGAAGAGAAAAAAGAAGGGGATTTTCGGCATAACTCCGCGGGATTCGACTCGAGGTCGTCGAATTTTATCCACGAGGCAAGTGTTTACTTGCTTTATTAATTTAGTGTGTTTGTTTCTCATATTATAGTTGGTGTGTAAAACTATAAAGATTTTTGGGATGAGTTTTCGTGAATCAAAACGGGTTTTTCGAAAGATTAACGAATAAACCCCGGATAATATCAAATTTGGAAAACTTAGAAATTGATTGAAATTAATTGTTAGATATGGGTTCTAGGATGATTAGAACCTTCTTTATGTGTGTATATATTGTTGGTTGAGGTTGGATGATGATGGGAGAGAAGATAAAAGGCTTGGAAGTGCATTAATGGAGATTTGTAATTTGGAGAAGACGGTGAACAATAACGCAGCAGCTTGCGGGGTCGATTCGTCTAGGAGGAGAATCGATTTAGTTCTTTGTCAAAAGATGAAAGTTGTAGATCTTTTCGATATGGTCGCGTGAGCGCCGACCGCGTATTTTCATGATTTATTTAAGATTTATAATGATTTTTCTAAGGAAGCAGTTCTGAGATTAAAATCGTTAGCTCGGGAATCAAACTAGAAATTTTATAGACAATTCAAAGGCATGCCATTTTCTGTATAGTTTGAAATAGATGGTCATTTATGGATGAAAAGAAAGTTATGGAAGTTATATTTCTAATTAGCTTTGAATGAGGTTAATTGAATTTTTGTAGAGTGAGTTATAGTTGTTTTAGTGCAAGGTGTTTAAGCTGCCAGAACAGGTTGTAACACCCCGTATTTTTGTACAGTTAATATTTAATTAATTCGGGAATTTTAAATTACTGGTGTGTTGTAATTTTAATTGAATTAATTATGGCAATATATATATTTAAATATTAATCGGGGAATGAATGGTTAATATTTAGGAAAATTTATTTACTAAGTGAATAGTAATAATTTAATTACGTCATTTCGGGTATTAATGACGGGGTATACACTTATCCCAGCCAGGAGTCGGTATAGACTAAATTGGGTGTGAGATAAGTATTTTTATAAATTAATTCGGATGCAAATTCTGAGTGCGCGGTTGAGTCCGGATGAGTCGAGATAGTCAGAAAAGAGTACCCGGGGGTAGTAATTGGGTCTCGGGATATTTTTGGGCATAGTCGGGCCCACACGGGGTGAGTTGGGCCACTTTAATTAAGCGCATTAGGTGAAAAACGGGATTAAGGGTTATTAACCTAATGGGGAGATTAGGAAATCAGCAGCCAACACAATTCTAAGCCTAGGGCTTGAGAGGGAAATTGGGGGAAAGCTTAGCAAGAGCAATTGGGAGCTTTTGGAGCCAAATTAAAGGGTTAATTTGGGGTGTTCTTCGTCAACCAATCTCTACAATAATGGAATCAGACCCTACGAGTAATTCCAGGCAAGTGGTTAACTGTTTTGATTCTTAAAGCATGCTAATCAATTCATATCATAGTGATGTGTAAACCAAAATTCGTTTTTGGGTGTAAATGGGTACAAAATGGGGTTTTTGTTTTTGAAACACTTGAATGAGATTCAAAGTAAGATTTAGATGTGTGATTGATAACTGAATATGTATATATGATTTGAATGAAAATTTCAGAACATAAAAGAGTGGAAATCGAATCTGGAATTTGGGATTTAAAACAGATAATTGAATTTTATGGAGAAAGACCCATTTCGAAAATTTATGAGATAAGTAGAGAGGCTGATTATCTTAAGGTCTCTAAGATGAATGGGATGTGGATTAACCATGTGTAGATGATGGGATGATGTAATTAGAGGTTTAAATTCTGGTTTAGAAACCTTGAGGTTCGTTAATGGTGGAAAACAGGGGGGAGGCAGAGATGTAACGAAGGGGTCGATCGATCGATCGGGGGCATCGATCGATCGATGGTGGGAAATTCTGGCCAGTTCGGCCTGGGTGAGATATAAGGGGGAATTAATTATAAATTAAATTTCCATACTTTCATTAGTGATAAATAATTGTGAAACAAATATTCCTAGCAATTATGGGAGAAAGTAATTGGGAATAGGATGAATTTATGTGGGACATTAAATGGATGAAATTGAGAAACTTTATTCCAAAAATATCGAGGTACGGATCAAGTGAGTGAATCCGGGTATATTGGACATGCGACCCCAAGGTAGTGAATTAAGTTTGGAGATAAACTAAATAATTTTGAGTCGGGATATAGACTCGGGAAATATTAAGTTACGGGCCAAGTAAGTGGGTTCGGGGACAATGGTTGAGTGACACCAAGTTATTAAATTAAAATGTGTGTTAATTAATTTAAGGAGAGTCGGACCATAGACTCGGGGAAAGTATTATATTAATTAAGGTGTGAATTAATTATATTAGAGTCGAACCATAGACTCGGGAAGAGTACAAGTTATTAAGTGAGAAAATTAATTACATTGAGTCGGGCCACAGACTCAGAAAATTACAGGCATTGTGCGGGAGTTTGAGTACACGGTAAAAACCGGGGTTCATAATATATATATATATACGGGTAGTGATAGTATATATATATATATGTGTATATATTGTGTGTGATAGTAAATATCAGTGACTAGATATTTATTCGATTTAAATACTCTAATGCTATCAAGGGAGGTTGCGCGATGTGGGTGAATCCCCTAGCTTGAGGAGTAGGGCGAGTATATCCCCAAGTCATAGCGTCCGGTATATATGGGTGAGGGATTTATCTCACTTTCAGGGAAGGAATATGACCGTCTCCACTTTGTTATATTTTGGTCCAAGTTGGTGAGCGATTCTAACTTGGGGAAACTAGGTTTTGCGAGCACACCTAGTGAGATAGCATTCTAGAGGAAATCATCCGATGAGGGTAAACTCGGAAGGATGGATACACGTATGATATATGTGTGGATGTTAGTAAAGGTACGTATAATATGGTAGTACATATTATATGTAGTTGATAATACAGTGTGTGATGTATTTACTTTATATAACTCGGGTTACAGTTACATGCAGTTAATTAATGAGAAATTAATTAAGTTAATCATTTGTGGGAATAATACAGTGTGTGAAGTATTTACTTTATATAACTTGTGACACGGTTATATGATGTTATTTAAGAGGAATTAATTAAGTAAATTGTGAAATAACTTATAATTCAAGAATCATTATACCCGGGTTAGTGTAGTATGGCAAGGGAAGGTTATACCAGGACTAGTTGGACGGGGTAGTACAACTAGGTGGGGTTAAGGTAACCGTAGGTGTGCACAATAGTGGAGGGGTGAGAATGTCCACAAGGGAGTGCGACACTAACTTAAATATGAAGCGCATTCATGCATTTTAAATTACTGCAGTTAATTCACTTGCTAAATATTTTCAAAATGTTTTGGGTTCTAACCCTTGTTATAAAACTTTTTTTCAAAACCTTTTAGGTGTCCAGCCACAGGGACGCCAGGATTGATATTCTATTCCAGGGACACGGATCTGCGGCATATGTGGATGCTAGCAGGAGTTTGGATTAGACACATCATTCATTCATTCCTAGAGTAGGAATCTTGTATCAATTTCAGTTTTATTTAGGGCTTGTAGCCCAGACTTCTCGGTACAGTTTTCAGGCGTAACTCATTCAGGTGTTGAATATTTGTATTGGATTATTTATTTGGTGGCCGGTGATTTATTTGGCAAGTTGTGTAATTATTATTCAAAGTACTTTCATTCAGTTGTGTGAATGGTTTATATTTTAATTCTGCATGTACTGTTTTGTTTAATTAAAAAGTTAAAATTGGCACCAGTTTTTTTTGAATACTAGGTGGTTAATAAGTTTTAAAAAGTTTTCGACAGTGATGCTAAGGATGATCCAACTGGAATTCCTGTTTTAATTTGGTATAGGACTGATCACCCGGTATTTTATTAGGCGGGGTGTCACAGATGGTATCAGAGCATCAGGTTCTAGTGTCCTTAGGATTTGTGCGGCTTTTCACGTTTCGGCTTATCAATCTTTGATATAGAGCCCTATTATAGGATTGTTGTATTCTCATACGTATGCGCATATACGTTCCTCTGCGAAATTTTTATTTGAGAGTGAACTCATTCAAAATTCGATTCTCATTCCAGATGATGCCCAGGAGGGAGAGAGCGGTTAGGGCAGCGGGAGGAGATGAGACGGGGGAGACTCGTTAGGAGCAAGAGCTACCACAGCAACGGCCATAGATGATTTTGGCAGCATAGGTCACTGAAATAGTAGCACAGGCAGTAGGAGCAACGGTGGTCACAACGGCAAGGTACTTTCCACGGAATCAGCCAGAAGTGTTAGTGGCGTCGGGTGTTCAGACTCACGCAGGGTCGTCGGGGTGGAAACAATAAAGAAAGGTTATTTTAGTGGGAACCCACCAGAGTTGCGAGGGGGTTCAGCTGTAGTACTACCGTGTCAAGGAAGAGAGGTATCCAGCGTCACCTACGCATGGGAGATTGCGATGGGGTGCGGAAGTAAAGGCTAACCACTTTTAGTTAGTGGGAGTGGTGCTACAGTGGTGGGAGTCAATCACCACAGTTGAGGAAAGGGACACACTAGCTACTGCCGAGTTTTGGGTGCGGTTCGACTGCAAGTATTTTTCCTTCAGCGGTTGAGACCGAAAGGAGGAGAAAATTTTATGAGGTGACTCAAAGGGAGACCGTTTAGTGGCCGATTACGAGGAAGATTTCACTCGTTGGCAAATTTTTACCGGATGATGGTAAGCTAGGAAAAGAGAAAGAAAGCAAAGTTTATGGATGGGTTAGTCTGGAGAATCAGACAACATTTAATTGATAATTCTGCATTAGTAGGTTATACTAATGTCATTAACGCAACACTCCGGCACTGTTGGGAATATCTCTTCCACGCGAAAGGAAACGGGAAGGGAGTGAGGATTAGCCAGTCGGATGAGGCAGAAGGGAACAATACCGGTGGGGTATCCCAGCAGGAGACTGGAGGAGATCAGGGGCAGGATTTCCGACAAGGAAATCATGCCAAACGATCTAGAACTGGAGGCTACCGGCGGGATGGCCAGGAATTTCAACAAGGTGGGCATGGAAGGGATCAGTGGCAGGGTGAACATATTAGAAAATGTTTTGTTTGTGGGAAAAGCGAGACACATGAAGAGATATTACCTTAAGCAAGGCAGGGGTCAACTACAGGACGAGGTCCTGGATGTACAACCACTAAAGCAAGACGCGGGTGCATTCGGGCAGGGAGAAACTCCTCCGGAACCCGAGAACCAGCCGTTGCAGCTGGGGTATAGAGGTACGTATTTTTACCCTAGGGGCATGGGGTATATTTTTGAGTGACAAAGAGAATGTCATAATACGACTTATTTTTTTTCACTAGAGTTCGCAGGCAAATCGAACTTAATGGGTGCGTTGGCGGTAGCAGCCATAGCATGTGGGTAAACTTTTCGTAGGGTAGCGGAGTTCCTTAGTGTTCTTCACGGGAGAGTGGAGGTGTACACTGAGTGATTGGTTGAATTATGCGAGGAATGACTACTTTCGTGTATAATGGGAGTAGGGTTGATAATACTTTTTAAACATCGGCTGGATAGCGACGGAATTTAACTATTGTGGATAGTGGAGTTAAATTTTGGTGTCCGCGACACCAGGGTATGGTTGGTACTAGGGATCACTTGAGAGGGCGTATAGCCTATGTATGTGGATATATATATATATTTTATATTGCGTGGTGCGATGGCACACAGTGAGGTTTTGTGTTCTCACATTTTATCCCGGTAAGTGGGGATGTTTAATGAAGTGAATCAGGGTGGTTAAGTTGATTTTCGAGCAAAGAGAGATAGCTCGGGGTTTATTTTGCGCAAGGACTAGTGGTAGTAAGGGCGCGGTATTATGTTGTCTTTGGTAGCATAAGGGTAAGCGTATATTCTTTTGTGTTGAGAGATAAGTATTTATAGGGAGATAGTTGGACGTAGCATGGGTTGAGTACCCGGGCAGTATATATATATATATATATATATATATATATATATATATATATATATATATATATATATATATATATATATATATATATATATATAAATTACAATAACTGAAATAACTGAAAGTAAACTTACAAAATTACTGATTAATACAGTTGGTTGAACTGGATGAACTTGAAAGCATAATGTTTAATACAGAACATAAACTGAGAATGTAATAGAGAGAGTTTAGAGAGTGTTTTAGTCGTAGGGAATTGGACTCTATCTATAGGGCTAATTTTTCCTTGATAAATGTTATGTCCAGAGAATTGGACTCTGCTTAATGACTGGAATGAGCTTGGTATTTATAGCTGCAGATTTCAATTGGGTAATTCCATTTACCGGGGGTAAATAGGACGGGTAAATGGGTAAACTGGAATTAACCTGGGGTAACTTTGACTTTCACCTGGGGTAAATCGACGAAATGATTTTCACCTGGGGTAAATAGGACGGGTAAATGGGTAAACTGGAATTAACCTGGGGTAACTTTGACTTTCACCTGGGGTAAATCGACGAAATGATTTTCACCTGGGGTAAATAGGACGGGTAAACTGATATTAACTTGGGTAAAAACAACTAGAATCTATTGAAAATAAGATAGATAAACCAAACCTACCATATAAAAAAGAAATACCTTTAATTCAACTTCCAGAAGTCCGAAAAGGAGTAAGTTTACAAACAAAGTCTGAAAAGACTCTAGATAAAATAGAAAAAATGCTTAAAGACATCAAAGTAGAAGTCAAAGCAGAGTCATCAAAAACTATTACAACTATTAACAAAAGTACTTATACAGACTCATCCTAAGAAACTACTACGGATGAAGATATCCAGACTATTGAAAACCAATTTACTAATGTTGAATTAAATAGAATAAAAACTTCTAAAGTAGCTCCTACCACCTTAACAAAAAATTGGTATACTAGACCAACACCCCCAGATATGCAATATGAAGAAAGAAATGTTCACAATCAATTTTCAGTTTCTTCAGATAGACTTTATGAATGGAACATAGATGGGTTATCTGAACAAGAAATTTTAAATAAGATGCAACACATATCTATGGTTGCCAACAATTACTTAAACAATCAAAACATTCCCCAAACAGAAATAGTTGAGCTATTAACCATGGGATTCACAGGAACATTAAAATCTTGGTGGGATAAACATCTTACCGAAGAATCAAAGGAACAAATTAAATCTGCTGTCCAACAAGATGCTAATGGCCTCCCAATTTTTTATGAAAACATTGGAATGGGGATTCCAGATGGAGTTAACACTTTAGTTTTCACAATAATAAAATATTTTTTAGGAACACCAAGTAATATCACCTCAAGGATTCATGATCAACTAAGTAACCTTAGATGCCCAACTTTAAGTGATTTTAGATGGTACAAAGATGTTTTCACATCACGAGTAATGCTTAGAGACGATAGTAATGAACCATTTTGGAAAGAAAAATTCATTAATGGCTTACCAAATTTATTTGCTCATAAAATAAGAGAAGTCCTAAGTAACACCAATGGACACATTGATTATAACAATCTTACATATGGAGACATAATAAGTACATCGCATATAATAAAAACAGAAATTACTAATACTGAAAACTGAAGAACACGAAGAACATAAATTACAATAACTGAAATAACTGAAAGTAAACTTACAAAATTACTGGTTAATACAGTTGGTTGAACCGGATGAACTTGAAAGCATAATGTTTAATACAGAATATAAACTGAGAATGTAAATAGAGAGAGAAAGTTTAGAGAGTGTTTTAGTTCCAGAGAATTGGACTCTGCCTAATGACTGGAATGAGCTTGGTATTTATAGCTGAAGATTACATTGGGGTAATTTCATTTACCGGGGGTAAACAGGACGGGTAAATGGTTAAACTGGAATTAACCTGGGGTAACTTTGACTTTCACCCGGGGTAAATCGACGAAATGATTTTCACCTGGGGTAAATAGGACGGGTAAATGGGTAAACTGGAATTAACCTGGGGTAACTTTGACTTTCACCTGGGTAAATAGGACGGGTAAATGGGTAAACTGGAATTAACCTGGGGTAACTTTGACTTTCACCTGGGTAAACAGGACGGGGTAAATATAATTTCACCGAGGGGTAACTTTGACTCGGGTAAATGATTTCACCGGGGTAACTTTTGACCTGGGGGTAATTTTGACTGGGGTAAATATAATTTCACCGGGGGGTAACTTTGACTCGGGTAAATATTTTCACCGGGGGTAACTTTGACTGGGGAAAATATTTTCACCTGGGGGTAAACTGATTTAATTTATTACAGGCTGTAAGGGTCCTGAGCATCTTGGTAACTGTTTGTTGATTCATTAGAAGAAGTGGGAGAACAATAATTTTCATCTTCGGCTTCAGCTTGAAGAAGGAGCTGTTTCGCTAGATCTTTGAGCTGCTGGGATTTCTTTGACTTGGCTAATGATGTATCCATAGAACTTTGACTGGATTTCTTTGTTACTTGGACTGACTGGATTTCTTTGTTACTTGGACTGCCTGAACTGGAATGATTGGCTGGCAAGGAAACTCCATTTGGACAGCATTAATAATCCTTTGATGATTGAAAGAGTCTCATCTTTTAACATAAAATTGTCGGACCATTGTTGGCTGTTGCATAGCATATTGCCACTGCGTCTGTTTTGTCGTGGTAGAGCTGACATATTTATTGCATCTGTTTTTATGGTTCTATCATATTATCAATATTGTGCCTGGTTACTGAGTCTATTGAGTCATTATCTGAATCGGTGTGTCTATAGGCTAAATAATGATAATTACTTTCTCTTTCATTAAATAGTGCTTCTTCAGTGTCTTCAGAATTTTGTGTTTTGTTAAAATAAGTTACATTTCTATTAAAAGGATGTTTTGGTATAAATATTCTTATGTTAAAATTTTCTTTAATCATATACCAGGGGTCAGCTGGAATTTCATTCATTATATTATAAACTTTATACATTAATAATAAATTAGCTGTTGCCTCTTTTCCTTGAATTAATGAGTCATCGTTACTTGCTTGAGCATAATAGTTTGAAATTCTATCTTGCCTGTGTTCAATAAATATATTGTGCCTGCTATGAATTATTTGACCAGTTCCTATCCATTCTGGTGGTATACTTTCGATTATTAATAAAAGATAAGGTGAATTCACCCTTTTAGGCTGTTGTTCAGCTATTGCATCTAATAAACATTTTGGAAAGTTGCAATTAATATTATTCCATGGAGGGGGTATTAAAATACTACTAATCATTCCATATTCTAATAATAAACTTATAGTAACTTCTATTGCAATCTCAGGATTAGTCTGGAATATTACGTTGGGTCTAGTTATTATAAAATTTTTAAATCTTTTATAGTCTATTTCTATAAATATCATTGTTTCATATTTATTTATAGCATTTAGATGGACATGTTCGTATTTATATGTACATCCCAAAGGTTCAGGATTAAAACGGAAATAATTTTGAATAAATAGCCAATTTGAGACATCTTTTTCTTGTGCAAATCTAATTATTTTATCGGATATATCATTTGGCAATATGGTTTCTACTTTTGTTTTTAATATATATCTATGATAAGGGTCAAAGGAAGATAAAAAATTATTATTAGAGTAGAGGTCAACAGTTTTCATTTTCTTTTCATTTTCTTGATTTTTAAGATTTAATACTTTATAATATTTAATAACAGTTTCATGGTCCTTAATGAGTTGTGGACTGCTTTTGCTTTTATAATATTTAACTTGTGCTTCTAGAGTTTTCACGTAATTATTCATATTGTGAAAAAAAGTATTTACGTAGTTCATTGTGTGGATAAAAGAACCTTTATTGTATTCTCTATTGAACCAGAGGTTATCTAGTATCCTTTGCTGGTCTTCATTGACTGGTAGCTTTGACCTAAATTTTTGTTTTGCATTAAGAACAGTAAACAATTGATTAATATGTTCTTGTGTTCCTGAGGAAGATCCTTGATAAGACATCTGCAGAACATTAAGAAGAGTTAGTAATAAAATATCGGCTAATTGATTATCTTTACCTCTAATATGTTCAAATTGTGGTGTAAATCCTTGATAAATGTTACGACCTAAAAATCTGACCTTTGTTTGGAATAAATTGACTTTTTGTAACAACCTATTAATTTCATCTTGGAGAGGTTTGTTAGTAAGTTGTTTTTTCTTATATTGAAGACGCTTTATTGATATCGAAAATTCTTTGAGAGTTTTTAAATCCCTGATGTCTGGTTTTGAGAGAAATTCGAATTTCACTTGTTGTCCGAAGGCTATTGAGGTTATTCCAGTGTTACTAGTCGTAAATGGATATAAAAGGCAAAGAAAAGGGATTCCTAGGATTACTTTGTCTGTCATATTTTTTACCAAGACGAAAGGTGTTTTGTAACATACATTATTTTGACAAATATGAGCTTTGGGTAATTTGTATTTGATTTGCATTTTACTTCCATTGGCTGAGTTTAATCGTTCAGATGTTTTATGATAATACCGGGTTGGAATTAATCCTTCCTGTAGGCAATTTAAATCGGCGCCTGAATCAATTAGTGCTATGACTTTTATTTCATATTCTTTGTCAATGATTAAAGTTACTTGTACATGCCACTTTTGCAAATTAATTTGGTTTATGATATTTAATTGTTGATCTGTTTCTTCTTCTGTTACTATTTTGTCATCCTCTGGTTCACTTTCTGAGGAGATAACTTTTTGCTTTTGGAAGGTTTGGTCAACTTTTAAAATAGTGATATCTTGTTTTAACTCTTTACTTTCTATTTTGATGTCTTTGATATCTTGTTTAATTATGTTAACTTCTCGTTGAAGATCTTGCAATGTAATTTCTTTGTGAGTTTTAAATCGTTTTAGAGTATTATCAAGACTTATCTTATGTTGTTTCTTTCCAGCATCTTCTTGTTTAGATAATAATTTTTTAAATTTGGATAGGTATTGTGATTTTAAATCTCGGTTTTCTATTTTTCCAATTAAATCAATTAATAGTTCTTCCTGTTCTTCCTGTTTAGTGAGGACATTAATAGTTTTACAGCAATTGTCCTTACATCCTAAATTTATATCTGGAGAGCTAGAATTTGTACCGGATTCATAGTAACTTGATGATTCGTAATCAGTGTTTATTTCACCTTCACTAGAAGAATTTTTTAGTTCAAAAATTTTATATATTTCCTGTGTTACTTCGGATGATAATTGTAACTGGTTAATCTGGGATTTTACTTTACATTCAGATTTGTAGTGACCCGTTTTTCCACATTTATAACATTTTACTTTACTTTTGTCACTTTTCTTATTAGTTTGTGGTTTTTTGTGTTTTTTATAAAATTCCTTATTTTCTTTATTGTAAAATTTGTTGTTTTTGAAATAGTTTTTTCTATGTTTCTTATATCGTTTTGGATATGACTTGTATTTTTTATTTCTTGATGGTGCAACAGGGTTTAAGCCGTATTGTTCACAAAAATTTCCCATTTCGTATTTTGCTTTTAATTTTTCTTTATTAGCCTGTTTACTTATTTTCATATCTATACATATTTTTAATCCTTCTTTCTGGATTGTACTTATTATGTCTCCATATGTAAGATTGTTATAATCAATGTGTCCATTGGTGTTACTTAGGACTTCTCTTATTTTATGAGCAAATAAATTTGGTAAGCCATTAATGAATTTTTCTTTCCAAAATGGTTCATTACTATCGTCTCTAAGCATTACTCGTGATGTGAAAACATCTTTGTACCATCTAAAATCACTTAAAGTTGGGCATCTAAGGTTACTTAGTTGATCATGAATCCTTGAGGTGATATTACTTGGTGTTCCTAAAAAATGTTTTATTATTGTGAAAACTAAAGTGTTAACTCCATCTGGAATCCCCATTCCAATGTTTTCATCAAAAATTGGGAGGCCATTAGCATCTTGTTGGACAGCAGATTTAATTTGTTCCTTTGATTCTTCGGTAAGATGTTTATCCCACCAAGATTTTAATGTTCCTGTGAATCCCATGGTTAATAGCTCAACTATTTCTGTTTGGGGAATGTTTTGATTGTTTAAGTAATTGTTGGCAACCATAGATATGTGTTGCATTTTATTTAAAATTTCTTGTTCGGATAATCCATCTATGTTCCATTCATAAAGTCTATCTGAGGAAACTGAAAATTGATTGTGAACATTTCTTTCTTCATACTGCATATCTGGGGGTGTTGGTCTAGTATACCAATTTTTTGTTAAGGTGGTAGGAGCTACTTTAGAAGTTATTATTCTATTTAATTCAACATTAGTGAATTGGTTTTTAATAGTCTGGATATCTTCATCCGTAGTAGTTTCTTGGGATGAGTCTGTATAATTACTTTTGTTAATAGTTGTAATAGTTTTTGATGATTCTGCTTTGACTTCTGCTTTGATATCTTTAAGCATTTTTTCTATTTTATCTAGAGTCTTTTCAGACTTTGTTTGTAAACTTACTCCTTTTCGGACTTCTGGAAGTTGAATTAAAGGTATTTCTTTTTTATATGGTAGGTTTGGTTTATCTAACTTATTTTCAATAGATTCTAATTGTTTTCCTAGAGTATTTAGGTTTTGATCAGTGTAATTATTTTGTTCAATAACCTTTTTGATTTCATCATTAGTAGAAGTAATTTTAAAGGGTGTAGCCACTACTTCTGTTCCCATGTGATTTACTAAAATGGTTTCTAGTGGAGGGTGACTAGATGATACTGTTGTTTTGTCTTGTTTTGTCCGTTTTACTTTTGTTAGGACATTTATTGTTTGATAATAGTTATCTAAATAGTCGAAAAATTTTATGTCCGTTCTTAATTCATTCATTAAAGTTTTCCATTTTCTTAGTATTCTAGCCTTTTCACTTTGGGAATATTTTTCTCGATATGCTCGTCGTCTAGTACGGTTTTCTTTTGACTCAAAATCTTCTCCTAGTTTAATCATGTCAGTTTTATAGTCTTTATTGATTGTTAATAATTGGTGATTTACTGAACCTGTTTCAAAATCTGTTTGAGTGGGGGAATGTTGATCTTCCTCATCATTAAAATTAGATGTTGCTGTATAGCAGGGTTTACTTACTTGGGAGGTTGTATCAATTTCTTTTAACTTAAGATTTCGTCTGGGTATTAAATCTTCATCTTTTCTTGTTGAATAACTTGTTTGGGTATCAACTTAAGACTTCTTGTAAGCAATTTAAATCTGCACCTGAATCAATTAATGCTACGACTTTTATCTCATATTCTTTGTCAATAATTAAAGTTACTTGTACATGCCACTTTTGCAAATTAATCTGGTTTATGATATTTAGTTGAACAGTAAGACCCGAGTGAGTGGCCTGAGCGGATAGGTATGAGAGGGTATGTATCGAAACATTTTGAGAAAACAAACATGAAAATTGTGAGGAGAAAATAGGTTCCTTAGAAGCTTTAAAAATGAATAGATTATTTAGGTCAAATTCTTTGGCTAGTTCTAGCTCTAGATCTTCTTTAGCTTTCCCCCCAGACATAATAAACGAGGAGGAACATGTTTATGAAGAAGTAAATTTAGATTTAAATGATTGGAATATTCCCAAAGTCCCAACAAAAGAAATTTACAAAACCAGTTTTCTAAAGTCATCCTTTAGTACTAATTATAATGTTAAAACCGTTGAACATGTTTATGCTTTGAATAAAGAACATGATAGAATTCAATTATTAACTAGTGAAGCTATTACAAAACAAAGAAAAAACGGATTCAATTTCCTACACATAGGATTAATACAAGTAGCAGTCAAACCATTAACCAGTAAAGGAATAAACGCCAATATTATTCCATGGAGGGGGTATTAAAATACTACTAATCATTCCATATTCTAATAATAAACTTATAGTAACTTCTATTGCAATCTCAGGATTAGTCTGGAATATTACGTTGGGTCTAGTTATTATAAAATTTTTAAATCTTTTATAGTCTATTTCTATAAATATCATTGTTTCATATTTATTTATAGCATTTAGATGGACATGTTCGTATTTATATGTACATCCCAAAGGTATATATATATATATATATATATATATATATATATATATATATATATATATATATATATATATATATATATAATATGACTACGGGTTCGAAGTTATATTACGGGTTAAGACTAGCACAGTAGGGTAACTTTCGTGCGGTAGAGCGCGGGGATAGGGTGTATGGGTACCCGGGTTAATTAAGGCAAAATTTGGTGCGTTTAAGCACGGGTATAGGGTGTATGGGCACCCTGGTAAAGTTAAATGCATACTTGGGTAACGTATGGTTAGAATCGGATGGGATAGATATAGCGGGCTTGGAGGAACTTAACTAGTGAGTAATATGTGAATACTGGAACACTAGGTTTATCTTAATTTTGAGGACGAAATTCCTTTGTAAGGGGGGAAGTATGTAACACTTCGTATTTTTGTATAGTTAATATTTAATTAATTCGGGAATTTTAAATTATTGGTGTGTTGTAATTTTAATTGAATTAATTATGGCAATATATATATTTAAATATTAATCGGGGAATGAATGGTTAATATTTAGGAAAATTTATTTACTAAGTGAATAGTAATAATTTAATTACGTCATTTCGGGTATTAATGACGGGGTATACACTTATCCCAGCCAGGAGTCGGTATAGACTAAATTGGGTGTGAGATAAGGATTTTTATAAATTAATTCGGATGCAAATTCTGAGTGCGCGGTTGAGTCCGGATGAGTCCGGATGAGTCGAGATAGTCAGAAAAGAGTACCCGGGGGTAGTAATTGGGTCTCGGGATATTTTTGGGCATAGCCGGGCCCACACGGGGTGAGTTGGGCCACTTTAGTTAAGCCCATTAGGTGAAAAACGGGATTAAGGATTTTTAACCTAATGGGGAGATTAGGGAATCAGCAGCCAACACAATTCTAAGCCTAGGGCTTGAGAGGGAAATTGGGGGAAAGCTTAGCAAGAGCAATTGGGAGCTTTTGGAGCCAAATTAAAGGGTTAATTTGGGGTGTTCTTCGTCAACCAATCTCTACAATAATGGAATCAGACCCTACGAGTAATTCCAGGCAAGTGGTTAACTGTTTTGATTCTTAAAGCATGCTAATCAATTCATATCATAGTGATGTGTAAACCAAAATTCGTTTTTGGGGGTAAATGGGTACAAAATGGGGTTTTTGTTTTTGAAACACTTGAATGAGATTCAAAGTAAGATTTAGATGTGTGATTGATATCTGAATATGTATATATGATTTGAACGAAAATTTAAGAACATAAAAGAGTGGAAATCGAATTTAGAATTTGGGATTTAAAGCAGATAATTGAATTTTATGGAGAAAGACCCATTTCGAAAATTTATGAGATAAGTAGAGAGGTTGATTATCTTAAGGTCTCTAAGATGAATGGGATGTGGATTAACCATGTGTAGATGATGGGATGATGTAATTAGAGGTTTAAATTCTGGTTTAGAAACCTTGAGGTTCGTTAATGGTGGAAAATAGGGGGGAGGCAGAGCTGTAACGAAGGGGTCGATCGATCGATCGGGGGCATCGATCGATCGATGGTGGGAAATTCTGGCCAGTTCGGCCTGGGTGAGATATAAGGGGGAATTAATTATAAATTAATTTTCCATACTTTTATTAGTGATAAATAATTGTGAAACAAATATTCCTAGCAATTATGGTAGAAAGTAATTGGGAATAGGATGAATTTATGTGGGACATTAAATGGATGAAATTGAGAAACTTTATTCCAAAAATAGCGAGGTACGGATCAAGTGAGTGAATCCGGGTATATTGGACATGCGACCCCAAGGTAGTGAATTAAGTTTGGAGATAAACTAAATAATTTTGAGTCGGATACTCGGGAAATATTAAGTTACGGGCCAAGTAAGTGGGTCCGGGGACAATGGTTGAGTGACACCAAGTTATTAAATTAAAATGTGTGTTAATTAATTTAAGGAGAGTCGGACCATAGACTCGGGGAAAGTATTATATTAATTAAGGTGTGAATTAATTATATTAGAGTCGAACCATAGACTCGGGAAGAGTGCAAGTTATTAAGTGAGAAAATTAATTACATTGAGTCGGGCCACAGACTCAGAAAATTACAGGCAGTGTGCGGGAGTTTGAGTACACGATAAAAACCGGGGTTTATAATATATATATACGGGTAGTGATAGTATATATATATGTGTATATATTGTGTGTGATAGTAAATATCAGTGACTATATATTTATTCGATTTAAATACTCTAATGCTATCAAGGGAGGTTGCGCGATGTGGGTGAATCCCCTAGCTTGAGGAGTAGGGCGAGTATATCCCCAGGTCATAGCGTCCGGTATATATGGGTGAGGGATTTATCTCACTTTCAGGGAAGGAATATGACCGCCTCCACTTCGTTATATTTTGGTCCAAGTTGGTGAGCGATTCTAACTTGGGGAAACTAGGTTTTGCGAGCACACCTAGTGAGATAGCATTCTAGAGGAAATCATCCGATGAGGGTAAACTCGGAAGGATGGATACAGGTATGATATATGTGTGGATGTTAGTAAAGGTACGTATAATATGGTAGTAAATATTATATGTAGTTGATAATACAGTGTGTGATGTATTTACTTTATATAACTCGGGTTACAGTTATATGCAGTTAATTAATGAGAAATTAATTAAGTTAATCATTTGTGGGAATAATACAGTGTGTGAAGTATTTACTTTATATAACTTGTGACACGGTTATATACTGCTATTTAAGAGGAATTAATTAAGTAAATTGTGAAATAACTTATAATTCAAGAATCATTATACTCGGGTTAGAGTAGTATGGCAAAGGAAGGTTATACTAGTACTAGTTGGACGGGGTAGTACAACTAGGTGGGGTTAAGGTAACCGGTAGGTGTGCACAATAGTGGAGGGGTGAGAATGTCCACAAGGGAGTGCGACACTAACTTAAATATGAAGCGCATTCATGTATTTTAAATTACTGCAGTTAATTCACTTGCTAAATATTTTTAAAATGTTTTGGGTTCTAACCCTTGCTATAAAACTTTTTTTCAAAACCTTTTAGGTGTCCAGCTATAGGGACGCCAGGATTGATATTCTATTCCAGGGACACGGATCTGCGGCATATGTGGATGCTAGCAGGAGTTTGGATTAGACACATCATTCATTCATTCATTCCTAGAGTAGGAATCTTGTATCAATTTCAGTTTTATTTAGGGCTTGTTGCCCAGACTTCTCGGTACAGTTTTCAGGCGTAACTCATTCAGGTGTTGAATATTTGTATTGGATTATTTATTTGGTGGCCGATGATTTATTCGGCAAGTTGTGTAATTATTATTCAAAGTACTTTCATTCAGTTGTGTGAATGGTTTATATTTTAATTCCGCATGTACTGTTTTGTTTAATTAAAAAGTTAAAATTGGCACCAGTTTTTTTTTTAATACTAGGTGGTTAGTAAGTTTTAAAAAGTTTTCGACAGTGATGCTAAGGATGATCCAACTGGGATTCCTGTTTTAATTTGGTATAGGACTGATCACCGGGTATTTTATTAGGCGGGGTGTCACACAGGTGAGCTACGAAAATTTTATAGACAATTCAAATGCATGCCATTTTCTGTATGATTTGAATTAGATGCTTATTTATGGATCAAAATAAAGGTATGGAAGTTATCTTTCTAATGAGTTTTTATTGAGGTCAATTGGACTTCTGTAGAGTGAGTTATAGTTGTTTTAGTGCAAGGTGTTTAAGCTTCCAGAATAGCTGAGCTACGAAAATTTTACAGACAATTTAAATGCATGCCATTTTCTGTATGATTTGAATTAGATTCTCATTTATGTATGAAAATAAATTTAGGGAAGTTATCTTTCTAATGAGATTTTATTGAGGTCAATTGGACTTCTGTAGAGTGAGTTATGACTGTTTTAGTGCAAGGTACGCAATCTACCATAAATTTAAAGTTGTGAGAATTTGTGATTTTTAAGAGTTCTAATGGGAAAAGGACCTTTGGGATTCAAATAGGAATTCCAAATGTAATTGGGTTATGAGCTAGTTGTGATAAGCTTAATATACAAAAAAATATGTGATATTTATATTATAAGTAAGTGACTACTTATCGAATTAAATCGAATATATATATTCGGGATTACAGGCTAATGCTACGAGAGATAGGTATGGATAGCCAGATTTGATTATATATATATATACGGGTATAGAGACAGTATATATATGATATAATTATAAATATATCTGTGTGTGAATAGTATATTTATATGAAGCATACCCCTCTGGTGCTATCATGGAAAGTTGCACGATGTGGGTGAGGCCCCTGGCTTGAGGAGCAGGGAGCGTATAGTCCCTAGGTCATAGTGTCCATTCTATATTGTGATTTTTATCAAGAGTGAGACGTGGCGGGTATGTTTCGTTCTCATTTTTGGTGAGGAACTATGTTCGCTTCCCATATGTTGTGATTTGATTTTTACCAAGTCGGTGTGAGATTCCGACCGCTGGTACCCAGGATGATGTGAGAGTAATTCCCTGGAAGATGATAGCATTGAGAGTCTACATCCATTAAGTTATAGCTCTGAAGGATGGTTATTATACTTATACAGTGTGTGATATATAAGTACGGATATACTGGATGTATATATATATATATATATATATGAGATGTGAAACATATATATACAAACATAATAAAGAATGGATTATGAGATAAATTCTGAATCTTTCAGGAGTATAAAATCCGGAAGAAAAATAGGGATGTACGTATATAAAGATGAGAATATTATATACGCAGTTAATAGCACTAAAACGTGAATAGTGTAAATAACTAGTGAAAGTTATTCATGATGTAAGGATGCATCATAAGTGAGAGATTATGATGTATAAGCTCAGGTGATAGCTTAGAGTATTTTATAAATAATGAATAAAGTGATATTCTCCTTCCGGTAGATTTATATCCTGATTTATATGTACATGGATCATAGGTTCTAGTGAGAACTATTGATATATACGGGATGGTATAAAATGTGGTATGTGTTGAGGTCCTAATGGATTTCGACGATCAACATTGCCATGTAGTAGTGTATCGGGGCGATTTCTTATTTGGATTTCGCTTCGCGAGACACCCCACGCACGAACGTAGTGTAATATTGGGAATAGGGAGAAGTTTAGTCCTTTGTACTCGGATTTATAAGGATCTTTAAAAGATGGGTGAAATGATTAGTTAGGCAGGGTAGCTTAACTAAGTTGTTTAAAAGGTATGTGATAGTTGTGCCCTATTAGAAGAGGGGTGAGGTATATCTCACGAGAGTGAGATACCAGTTTAAATATGAGAAATTACATATTTTAAAATATGGCATTTATGCACTTGCAAAAAAATTTCAAACTTGGTCTCTGACCCGTTTCTCCATTTTCCCCTCTTTTGCTATATATGTATATATATTAGGTGTCCAGACACAGGGACGCCTGGATGACGATTCCTTTGAGTCAGATGTTTTCTGCAGCAGTTGTGGATGCCCGCGGGTTTATTATAGACGCTTCTATCATTGAGATCTAGATATGAGGTATTGTAGAAACATTCGGGCCGATGGCCTAATTGTATTCATTTATTCTTTTACTGCCTTTCAGTGCGGCATTCGATTTGGTTGTATTAAATTGTACCGATTGTTCGGTTATTTTATTTCATTTCAGTTGTTGCATATAAACTGTTGTGATTGATTTATTTGAATGGTTTGGTTAAAAAGATTAGTTAAAAAAAATTGATGCCAGCTTAATAGGTTATTAGTAATTAAGTTGGCCTTCGATAGTGATGCTGAGAATGAACCATACGAGACTCCTGTATTAATTTGGTATAGGATTGATCACACGATATTTTATTAGGTGGGGTGTCACATACTGCTCTTGTGCAGACCGTCCCGCATTTTAACAATGCAGACATGTGTCACCTAGCGGTGAGCTCAAAAAAGAGCGAGAGATCGCCTATAATTTAATCGATAATTTATAGGTTGACCGCCAGGCGACACATGTCCGGTTCTAACTGTTAAAATGCGGGACAGTCCGCACAAGAGCATTATTTTTACACACACACACACACACACACACACATATATATATATATTCTAAAAGGCGTACCTATACTCCGCCTAGGCTTGAGGCTCGGGAGAAACGCCTCGCCTTAAGCCTTTTACGCATTATTCTTGGTAAAAGGCTTAAGGCGCACTTTTTTTAAAAATAAAAACGCTTTAGTGAAACGATATCGCCTTTTAAAGAGTTTTTTTTTTAAAATCGGACCAATATCTCATTCAAAACAATCAAAACACAAATGATATCCCAAATCCCTCTGCCTCTCGTCCAAAAAAATGCGCGTTTTTTCTTTTTTCTTAGTATTTAAAATTAATAGTATTTTACTTTGCATATTTTAAGGTATGTAATACTTTAGTATTTTTAATAGCCTTGTTATAGTTAAAAATGTTAAAATATATTAAAAAAATGCTTAAACGCCATTTCACACCTTTTTACGCCTAAGTCTTGCCTAAGCTTCTAATGCTTAAGGCTTGACTTTCACGCCTCACATTTTTTAGAACCTCTCTTTCTCTCTCTCTCTCTCTCTCTCTCTCTCTCTCTATATATATATATATATATATATATATATATATATATATATATATATATATATATATATATATATTCGATCAAGTTTGTTTTCATTTTTTTAAAGACAAAGATCACGCCACAACATTAGTAATGAGATCAAACTACTAAATCCTTTCTGATTCATTTTATGTGTCTTATGCGTCGTATGTATCAACGTGATGATTTTTTAAGGAGACTAAAACAAAGTGAGTTACGTAGATGTTTCTACAACAGGGGTGGTCTAATTGGGTACCTTATCCTTAAAATTTTAAAATCTCTCAAACCTTAAACTATTGGAATTGGGGTGGGAAGATATAATCAATGGATGAGAATAAAACCTTTCTTAATTCGTGCTTCCTTTTACTATTGTAGGGCACTCAAATATTTAAAGTTCAAATTTCTCAATTTTCAATATTTTTCCTTCACTATTCGTCTATTTCTCCTTCAAACTCATTTCAATATCAAACAATATACTATCACCATTTCCACCACTACCATGACAATCTCCACCACCACACCACTACCATAACCACTAACGCAATAATCTGTGTGTATGAGTGTGCACATGTTTATATATTTTCCCTTTCTCATTAACTTTCCCTCACAAAAGTCCATAGTATAAAAACATATTTATTTTTAACCAATAAATGAGTATAAGAAACATTATTTTCTAAGATTTAACTCAAACAACTTGAAATAAATTACATAGTAACATATGATTCAAAACATAGTTAAAATTTTGAAAAAAAACATCAAAATTTTCGAAACCTGCAACTTCGTTATCCCGACCCCTAAATTTCTTTCCAAATTAGGGGCTTGGATCCCGAAATTTAGGCTCATATTAAGGGTGTATACCCTAAAATTTAGCCTCGAATTAGGGATGTGGACCCCAAAATTTGACCCTAGATTAAGGGTCTAAACCCTGAATAGAATCTCTAGGGCTGGACCCCAAATGGAATTAGTTATAAAAATGACAATGTTTGACATAGTCAAGAGTTGGACCCCTAATTTTTACCCCAACCTCAGTTCTTGAAGCACCTTATACTCTTGACTCACTTGAGTCTACATTGTATAAGTACTCATCTAGTTTGGAAATTGTGACAAAATTAGAGTCCTATTCCCTAGATACCAAAGAGCCTCAGAATCTTCTTCTTAAATCCACACTTGATTCTATTGAAGGTATAAAACTCAATCACACACACCAGGGTTGCATACATTGTTCATATATTGCATTAATTTATTATGTGTGTGTTAAATCCCATTTAAAACTGATTTTAATAATTTTTGGGAATTTTTAAAAGATTTTTGTTTAATTAAAATTTGGTTTATAAAACTTTTGGGGTCATTCTGTAATTACTGATTTTAAGTTTTCATTCCTGAAAGTTGAGTTGGGTAGAATTCGAAAGCGCTTGAGACTTTAGGGGAGCTATGTAATTATTTTAGAACACGCGTGTGAAAGACAATATGAGCCATACACTTGTCAACCTTATATCAGTTCGATTTGTGTTTATTTGCAGACTCGGTTGCTTTGTTAAATTTTAGCCCTTGGATCAATTCTATCAACGCTTTGCATGCGTTTGAACCCAATCCCTGTGAACCTCTCTAGACCAATCAGAGGACGTTTATTCCACCGCTGTTCTTTAACCGTTGGATCAAAGGCAATTGCCTTATACTTAATCTCAGACTTAGATTTGGTTAGCCCTTCTCGATCCTTCCAAGCCTACTATATAAGGAGCCTTACCCTCAACCTTTAGAAGAATTTTGGGAGTTCGTATAAATAGAGAGAGAGAGAGAGAGAGAGAGAGAAGAGTGGAGAGAGAGAAGAGAGAGAAGAGAGAAAACCAAACTCGTTCAAACCCTAACCCAATTTCAAACCCTAACTCATTTTTTCTTAAGACATTTACACCAAACACTAACCCTGAGTGTTTGAGAGTGACGTTTGTAGTAGTTTGAAAGCTGTTTGTGGTTTGAATCCTCTTGAGTTTGAGATCTTGTGTCCAACCTAAGCATTTCGGTTAGATCTGTATTTCTTTTTTATAGTTATCATAGATCTGGTAATCTTATGTTATATTACACTTAGATCTGCAAATTTTAGTTTCTCATCTTGAGAAATCATATTTCTTGATTAAAGTTTTTTTGTAAATGTTTTTATCTACTAAAAAATCAACAAATCCGATTTATGTTTCTAGTTCTTATGAAACAAGACTTTTGACCTAGTTGGAATCGCAATCGGTGGTTTTCAATTTCAAAAATATTTTCAAAACCCTCTGAAATTGATTAAGACCTTGAACCATCTTCCGAGAAAGGTAACCTTGGATTCTGGGATTATTTGAAAGGTCAAATAAATTCTTTTTGTTTCTAAAGAAGAGAGAAACTGAAAACAACATCATTTAGATTTGATCTGTAATTTGCTAGGACTTGTTTGTATAAATAAGTGTGTGTGTGTGCATGCATGTGTTAGAACACTTTCGTAAACACTTATCACACTACAACACACAAGTGTGGGTTATAAGATATTTAATTAACAAGAGTCAACGTAAAGACTGGAACAAAGTGGAGAAGTTAGCAAACTGAGAAAGCAACATCAACATCAGATCTGCAGAGAAGTTAGAATTAAACCAGTGGGTACATTTATAAACTTGTATAGGTCTGTTTTGTATGCATGTGTGTTATATAGTTTGTAACTTGTATATTTTGTTTTAGTGGATTTTTGATTTGTGACTTAGAAGTCACCGTGGATGTTTCCTCGGTTGGGTAAGGTTTTACCACGTTAAAAATGCCTTATCCTTAATCTTTCTACATCTCCTCATCTCATTCTTGCTGGTGTGCTGATTTAAATCTTTTAGTTTAGTTTTTCAAAACTAGTTAACTAATCTTGAATAGATCTTATGCAAGTTTTATTAAACACATCTTATGATTAAACTGATTTGATTTAAAGAAAAGAGTTTTTTCAAAAAATAGTTCGGAGTTACTTCAATAGTTCAATCTTGTATTAAACGGCCTAAGTAACAACTTTTTCATTTGGTATAAGAGCTTTGGAAATTCTTTTTAAAATCCTGTGTTTCTGAAATTATTTTCTTAAAATCAAACAATGGACGATAAAAATGAAAGATCTGATAACTTGACTAGACCCCCTCTCTTTGATGGAAACAACTTTGCTTATTGGAAAGTGAGGATGGTTGCTTTCATATAAGGAACCTTGGGAGATGATGTCTGGGATATTATTGAAAATGGATATACTTATCCTACTAAACCAGCCACTAAAGAAAGTAATGAGAGGATTAAGAAAGTATTAAGTGAATTCACTCAAGAAGAGAAACAAGTTTCTCGAAACAATAAAAAAGGAAAGAATGCCATTTTTATGTCTATAAATGAACATCAGTTCAAAATGATCTCATCTTGTGCCACTTCTAAGGAAGCTTGGGATACATTGATTACTGCACATGAAGGTGACACTAGAGTTAAGGATGCTAAAACACAGATGCTTGTCCAGCAGTATAACTCTTTAATTATGTCAGACTCTGAGTCTTTTGATTACTTTTACATGAAATTGACTGACATTGTGATCAAATTGCATGCTAATGGGATAACTTATGATAGACATGAAATTATCTCTAAAATTCTAAGATCATTACCAAAGAAATTTGATAAAAAAAGATATGTTATTGAGGAAATGAGTGATCAAAATCTCACTCCTGAATTACTCAGTAGTAAACTGAGAACTATGGAAATGGAATTAGAATTTAAGAAATAATTTACCCAGTCCCATAGAAAACAGACTAGTTCCAACTTAAGTTTTCCCCCTAAGATGATGAAACCTGAGCTTACCATTCCCAATAATGATTCTGATGAGGAATGTGATATAAATAGTTTAGATAATCAAATTACCTTGATGTCAAAATAGTTTTAAAAAATTGTCAAATTTAAAAATAAAATGGCAAATAGACAAGGCACGCCAAATTATCTAACTCAGTCTAACCACAAACCTCATGAGAAAAGTCAAGACAAACATCACAAGGACATTCATACGAGACCTAACAAAGACTTCAAGAACATTGAATGTTTTAGATGTGGTAAATTGGGTCATATAGCACAAGACTGTAGAGTTAAACTGAACACGACCAATAAACCTACGAGGGCCAACATTTGCAAAACATAGGATAATTCAAGTGATTCTGAAAATAAGGAACCTGAATCATTTGATGTTTTTTATCCTTGCATGTCTTTTTTTGCCAAGATAATCTATAATGATGATATGCATGTGCCTATGTATGAGAATGATGATAATAGCTCTACTTCTGTTGTTATGAATCATGCTGCTACTGGTTTAGATGCTTTAATTTCTGAGAACAATGATAGTTCTACTACGGGGTGTGTGAGTCAAAGGGAAAGCGATAATGACGATGTCAATGTGTGTGTGAGTTCAAGAAATGAATCCTTAGGGGTCACTTCACACACTTCACTCGGTGATTCTGACACTGAAGACCTCCCTGATATTCACATACTTTATGCTAAGACTCTCAAGAAAAGCACTAGACTAGAGAAGATAGTGAAAGATCTCACTAAGAAACTAGAAGACCTAAGCCTAATGGTTAAACTTAACGCTGAAGAGTATACTACCCAATATCTAACTCATGAAATGAAGTCAAAATTTTTGATCAAAAATTGAAGAATTTGATTGAAGTAAATGAAACTCATGAGAAAAAAATATAAAGGGACATTATTAGAATTGGAACAATCTAAAGAAAAGACAACAACTGTTTTAAAAAACATTTGAAAATAATTCCAACTGTTTTGATGGTTTTGTTGCTGATTCAAAAACCGATTCTGATGATCGAACTGGAATAGGGTTTTGCCCAAATTTGAAGACACAAACTAAAAACTTTGAACCAATCAAGTTTGTGTCAGGTGGCAAAAGACCTATAGAAACCTGTCCAGATTTTCATTCCCTAAAAGATGAGTTTGATGAAACACAGCAAAAATTTGATATTGGGGAATCAAGTTACTCTAAGTGTGAAATTTTACCTAAGGCTGAATACGTCTGCCCTCCAATTAAGAAGAGTGTTTCTTCGTTTCAAACTGTACTCCCTAGGAATAAGGTTCAACCTCAAAATCCCATGAAGCCTATGTTTAGAGATTTTCCTAAGGAGATACCCTCTTCGAGAAATTTATATTGCTCATATTGTGACATATACAGTCATTCTTTTGAAGGTTGCTACTCTAGACGTTTAGTAAAACCTGTTTGTAATACTCCTCTATACCAGAACTTTAACTACTCTAGAATAAGTCGTAACAATTATGTTCTGCCTAGACAACCAGACAAAAACTCTAACTATAGAAAGAGAAAGACCAAACTTAAAAGATCATTTACAAGGAGTTCTAGATACTTTCCTAAACCAAATGCTCATACTTTCCATAAAATTCAAACTCATGCGCAAAATATTTTTCAACAAAAATCTAATGCTCGCAAATTTTACCAGATGAGAGAAAATATGAGTAAAATAAAAACAAGAGCTATTTGGGTTAGAAAAGATGAGCTATTGCCCCAGATGAAGTGTAACATTGTGATTACTGGTTTAAAAGCTGAACACACTCCCTCTGGTTGGTATTTAAACTCTGGGTGTTTAAAGCATATGACTGGAGATGATACCAAACTTTTAAATAAAACCAGTTTGACTAGAAGAAAATTAATTTTTGGTGATGGTGTATCATATCAAATCATTGGTAAAGGAGCACTCCAAGAAGAAGGAATGCCTGTTCTTGAAAATGTTCTTCTAGCAAAAGGTCTTAAAGCTAATCTACTTAGTATTTCGCAATTGTGTGACTCAAATCATACTGTCACCTTTTCAAAGAATAATTACAAAATTTTAAATGAAAAAGGTGAGTGCATAATTACAGGACTCAGGTGTCACACCCCGCCTAATTCTGGCGTCGGCCGCCACCAAAACTAAGCCGGGCGTGAACTAAATAAATACCATTCTTAGCATGAGACAGATATGAGACATAAATAAATCAGTCCATAAGATAAATAATTGGTCAATCTCAAAGGATCACAAATAACTAAGAGATAAAAGATCCATCACATGCTAACTCCAAAAAATCCAATCTCCAATAATGATTAAATAAAATCTGAAATAATCCCAAAATAAATCCAATAAACAACTTTGGAACCGAATGGCCCAATAAAACTCAAATGAAGTCTCATAATACGACTGGAAAAGAAAGTCTAACTAAACTATGCCATAAAGTAAATAACTCCAGCTGCACCTCCAATGATAACTCCGATAAACTTATACAACTTCTCCAAATTCTAATCCTGAAAAAGATTAGTCAACGCATGGGTCAGAGCCAAAGCCCCGAGCAAGAATACACACTACTCCCGTCAAATAGGATCCTTGAATCCAGACAGTAGCATTATACGCAATAAATATCACAATAGAATATTTTAAACTAAACGGGATAATTAAACGCGATAAATATAAATCACTAACTACCCGCAGAAATCCCCATTTATAAAGGCACACCAATATGATTTTAAATTCCCAAGTCCCGCGGAGTTAATCCTTCATTAATTAACCCAAATTATCAAATTTCTCAATTATTTATGTTCTTACTTCCATAATTATTAGGTATGGCGATCCTCCCGCCTCGGGTGATAATTCACCAATATTCATTATGGCGGTCCTCCCGCCTCGGGTGATTTCTCCACCAAAATACACATCCCCTTGTCAAAACGCCGGCTGGCCCGTTTAAACTGTCGGCCCTCGCTGATTGACAAGGTTCCACACACGACACGACATAAAACGTCGACTGGCCCGTTTAAACTGTCGGCCCTCGCTGATTATGTCGTCAATATATTTTAATACCCATCTTATTATCTTAGGTATTAGTTCTCAATTTCTCAATTCACAATTTATAATCACCCCACCCTTTTAATCGATGTGAGATCCTCAAAATACCCCTTAGTCCCATACCTAAGGGTCCCCAAGTTATCAATACGTCCTATCCTATGTATAGGAGGATTTTCTAACATAAAACTTAACTTAGTCTCGTACTTAGACTACCGTAACGACGATAAAGTATCAAAAATTAGCCCACCCCAAAGATGATAAAAACGCGATAATCTACCCTCACTAGTCCCATACCTAGAAGTCGTAAATCATCAAAAGACATACCCACTAGTCCCATACCTAGAAGGCATTCTAAAATATAGGGAGAGAAATAATACCCAACAACCCGTCGTCACAAAGGCAACATCATAATACCAACAACTCACACAAACAAGCATAATTAATCAATATATAAAACTACGCATGATAGTCCAATTCAATTAAATCTTTAATTTAATTATCACAACGTCAACAATACCCAAATAATCTCATTTAATTATTTTAAATTAAATATACCAAGTTTTCATCATATATTCATCAAAACAAAATTTTATTATCTCTACATGTATTACATGAGTTATACGCACCCAAAAATCATTTATTTTAAAGCTATGGTTTTTCTGCATGCACCCTACACCAATAAAACCCAAAATCACTCATCAATCCTACGTACCCAAGGGTTATGAATATTATTCAGATTTAAAAGATTTAATAAAAACAGCCCCATAATTAGTGTTCACTTTTTCTAATTAAGTTACTAATTATTTTTAAGAAAACATGTAATTAAGTGTTTAGGCGACACTTAAAACGCATAATACTAAAGGAAAAGAATAGAGTATTCATGCCTGAATAAAATTTGGTTTAGAAATATGATCTTGAATGTGTATTCCTCTCAAAAATTTGACAAAGATTCGTTCTTGACGCGTCTTGAGAAAATCCGGTTAATCTTGACAAAACTTGAGTTGAAAGTTATGTAGAATGGGGCAAGGGTTTTGAGGTTGAAGAAAATGAAGAAGATGAGAGGATTCTGATTTTTGAGAAGGCTAAAATGTGTTTTAAAAGATCTAAACTCGTCACTTTATGTTTATATACCAAAAAGAATTAGAGTCCTAATCAAATACAAATACTTGAAAAAATCATTACGGACGATCGGACCGTTAGAATCGCTTGAAATTTTAACATGTTGTAGCGAACGGCGAGACAGGACTTCTGACAAAAATTCAGCTTGATCGGACGGTCAGATTTCTAAAAAATTTATTTTTACAAGAAAGTTTTCTGTTTTGAGGACTTTTAGAGAGTTTTATATTTTGAGGACTCTTCTAAATAATAAAAATTCAATTAAAACTCCATTTTAATTCCGATTCCAATTCCGTTTGAAAATTTATTTTTCAAATATAAAAACCAACACTTTAAATTATAAAATTTATAAAATCCAAAATTTCATTTTTCTTCGATTTCCAAAATTAATTTAAAAATTCCCATTTAAAAAATCCGGGTTGTTACATACTTCCCCACTAGCAAAGAATTTCGTCCTCGAAATTAAACGAAGCATACACATAAACACTTAAATCTCGCAAAAAAGAAAATAAGGCTCACATATGCCTACCCGTAGAATGCCATAATTGGGCGCCCATACACCCAATTCTACGCGCACCTACCCCACGAGTAACAAAATAATATATATTGCCTATATACATACACATAACTATGAAAATAATGGCGTACCACATGCTCTTAAAATCCCCCACTCGATCTTATATCCGAAAGTCATTAAAATTATAACTTCCTCAAATTAAATCTCAACATCAAAAATAGATACATACGGTACCTAACATCTGTACTAAAATCTCCAAAATAATTATCGTCTCAAAAATCCATTCTAATGATCCCCACATCAAGCTTATTAATTCTAAACTCAATGTCTACAACGTCCTTAACTCAAAACTTCACATCTCCAAGAAACATATCTAACATATATGCTAGACCCTCTACTTTAAGAAGTACGAATAAACAAGGGAATCAAAGATCGGCAAAGCGAAAGCTAAACGAACTCATAACCTATGAGACCTAAGACCATGCTCTGATACCATCTGTCACACCCCGCCTAATTCGGGCGTCGTCCGCCACCAAAACTAAGCCGGGCGTGAACTAAATAAATACCATTCTTAGCATGAGACATAAATAAATCAGTCCATAAGATAAATAATTGGTCAATCTCAAATGATCACAAATAACTAAGAGATAAAAGATCCATCGCATGCTAACTCCAAAAAATCCAATCTCCAATAACGATTAAATAAAATCTGAAATAATCCCAAAATAAATCCTCCAAACAACTTTGGAACCGAATGGCCCAATAAAACTCAAATGAAGTCTCATAATACGACTGGAAAAGAAAGTCTAACTAAACTATGCCATAAAGTAAATAACTCCAGCTGCACCTCCAATGATAACTCCGATAAACTTATACAGCTTCTCCAAATTATAATCCTGAAAAAGATTAGTCAACGCATGGTTCAGAGCCAAAGCCCCGAGCAAGAATACACACTACTCCCCTCAAATAGGATCCTTGAATCCAGATAGTAGCATTATACGCAATAAATATCACAATAGAATATTTTAAACTAAACGGGATAATTAACCGCGATAAATATAAATCACTAACTACCCGCAGAAATCCCCATTTATAAAGGCACACCAATATGATTTTAAATTCCCAAGTTCCGCGGAGTTAATCCTTTATTAATTAACCCAAATTATCAAATTTCTCAATTATTTATGTTCTTACTTCCATAATTATTAGGTATGGCGGTCCTCCCGCCTCGGATGATAATTCACCAAAATTCATTATGGCGGTCCTCCCGCCTCGAATGATTTCTCCACCAAAATACACATCCCCTTGTCAAAACGCCGGCTGGCCCGTTTAAACTGTCGGCCCTCGCTGATTATGTCGCCAATATATTTTAATACCCGTCTTATTATCTTAGGTATTAGTTCTCAATTTCTCAATTCACAATTTATAATCACCCCACCCTTTTAATCGATGTGAGATCCTCAAAATATCCCTTAGTCCCATACCTAAGGGTCCCCAAGTTATCAATACGTCCTATCCTATGTATAGAAGGATTTTCTAACATAAAACTTAACTTAGTCTCGTACTTTGACTACCGTAACGACGATAAAGTATCAAAAATCAGCCCACCCCAAAGATGATAAAAACGCGATAATCTACCCTCACTAGTCCCATACCTAGAAGGTGTAAATCATCAAAAGACATACCCACTAGTCCCATACCTAGAAGGCATTCTAAAATATAGGGAGAGAAATAATACCCAACAACCCGTCGTCACAAAGGCAACATCATAATACCAACAAGTCACACAAACAAGCATAATTAATCGATATATAAAACTACGCATGATAGTCCAATTCAATTAAATCTTTAATTTAATTATCACAACGTCAACAATACCCAAATAATCTCATTTAATTATTTTAAATTAAATATACCAAGTTTTCATCATATATTCATCAAAACAAAATTTTATTATCTCTACATGTATTACATGAGTTATACGCACCCAAAAATCATTTATTTTAAAGCTAGGGTTTTTCTACATGCACCCTACACCAATAAAACCCAAAATCACTCATCAATCCTACGTACCCAAGGGTTATGAATATTATTCAGATTTAAAAGATTTAATAAAAACAGCCCCATAATTAGTGTTCACTTTTTCTAATTAAATTACTAATTATTTTTAAGAAAACATGTAATTAAGTGTTTAGGCGACACTTAAAACGCATAATACTAAAGGAAAAGAATAGAGTATTCATGCCTGAATAAAAGTTGGTTTAGAAATATGATCTTGAATGTGTATTCCTCTCAAAAATTTGACAAAGATTCGTTCTTGACGCGTCTTGAGAAAATCCGGTTAATCTTGACAAAAGTTGAGTTGAAAGTTATGTAGAATGGAGCTAGGGTTTTGAGGTTGAAGAAGATGAAGAAGATGAGAGGATTCTGATTTTTGAGAAGGCTAAAATGTGTTTTAAAAGATCTAAACTCGTCACTTTATGTTTATATACCAAAAAGAATTAGAGTCCTAATCAAATACAAATACTTGAAAAAATCATTACGGACGATCGGACCGTTAGAATCGCTTGAAATTTTAGTATGTTGTAGCGAATGGCGAAACAGGACTTCTGACAAAAATTCAGCTTGATCGGACGGTCGGATTTCTAAAAATTTTATTTTTACAAGAAAGTTTTCTGTTTTGAGGACTCTTAGAGAGTTTTATATTTTGAGGACTCTTCTAAATAATAAAAATTCAGTTAAAACTCCATTTTAATTCCGATTCCAATTCCGTTTGAAAATTCATTTTTCAAATATAAAAACCAACACTTTAAATTATAAAATTTATAAAATCCAAAATTTCATTTTTCTTCGATTTCCAAAATTAATTTAAAAATTCCCATTTAAAAAATCCGGGTTGTTACATACTTCCCCACTAGCAAAGAATTTCGTCCTCGAAATTAAACGAAGCATACACATAAACAGTTAAATCTCGCAAAAAAGAAAATAAGGCTCACATATGCCTACCCGTAGAATGCCCTAATTGGGCGCCCATACACCCAATTCTACGCGCACCTACCCCACGAGCAACAAAATAATATATATTGCCTATATACATACACATAACTATGAAAATAATGGCGTACCACATGCTCTCAAAATCCCCCACTCGATCCTATATTCGAAAGTCATTAAAATTATAACTTCCTCAAATTAAATCTCAACATCAAAAATCGATACATACGGTACCTAACATCTGTACTAAAATCTCCAAAATAATTATCGTCTCAAAAATCCATTCTAAGGATCCCCACATCAAGCTTACTAATTCTAAACTCAATGTCTACAACGTCCTTAACTCAAAACTTCACATCTCCAAGAAACATATCTAACATGTATGCTAGACCCTTTACTTTAAGAAGTACGAATCAACAAGGGAATCAAAGATCGGCAAATCGGAAGCTAAACGGACTCATAACCTACGAGACCTAAGACCATGCTCTGATACCATCTGTCACACCCCGCCTAATTCTGGCGTCGGCCGCCACCAAAACTAAGCCGGGCGTGAACTAAATAAATACCATTCTTAGCATGAGACAGATATGAGACATAAATAAATCAGTCCATAAGATAAATAATTGGTCAATCTCAAATGATCACAAATAACTAAGAGATAAAAGATCCATCGCATGCTAACTCCAAAAAATCCAATCTCCAATAATGATTAAATAAAATCTGAAATAATCCCAAAATAAATCCTCTAAACAACTTTGGAACCGAATGGCCCAATAAAACTCAAATGAAGTCTCATAATACGACTGGAAAAGAAAGTCTAACTAAACTATGCCATAAAGTAAATAACTCCAGCTGCACCTCCAATGATAACTCCGATAAACTTATACAGCTTTTCCAAATTCTAATCCTGAAAAAGATTAGTCAACGCATGGGTCAGAGCCAAAGCCCCGAGCAAGAATACACACTACTCCCCTCAAATAGGATCCTTGAATCCAGATAGTAGCATTATACGCAATAAATATCACAATAGAATATTTTAAACTAAACGGGATAATTAAACGCGATAAATATAAATCACTAACTACCCGCAGAAATCCACATTTATAAAGGCACACCAATATGATTTTAAATTCCCAAGTCCCGCGGAATTAATCCTTTATTAATTAACCCAAATTATCAAATTTCTCAATTATTTATGTTCTTACTTCCATAATTATTAGGTATGGCGGTCCTCCCGCCTCGGGTGATAATTCACCAAAATTCATTATGGCGGTCCTCCCGCCTCGGGTGATTTCTCCACCAAAATACACATCCCCTTGTCAAAACGCCGGCTGGCCCGTTTAAACTGTCGGCCCTCGCTGATTGACAAGGTTCCACACACGACACGACATAAAACGCCGGCTGACCCGTTTAAACTATCGGTCCTCGCTGATTATGTCGCCAATATATTTTAATACCCGTCTTATTATCTTAGGTATTAGTTCTCAATTTCTCAATTCACAATTTATAATCACCCCACCCTTTTAATCGATGTGAGATCCTCAAAATACCCCTTAGTCCCATACCTAAGGGTCCCCAAGTTATCAATACGTCCTATCCTATGTATAGGAGGATTTTCTAACATAAAACTTAACTTAGTCTCGTACTTAGACTACCGTAACAACGATAAAGTATCAAAAATAAGCCCACCCCAAAGATGATAAAAACGCGATAATCTACCCTCACTAGTCCCATACCTAGAAGGCGTAAATCATCAAAAGACATACCCACTAGTCCCATACCTAGAAGGCATTCTAAAATATAGGGAGAGAAATAATACCCAACAACCCTTCGCCACAAAGGCAACATCATAATACCAACAAGTCACACAAACAAGCATAATTAATCAATATATAAAACTACGCATGATAGTCCAATTCAATTAAATTTTTAATTTAATTATCACAACGTCAACAATACCCAAATAATCTCATTTAATTATTTTAAATTAAATATACCAAGTTTTCATCATATATTCATCAAAACAAAATTTTATTATCTCTACATGTATTACATGAGTTATACGCACCCAAAAATCATTTATTTTAAAGCTAGGGTTTTTCTACATGCACCCTACACCAATAAAACCCAAAATCACTCATCAATCCTATGTACCCAAGGGTTATGAATATTATTCAGATTTAAAAGATTTAATAAAAATAGCCCCATAATTAGTGTTCACTTTTTCTAATTAAGTTACTAATTATTTTTAAGAAAACATGTAATTAAGTGTTTAGGCGACACTTAAAACGCATAATATTAAAGGAAAAGAATAGAGTATTTATGCCTGAATAAAAGTTGGTTTAGAAATATGATCTTGAATGTGTATTCCTCTCAAAAATTTGACAAAGATTCGTTCTTGACGCGTCTTGAGAAAATCCGGTTAATCTTGACAAAACTTGAGTTGAAAGTTATGTAGAATGGGGCTAGGGTTTTGAGGTTGAAGAAGATGAGAGGATTCTGATTTTTGAGAAGGCTAAAATGTGTTTTAAAAGATCTAAACTCGTCACTTTATGTTTATATACCAAAAAGAATTAGAGTCCTAATCAAATACAAATACTTGAAAAAATCATTACGGACGATCGGACCGTTAGAATCGCTTGAAATTTTAGCATGTTGTAGCGAACGGCGAGACAGGACTTCTGACAAAAATTCAGCTTGATCGGACGGTTGGATTTCTAAAAATTTTATTTTTACAAGAAAGTTTTCTGTTTTGAGGACTCTTAGAGAGTTTTGTATTTTGAGGACTCTTCTAAATAATAAAAATTCAATTAAAACTTCATTTTAATTCCGATTCCAATTCCGTTTGAAAATTCATTTTTCAAATATAAAAACCAACACTTTAAATTATAAAATTTATAAAATCCAAAATTTCATTTTTCTTCGATTTCCAAAATTAATTTAAAAATTCCCATTTAAAAAATCCGTGTTGTTACATCAGGACTCCTGACAATTGTTATATTGTCCAGAATAGTACTGAGGTCTTTAACATTGACAGAATGGATTACAATGAGATATGGCATAATCGAATGGGTCACATAAATTACGACAGTCTTAGTAAATTGTCTTCACAATAAATAGTTAGAGGAATTCCAAAGATCAAATCTATTTATAATATTGTCTGTGCATCATGTCAGGAAAGAAAAATTATTAAGGCATATCATAAGAAAGTCAAAGATATCCTTACCTCTAAACCCTTGGAACTCATCCATATGGACTTAATAGGTTCCTCTCGAACTGTTAGTCTCTGTGGACACAGTTACATTCTTGTTATAGTTGATGACTTCACCAGATTTACTTGGGTGACCTTCTTAAAACAAAAGTCTGATACTTTCCAAACTTTTTTGAAAATTCTTCTTCGAATTGAAAATGAGAAGGATACTCAAGTAAATAGAATTCATAGTGATAGAGGTGGAATATTCATAGATATCGGTATTATAGAGTATTGTGACTATAATGGTTACAAACATGAATTTAGTGCTCCTAAGACTCCTCAACAAAATAGAATTGCTGAGAGAAAAAATCGTACTCTTCAAGAGATGGCACGTGTTATGATTCATGCCAAGTGTTTACCTAAATATTTTTGGATAGAATCTATTCGAACTGCTTGTCACATTATCAATAGGGTCAATCTTAGGAAGAATTCTAAACAAACTCCTTACGAATTATGGTATGAGAAAAAGCCCAATCTTAAATACCTTAGAACCTTTGGTAGTACGTGTTATGTCTGCAAAGACAGAGAACACTTGTCCAAATTTGAGACTCGTGGAGATAAAGCTATCTTTCTAGGATATTCTCCTGATAGTAGAGCATACCGTGTCTTTAATCTTCGCACAAAGATCTTAATGGAATCCATAAACGTTATTGTAAGTGACACTATTATTGAGAGTAAGACTAGAGAACCAACTATTGTGGAACAGTCTGATAATGTTTTAGAAAATGACTCTCTAGAAATAGATGATTCTTTATCAATTGAGACACCTGAAGTGCCTAACTGGGTTTCTAAAGATCATCCCATTGATAACGTTGTTGGTAACCCTAGGAAGCCTGTACGTATAAGATATCAATTAAGAAACTATGCTTATTATGAATATTTTATTTCCCTTGTGCAACCAAAGAATATAAATGAGGCATTGAATGACCCTCATTGGATTTCTTCCATACAGGAAGAACTTCTTCAATTTGTCATTCATGATGTTTGGTATCTTGTACCTAGACCTGATCATAAAAAGGTTATTGCCACATGTTGGATATTTAAAAATAAATCTGATGAAAGTGGGACAATCATTAGAAACAAATCCAGATTAGTTGCTCAAGGATACTCTCAAATTAAAGGAATAGATTTTAACGAGACTTTTGCACCTGTTACTCGATTAGAATCTGTTCGTCTTCTCTTTGCCATAGCTTGTTACTTGCATTTTACGCTTTACCAAATGGATGCCAAATATGCATTCCTTAATGGAATCTTGACTGAAGAGACCTATGTAGAACAACCAAAAGGGTTCATTGACCCTCAATATCCAAATCATGTTTTTCCTCTTAAGAAGGCTTTATATGGCTTAAAACAAGTGCCAAGAGCCTGGTATGAGCGTCTTTCTAATTTTCTCTTAGATAAAGGTTTTAAGAGAGGTGGAAATGATCAAACCCTATTTGTCAAACATTTTGACAAACATATTATTATAGCTCAAGTTTATGTTGACGATATCATCTTTGGATCAACATCTCCTTCAAGAGTTAAATCCTTTTCTGAAATTATGCATAAAGAATTTCAAATGTCTCTTATGGGGGAGTTGCAATTTTTCTTGGGTCTTCAAGTCAAATAGAATTCAAAAGGTTTATTTGTTTCGCAATCTAAATATGCTTTAGAGATTGTCAAAAAATTAGGCCTTGAAAGTGCCAAAGAAACTAAAACTCCCATAAGTACTACGGTCAAACTATCTAAAGATGAGAGTGGAAAATCCATAGATCCTACTCTATATCGTAGTATGATAGGAACCTTGTTATACCTTACTGCTTCGCGTCCTAATATTATGTACGTTATTTGCGTGTGTGCCCGTTATCAAAACAATCCTAAAGAGAGCCATCTAGCTTGTGTTAAAAGAATCATTAAATACATAAAAGGCACTCTAAATTTAGGACTTCGGTACACCAATGATACTCCTAGTACTATAATAGGATACATTGATGCCGATTGGGCAGGGTGTAATGATGATAGTAAGAGCACATCAGGAGCGTGTTACTATATCGGTAATAATTTGGTATGATGGAGTAGTAAGAAACAAAATTGCACTTCTTTATCTACAGTTGAATCTGAATACATAGCTACTGGTAGTTCCTGTGCTCAATTACTTTGGCTTAAGCAAATGTTAAGTGATTATGGTATTCAAGAAGACCAATTACATCTCTATTGTGATAATCAAAGCGCGATCAATATCTCTAAAAATTCTGTTCAACACTTGTGAACAAAACATATAAAAACAAGACATCATTTTATACGCGAATTAGTTGAGTCTAAGGAATTAGAAATCAATTATCTTCCCACTGATTTGTAACTCGCAGATATGTTTACCAAACCTTTGGACTACAATAGATTTATTGCTTTGCGAAAATCGATAGGAATGGTTTGTGCTGAATAAACTCGTTGACTTAAGTATTTTTCCCTTTGTCTATTTGAGACAAAATGGGGGAGAAGTTTGAGTCTTATGAGTTCATTTTTGTTTATACATTTGATTAATAAGCTTGATCTTAGTATTATTTGTAGGAATTTGTATCGTTGTCTGCCATAATTGCTATTAGGGTATTGGTTTGTAATTAGTTGAGTTATGTAATTTTCTTTTTCTAGGAAATGGGCAGATCGAATTTTTGTATAAGAATAGGTTTTTCCTTTTTCTTTGTAGCCTTACGAGTCCTAGATGACTCAAAGGAGATTTTGTCTCACATTTCCAAAGGGGGAGATTGAAGCACCTTATACTCTTGACTCACTTGAGTCTACATTGTATAAGTGCTCATCTAGTTTGAAAATTGTGACAAAATTAGAGTCCCATTCCCTAGATACCAAAGAGCCTCAGAATCTTCTTCTTAAAGCCACACTTGATTCTATTGAAGGTATAAAACTCAATCACACACACTAGGGTTGCATACATTGTTCATATATTGCATTAATTGATTGTGTGTGTTGTGTGTGTTAAATCCCATTTAAAACTGATTTTAATAATTCTTGGGAATTTTTAATAATTTTTAAAAGATTTTTGTTTAATTAAAATTTGGTTTATAAAATTTTTGTGGTCATTCTGTAATTACTGGTTTTATGTTTTCATTCCTAAAAGTTGATTTGGGTAGAATTCGAAAGCGCTTGAGACTTTAGGGGAGCTGTTAATTATTTTAGGATGTGCGTGTGAAAGCCAATCTGAGCCATACACCTGTCAACCTTATATTGGATTGATTTGTTTTTGTTTGCAGACTCATTTGCTTTGTTAAATCTCAGCGCTTGGATCAATTCTATCAATGCTCTGCATGCATTTGAACCCAATCCTTGTGAACCTCTCTAGATCAATCAGAGAACGTTTAATCCACCATTGTTCTTTAACTGTTGGATCAAAGCCAATTGCCTTAGACTTAATATCAGCCTTAGATTTGGTTAGCCCTTCTCGATCCTTCCAAGCCTACTATATAAGGAGGCTTACCCTCAGCCTTTAGAAGACTTTTGGTAGTTCGTCTAAATAGAGAGAGAGAGAGAGAGAAGAGAGAAAACCAAACTCGTTCATACCCTAACCCAGTTTCAAACCCTAACTCATTTTTTCTTAAACCATTTACACCAAACACCAACCCTGAGTGTTTGAGAGTGACGTTTGTAGTAGTTTGAAAGCTGTTCGTAGTTTAAATCCTCTTAAGTTTGAGATCTTGTGTCCAACTTAAGCATTTCGGTTAGATCTGTATTTCTTTTTTTTTATAGAAATCATAGATCTGATCATTTTATGTTATATTACACTTAGATCTGCATATTTTAGTTTCTCATCTTGAGAAATCGTATTTGTTGATTAAAGTTTTTCTGTAAATATTTTTATCTACTCAAGAATCAACAAATCCAATTTCTATTTCTAGTTCTTATGAAACAAGACTTTTGACCTAGTTGGAATCGCAATCGGTGGTTTTCAATTTCAAAAATATTTTCAAAACCCTCTGAAATTGATTAAGACCTTGAATCGTCTTCCGAGCAAGGTAACCTTGGATTATGGGATTATTTGAAAGGTAAAATAAAGTCTTTTTATTTCTAAAGAAGAGAGAAACTGAAAACAACATCATTTAGATCTGATCTGCAATTTGCTAGGACTTGTTTGTATAAATAAGTGTGCGTGTGTGTGCATGCATGTGTTAGAACACTTTCACAAACACTTGTCACACTACAATACATAAGTGTTGGCTATAAGATCTTGAATTAACAAGAGTCGATGTAAAAAATGGAACAAAGTGGAGAAGTTAGCAAACTGAAAAAGCAACATCAACATCAGATCTGCAGAGAAGTTAGAATCAAACTTGTGGGTACATTTACAAACTTGTATAGGTCTGTTTTGTGGGCATCTGTGTTATATAGTTTGTAACTTGTATATTTTATTTTAGTGGATTTTTGGTTTGTGACTTAGAAGTCACCGTGGATGTTTCCTCAGTTGGGTGAGGTTTTACCACGTTAAAAACGCCTTGTCCTTAATCTTTCTACATCTCCTCATCTCATTCTTACTAGTGTGCTGATTTAAATCTTTTAGTTTTGTTTTTCAAGACTAGTTAACTAATCTTGAACAGATCTCGTGCATGTTTTATTAAACACATCTTGTGATTAAACTGATTTGATTTAAAGAAAAGTGTTTTTCAAAAAACAGTTCGGAGTTACTTCAATAGTTTAATCTTGTATTAAACTTCCTAAGTAACAGCTTTTTCAGTTCTTGGACACCGAGTATGTACAAATATAATATTTTTTTTTACATTCCGGGCTTGAACCCCAAATTTTATCATCATTTTTGAGATTTGGGGAGCGAATTTGCAGGTATTTAGACATTTTTTTAAGTTTTAAGTGTTATTTGAATCTTATGTGAGCATATACTTTATTTTAAGTTGAATATGAAGTGAAAATATTTATTTGCGTTGATTTTTCATTTCAAATATAAACTTTGTCATAACTAGAGTTTTTTATGTGTGCGTGGGAAAGACGACTCTGTGTGTGTGTGTGTGTGGATAAAGAGAGATGCATTGGTGGGTGTTGGAGATGGTGTGGTGGAGATGGTGTGGTGTGGTGCGATTGTGGTTGTGGTTGTGGTTGTGGAGAGGGTGGTGGTGGTGGAGGAAAGGATGGTTGAGAGAAAATGAGAGTTTGAGTTGTAAGAGGTGAGAAAATGAAGTAAGACCTGATGAAAAAATTAACATAAACTATTTATAACATATGGTTGCTCTCAGCAATAGCATACTATTTTTCTCTCGTGGTATTATGTAATAATTTTTTGGATGTTAATAGAAGCACTCATTATTATTGTGAAATACGAGTAGATATCCATTAAATACATATTTTACAATAAATAACAATTTTTATAATTGGATATGTGCATTGGCTATGCATGTACATGATTATATGTAACTTTGGAAATGAATGTGATTTTGGAATAATATATGTTTATGCTGGAAGATGTGAAAAATTGATAAAATTAAAATTTTGATATAAAATGATTGGAAAGAAGACTGAAAAACTTACCTAAATCCCAAAACGCCCCCCTGTTCAAAAAGAAAAAAAATACACTCCACATTTGAAGTGGAAATGCTCGTGGACTTCTCATGCCGGTTTTTTTATATTTTCGCAGTCAGAGATGTTTTTTTTAGCTAGGAAGCTCATATGTCAAAGTTTGAGCTTCAGTTATCATTCAACAAATTCAACGCAGCCAGCGCAACCTAGAATAGGACCAGTGGAATAGAGATCCTATCAAACGCCATACACATCTAATCCAAACAAGCAATGTTTGTCTTTTACAACAACAGGATTACATCACTGGCAGTCCAGGCCGTAAAGCTAACAATAAAATTAACATAAATTCAAAGGAAATAAAAAAAATACCCACGTCACCACGTGCACAGGTAACAAATCTGGAATCTCTAGTGAATGGAATCAAAAATCAAAAATCAAAACCAACATAATTAATACCATCTTCCTCAAGAACAAGAGATAAAACATATATGGAGGATTTCAAATTCTGTATCATTGTAATCTTGCTTTTGATGATTACAGACATGGTGGTGAGTAAACACCACATACCCACCACCTTAGAAGGCCCATTTGAGCCAAAGACTCAAAGATTCAACCCATTGCTGCGTCGAGGCAGTGATGACTTGCCTATGACTCACCCCAGGCTTACAAAAAATGTGTCCTCAATGTTCCCTGAACAAATAGCCCTTGCCATATCCTCTTCAACTTCAATGTGGATTTCCTGGATCACTGGTATGCTCCTCTCAATTGATCATTGCCACGTTTTAATGCTCTTAAATGTTGTAATTATTCCTTACAGTATATTGCAAACTACTCCCTGAAGCTACCACACTCGTTGCAAATAACTTTGTGAACTAGTCCTCTGTCCCAAACTAAAGTCTTGGTTTTATTTTTATGATTGCTCCAAATTGAGAGTTTTAGAATTAGCATATAACATACCATGAAATTTCAACTTTAGCTGGGGCATAGACTATCGCTAAGATAGGCTAATAAAGTGGGGAGGCTAAAATTGGAACAACAAATGTTTCCGTCAAATTTGTGATATCCTACTGTGGAAAGTGCGAATATAAGGAAAAAAATATATATTGCAATTGATTGTACTGTACAGTAAATTGTATGATATTTTCCCTGTTTTTATCTACATTAGTATTAGCAAGCGTTGAAATGGGTTGATTTGTGATTGTGTCTAGGGGATGCCCAGATTGGTTTTAATGTGACTCCACTTGATCCATCAATTGTTGCTAGCGAGGTGTGGTGTGGAGAGAAAAGTGGAAAGTATTCGATGAAACGAACGGGGATTTCGACAATTTACAGCCAATTGTACCCATTTGAAGGCCTCTTGAATTATACCTCTGGCATCATTCATCACGTGAGGATTGATGGTAAGAAAAAGTCCCAGAATCCTTTATTGTATTAAGTATTTCAAATGCCTCTTTTTAATATAATTTTGCTCAGGTTATACAATTAAAGAGTAATATGCATGATTGGTTATTTTGGTCAAACCATGATTCATTAGCTAAAGATCTCTAGATTGATTGGTTGCAGAAATGTTTTAACCATGAACTGAAAACTTATCTCTAGCCTGCCATGTGAAAAAGAACACCAGAACTTTTCCATTGGGGATATAAAATGCATTTGCAGTTTAATCTTATTTTTGCCAGACTGTTTATAGTAATCTATAATTCATAATTCACTCGAAACAGGACTATGGTTGCATGTGATCTGATTGGTATTTTTTGGACATCCATATGATCATATGGTTTTCCAACATCCAAAATTTGAATCAAATTATAATTTGCATTTGACATGTCTTTTGTGAAAAGAACAATATAATGTTTCTATTGATTGATTGGTAAGAGAATCTTCAAATTCATTTGTAATGGTCTGGAGTAGGAGATTAAGCTATGGGCATTCTTGTAGGTCTTGAACCTGGAACAAAATATTATTACAAGTGCGGGGATAGTTCTTTAGCAGCTATGAGTGAGGAGCATGTGTTTGAAACCTTGCCACTACCTGACCCCAACATGTATCCTAGTCGAATAGCAGTTGTTGGAGATTTAGGCCTCACAAGCAATTCAACCACCACCATTGATCATCTCATCCAAAATAACCCTTCAATGATTTTAATGGTTGGAGATTTAACTTATGCAAATCAGTACATTACAACTGGTGGGAAAGGAGCTCCATGCTTTTCGTGTGCGTTTCCTGATGCACCCATTAGAGAGAGCTATCAACCTCGCTGGGACGGGTGGGGAAGGTAATTTCGCTGTTATATGTTATTTATGTATGTGTGTGCTGCTCACGCGTGCGTATGCAGTCATGAACTCTTGTTTTTATGAACTCTGATTACATATGCTGTCATGAACTCTGATTGCCTATGCAGTCATGCTAATAGTTTTCTTTCTCTCTTTTTCCCATTTTCTTTTGTTTTTATGCTTTCTCATGTTGTATCACTGTGTAAGAAAATCCAAAATGCTTTCATTATATTTAGGCTTGTGATGCAGTCATGTTAATGTTTTTTCTTCCCCATATATCATCAAGTTGTAACTGCTTTTGTCTGGATTATTCATGTTCTCAATTGCTGATTTGAAGGCAGAAGCACTTATCTTGTAACTTGAGTTGGTGATTTGGTGTTTGGGTAGTTTTCCTAATGTGCAAATGTTAAATATCATATTGTATTATAGGCTTATAGCTTAAAGAGGATATAATTGAGACCTCCAACAAAGGGAAGAGTGACTCCTCTTAATTTGAGACAGGAGTAATTAAGAAGTCTTACCAGCTAAGCAATTCGAGCTCAAGAAAACTTTATTTTTCTTGATGTAAGAAAAGCAATATACGAACACAAATACTCTCAGAAATGTATTAGGCTTACTCTCTCATTCTCATTCATGAATTCATGATATTGATAAATGATTACAAAAGGGACGAGGGGACCTTACAAGTCTTGGTTAGCAAGACATTTATTCAAGGTAAATAAGAAAAAGATAAACATTGAAGTCATTAAAGATACGCCTAAAGTATCTCCTAAACTAATCATAATAAAAATCCCATCAAAACCCCCAGGGGGACCCATGACATATAACCTCCAACTATTTTGTGGATGAAATGAATCTGAAGGCCAATCTTCATATTTATGCATGTACTAGCACAGGATTTGGAGCTTACTCCAGTTAAAAACGCAAATTCTAGACTTTATCTATTCAATAAGACACAATAATTGAGTGTGAAAGAAATGTAGTTTAAGGTGGGAATTGTTCTGTTGTAAAGATTACAACTCTGTTGATAAAACTCTTCCCACCATTTCATCATTTAAAAGCTTCCTTTGAGTATTAGCTTTCTCCTTGTGATGGTGATTTTGATGCTTGCGTGTAATAGTAATAGTAATAGTAATACTGTAATAGCAATAGTGATCGTAATGACAGTCCTCGTTTTTTTACTGTTACAGAGGCATCATGTGCTCAAAATATTTAGAAATTTGGATGTAAAATGTAGCATAAATAATCAATTTAATAAATTCACATATTTAAATTACAAGTCTAGGTTCATGGAGCCCCTGACCTCAAGAGTTCCTATGATGGTTATAGAAGGCAACCATGAAATTGAGCCTCAAGCTGATGGAATTACTTTCAAGTCGTATTCGACAAGGTTCTCTGTTCCCTCAAATGAGTCTGGCTCTAACAGCAATTTCTACTACTCTTTTGATACTGGAGGAGTACATTTCATCATGTTGGGGGCATATGTTGACTATAATAGAACTGGTGACCGATTCCACCCCTTTAGAGCTTGTCTTATTTTAGTTTTTGTGCTTTCTTGGGGCTAAATATACATATAAAGTCTCATAATCATGTTAAGAGCTTGAATAACAGGATGACGATTCCTTTCTTAAAGGCTCCATTTGGTTCATGGTGAAATGTTCTTCGCTTGCGTCAAAAGTGAAATGTTGAAATATTTTCACATATTTGGAGTTAAATTTTTTTTCATATAAATTGTAACTAAGAGTATACCCCTTCATTATGTGATTTTGGACAAAAGAGTAAACAAAATTTAATTCCAAATAGGTGACAATATTTTTAACCATTCTACTTTTACTATATGAAATATGTTTTACCCCAAACCAAATGGGGCCGAAAGCTCAAATTAATTTGTGAATTTACCAACTTCTGAATACAGGAAAGTACGAAAACTCAAAACAAACGAGCACTTATTCTTTACTTATAGCAGTATGCACTCTCAACTTTGATAGTGTGAGCACATTCGAATTGATAAGTTTCTTTTGGTATAGTCTTAGTGTTCATCCAATTCTGTATTCCAGGTGCTCAGTATGCTTGGCTTAAGGAAGACCTGCACAAAATAGACCGTAGTGTGACCCCTTGGTTAGTAGCCGCGTGGCATCCTCCTTGGTATAATAGCTATTCGTCACACTATCAAGAATTCGAATGCATGAGACTCGAGATGGAAGCACTTCTATATCAGTATGGGGTTGACATTATCTTTTCTGGTCATGTAAGTTGATATTTACCCAATTTGTCCATGTAATGCAGTGCAATATGATTATACTATCATAGTTATTTTTCGCATTCTTACGCACCATAATTTTGACTCTGGCATACAACTTAACTAACTAGTGTGTATCAAAGGTTGGGTAAAGTACATGGACCACCCATTTAATATGTCATACAACGGATTTCCACCTTCTTGCTTCGAATGTTACACTTCCCTGTCCTCTTCTTTTAAATTTAGTTCACCTATTTGGAGTTAAATGAGGGGCCAAGGGCCTTATTTATAGACAAAACTAGCTAGAGACCAAAATCTGCCAAATAAGTAACAGATAAACCTAGATAACTAAGGATTTAAAATTAAGAATGTAATAGAAATTAAATCGTCTACGATAATTAAAATAATAATAATAATAATAAAAAGCTAATCCTCTATTGCGCTGGGCCTGCCACATCAAAAGTTCACCCCTAACCAAACGGAGCCTTGGGCGATTTTCTCATTTGTAATCCCATTGTGCTTTTTCCTGTGCTTTGCTATGCATATATAGCCTTATAATGAACGTTTAGTTTTCCTTCTTCATTGTGCTTAAAATTCAATAACCATCCAACACTAAGTTCTGATTGCACCAGTTTCCTATGTTTCATGCTAAATGTCATATTCACTGAAAATGGTCACTTTTAATCATGTTTGTCAGTGTGTATATCCCAAAATAAGTATATAAACAGTTAAAGGATCGGATATTAATCACATGATTTTTGCAATAGGATATTGTTATTTCGTAAATCAAGGAGTCCCTCAATTTATGCCATATGATTATGCATTAGTCTTGTGAGTCTGATAATAGCTTCAACGTAAACTTAAACTAGCACTGTATAAGAATCATCATTTAGCTTCTGTGGGTGTAGGCCTATGGCTGAACCACATTAAACCTTGTGCTCTTCTATCTCTTAACCCCCAAATTTTCATATTATGACAATCTGTTTGCTTCATTGCCTAAGGAATATGATCACGAATACGTAATGGTTTCTTAGTCCCATAAACAATCAAACACATTAAAATGTTAGAAGATATAAAAATGGAAATTTATATTTCAGAGAATGATATATTGTCTCGCTTCTAGGTGCACGCTTATGAGAGGACGAATAGAGTGTACAACTATACATTGGATGTTTGTGGGCCTGTATACGTAACAGTTGGAGATGGTGGTAATATTGAGAAAGTTGATGTTGATCATGCTGATGACCCTGGGAAGTGTCCTTCAGCTGGAGATAACCAGCCAGAATTTGGAGGTGTGTGCCATTTGAATTTCTCGTCTGGGCCCGCAAAAGGCAAGTTTTGTTGGGACAAACAACCAGAGTGGAGTGCATATAGAGAGAGCAGCTTTGGGCATGGCATACTCGAGGTAAAGCTTAAGCTCTTAACATAAAATTCTATTTGTCTGCAGCAAACGCTGACAAAATTCTCACTTAAGGCTCTGTTTGGTCTGGGTAAAATGTTTTTCATCTGGCCAATGTTTTATGTTACTTTTCAGGAAAATCCCTAAGTAAATATTGGCAATTCGCTTATCCAAACCATTAAGCCAATATCAGCAGAAAATTAGAACCTTAAGACTTTTCTCTGTCATTTTCCAATTTGTTCAGCAAAAGAAGAAACCTCTTGGCCAAACTGTTTTAGGGGAAGGATTAGTTCTATATTTAATTTATCACAAGTATATTCTTATTGGATTTCATTATAAAGGATTCATTAAACTCGATTAGCTTGCAGTAAAATGTAAGGAAAGAAAATGATCCTCCCTACCCAATTCCATATCAGCCCAAACCCATTTTCATAGTTGATTGTTTATGGGAAAGAAAATGATCCTCATTCTCATAGTTGAAGAAGCTGCTCCACTCATCCCGAGGACTTAGCCTTTGTGGTGAACTGCGTTAAATCGATAAGTCTCTTGTGTTTTTTATAATCACATTCAGTTCTTTATTTATCTTCTCACCTCTGCGTAATTACTCCGGTGATTATGCTTTTAAGGAAGAAGATCTTGGTTGTATTCCTCACACCCAGTGTTTTTTGGAAATTTTTAAGTGAGTTCCTTGATGTTGGTTGAGCGTTTTGAGACGCCGAAGCGAAACAATAAGAACATAGACTATGTGATTCACATAGGAAGGGGATTATACGCAGAATGTGATTCCTTGGGTCAGATTTGGAAAATCAGGCGATAGATAAATTGAAAAATAAATGTAAAGCCAAAAAAAAAACAATTATGCTCGAGTGTTAGTAATCCGTTTTACTGCTTGGTTCTATTAGACAAGCATGGATATTATTTTGTCACCTTTTATTTTCTCCCTTCCCCATGCAGGTTTTGAATTCTACGTATGCATTATGGACTTGGCACAGGAATCAGGATATATACAAAGAAGACAGCCATGGTGATGAAATTTATATTGTTAGACAACCTCATTTGTGCTCTAATACTTCCAAAATAGAGAAATTCTAAGTGTACCAAATTGAAACCGCCTTGAAACCGCATTACACACGTTGCATGCCATGATTGGTTAATTCCTTATGGATGTGGATCCGCGCAAGCGGCATTAACCAATCACCACATGCCCCGTAGGCAATGCGGTTTGAAATGGCGGTACATGTATAATTGCTCTTCAAAATAACTCCGCACCAGCGATATTGATTAATCACAATCCAATACATCAAAAAGTTTGATGTCTCAGAGACATCAAATTTGTTTCTGTGTCGCGCGTATATTATGCCCATGTTGGAAATTAATATTAAGTGTCGAAATTAATTATTTAATTTCAATTATATTAAATTCCGAATTTATGAATTTCCCAATTACGTGGTCTTGATAAATATCAGATAATTAATTAGGAACGTGATAAATACGAATATTAGAAGATTGGGTCAATCTTATCCGTTAGTCACATGATGGTTAGTGGCATTAGTGGGAGACTTGAAAGAGTCCCACCTTAACTAGGATTCCGGCCCTCTTCCCCTTATAAATAGAGGAGCCCTACACCATCTGGGGTTATCTCATAACACACTATTTCTGAGGTGGGAGAGAAATTCCGAGATTCTATTTTGAGTGTAATTTTTCCAAGAAGGGAGATTGATGGACCAATTAATCAAGATTGATCAATGCATTTGACCAAGGTAAGTCTTATTTTTTTATCTTTTAGACGTATTTTGTGAAAACATGAAGATCCAAGATCATTTTATTAAGAACAAATGTATGTTAAAGTTTAATCATATTAATGTGTTCGTGATTAATATTAGGGTGTTCTTAAGAATGATTTTATATATGGTATCAGAGCTAAAGTTTAAGATCTCATGATTTTCCTTATTGGTGTTCGTCTATAATGATATATGTGCCTGAGACTTTCTGCGACATTTTTATTTATGTCATTAAATTGCTTTTGTGTCTGAGGCCTTCTGCGACGTCTTATTTCTGTCATTAAATCTGCTCTTAAAGTATGTCTCAGATTTCCTGTGACGTTTTTTTTTTCTGTCGTCAATACTCACTGGTGAGAATGAAAGGTCAAAACTTGCTCGGAATTTTACGAAACTGACATGGTCGACTGGAAACGTCGAAATAAACAAAACTCATTGTATACAATGGGCACCACCTTACTTTTGCGTTTTGACGTCGTTAAGACCCTTAAAATTGCGTTTTTGCCGTTTTTGGTAATAATGTTAACGTCAATATCTCACTCCAGAAAATTGATTTTTGAATTACGCAAATTGTTTTGAGATCCTGGAGTAATTATCTACATCTCTGTGGTGCTAACTAAAATTTTCTATTTTTGGTAAAAATTACGATTTTTCCAAATATTATGTATTTTTCCACCATAGGGGTTGTTTTTTAACGTTCATGGTTGTTCTAATATTCATCTTATGTATTATTTGGTATTGATGAAAGGGTTCAATATAAAATTTTGAATATTAGATGTATGATTATGTGTTTGACAATAACATTTCGATATATTAGGTTATTGTGCATAATCTATAATTGGTAGCCCAAAGGTCCTGATGTAATTATGAATTGATGTTTCGACAATAATATTAATATGATGTTGGATGGGGAAGACATAAAAGTGTCTTAATCTATAATTGTAAATATTATATTATTGTGTATGCATTTATATTTAGACCATTAATTATACATTAAGTTTTGAGTATAATATTTTGGGGGCATTGATTTTGCATAAATAATGTTTCTGACTTCCAGAAAAAATATTTTTGAATTCCGTCGAATATTTGAGATTTTGGAGTAATTTTCTACAGTTCCACGATGCTAATTTTTTTTTTTTTGAAAAGATTTAAGTTTTCCCATATTTCATGTATGTTTTATCTAGAACTGTGATAAAACCTTGCTCTAATGATCCTTTTTAGTTGAATATTCGTGCCAAACACAGGCCAACATATCTCATATGGTAGGATATTAGACTCGCGTTACTGTTAATATTCATATTTTGATGAGTCTCGTGCCAAACACAGGCCAATGATTCATATTGCTGAATATTATGATATTCGTGTTTTAATGAGTCTCGTGCCAAACACAGGTCAACGATTCATGTGGTTGAAAATCAAAATTATTGTTTATTCTAATGCTAGTACTCCCATTAAGTTGAATTAAATGCCAAACACAAGCTACAATTCATATGTGCGGATACTAGATTTATGATTTCGTTGCATGTATGCATATTTAAATGCATGACTTGCAAATTTTGAGACTCACAAGTAAGTATTCATTCAGTTTAATCAAATGCCAAATACAGGCTAAGATTACATGTGAAGATATTATATTTGTAGTCATTTCAGATTATCCTAATGTTTGTATAAGGTTAAATTGAAGCGCAACACATGCTGATATTTGAATCAAATAAACATTGGAATTTTTGCAAATGTTAAATAATTGACATCAATGTTAAAAAGTCATATTTACATATGCCACTAGTATGATAATTGTGATTATAACCGTATTGTGCATTAGTATGACCGTGAATGATTTGGGTCAATATTTCTGATTTGTTACTCATACATAAGTGATGAAGCAAAAATAAATGTTTTATGTCTTCCATTTACTATTATTGTGTAATATCTCATGTAAACTCTTTGTCTATTTGATTTTCACATTATGTCTAATTTTTCGTGAATTTCAAGTTAGGGAATAGACAATAATATAATTATTCATGTATTACGGGGATTTTGAACATGTATGCGTATCTCTAATATTTATATAATATAAGGTTTGGCATTCATTAAAGTGCTCCATTCCAAAAGATATAAATATTGGACTAATGCATTAATATCATGCATATTTTGGTTGCCTACGGGTCCATGTATGATATTGAATGCTAGGATGATGATACTTTATGATGTTGCATACATATTATTGTTTATTCATTTATTGTGATTACAATAATTGAACAAAATGTTAGTGGTGATATATATTTTGGGAAGGTAATAATGGTCGTCAAACACAGATGCCATAGTTTCTTTCACTATCATATCACCAATTAAGTTTATGAAAACCATAAACATGAATAATTTAGCTTATTGATCATTGGATATTTAATGAAAATAAGTGAAAAATTTATTGACTTGTGTATGTAAGTCTTTACGCAATGTAATATTCATATTATGAAATGTTTGGTAGTCACTACAGTGATCCAACTAGAATGACAATGAATATTAAATGTAAAGATGATGGTAGTAGTAACTCATGATGCTTATAATTGTAAAGATACTAATGGGGTATATTGAGTTTATTTCTTCAAGCAAGGTTATTCCTTACAGGGAATCAATTTTGAGTGATTGAATGAACATCATAGATCACATACATTATTATAGTATGTGAAAATAAGTTGTGCATAAATGTCGTGTACAATATAATGAAATAACATTATACCCAATAAAGTAATCTACAAGCATCATATAATCGATATTTCACGGTTACTACTGACAAAAACTCATGGTTATGCACTCAATTTATCATGTAATCGATGTGTGTGTTGTTAAATCAAAGCATTAATGAAGTGAGCAATTTATCTCATTATCTTATCACATATTATTGTATCCCATTTTATTTCTCTAAAAATTTCATATTTGATTTGGTTAAATAAATTAAGTTTGTTTACATATTGCACACTCGGACTAATAATGATAAAGATAATTTGTATCTTTTATGATTTGAAATGAGTTTTTCATCTCAGTAGAGTTTTCAAGTTATACTTACTGTGTTATAGAAAGTATTTACTTTTGATGCAAGGATTTCTTACAAAACAAACTAGAAATACTAATAAGATTCTTTTTATTTTGTTCTTGGGGAATCAAATCGCCATTTGTTTTTCATAAACCCTCAATTTTTTTTGGAAACTGTTTGTCTAGACTTGATCGTGAGGGATATGTTCTAAAGAATCTTTTTATGTATATTTTTTCAAGGGTTATGATTTTAGTTTTGATGTTTTGTACAAAATAAAGTTTGGACATAGTTCTTTAAAGATTTGTTTGATCCTGCATCATAATCATAGCGTTTTTTTTATGAAACTCTTTAAATCTTGTACCAAATTAAATCTAGACTCTTTTTCATAATTTTCGTGGACAAGATTTTTGTAATGTCTCTTACAAATTTTGATTGTCGAGTTGTGCTCTTAAGGTATTACGATGTCTAATATAAGGATGACCTATGTGGCCCAAGTGGAAGATTATGAGAAACTTCCCTTAAAGTGGACCTACATAGATCATATAATTGTCATTGACGCGTATTTATTGCATTAAAGTCAAATTCATTATGAAAGGTGAAATTAGTGGTAGTAGAAAATCATGAAATATGGTTATAAAGGAAGGTAGGGTACTTATCCCATTATCGATAACCTTCTTGAATCCTTGTTCTTTTAGTTGTTAGATTGTCTAAACAACAAAGAACAAATAAATGATCAACCACTAAATGATAGTATTGTCACCGTGAGAGAAATGTAGATATTATCATAAGGAATAGTATTAAGAAGATCTTAAAAGGTCTACTATCCTCGATGATTATGTGGTGTATCTGCATGAACATGAATTTGGCGTAGTGATAAATAATGACTTGGTTTTATTTCAAAAGTCATAGGAAGTGAAACTAATGGACTACAATTAAGGTTGAAATCTCGTTGAATTACATAATTGATGCACTAAAGTCGGGTATAAGGGGGCATCAAGACCAAACGCGACACTAACGGTAGTTTAACGAGATAAAGCTAAATTGTAGTAACATATTTTACTATTAATGAAGAAAAGGTTATAAATGAACCTTCTCAATTATATGTAAGGACATGGAATTCCTATGACATTAGTAGCTCATTATGATTGAGAGTTACATGAAGCGGATGTGAAAATTACTTTTTTGAAGTCTTATAAACCATGCGTATATGTTAGGAGATCATTTTATAAACATAAGTTTCCCACATGACGTATTTTAAGAAATAATATCATTATTTTTTTTTTCGTTGTATATTTGTATACACCTTAAGATCAGTGAGAGTAAGTTTATATATTTTCTCTATATACAAGCACGAATTTAGAAAGTAGAGAATCAAAATAATTTATGGGTTTAAAAGTTGTGTATGAAGTAATGAAATACTTAAAGGACTATATGCTCACACTTATGATGTATGTGTTCATTTAAATATGAACAATTATTGTGACTCAGATTTACTAGTTGTGCGGATGGTACGAAGTTCACTCTTGCTTAAGTATGTTTGTTTTGGTTTATCAACCAATATAATGAAGGAGTGCAACACAAACCATCCATTAACTATTGTGAAAGCTGAGTTTGTAGCATGCTTGATGCTATAACTTATATATTTTGGCAGCGTGACTTCATTTCGGGACTTGAAGTTGTCGACACTATTATCAAGTCGCTGAAATATTATGATAATGTCGCTGCAATCCTCTTATGAAGAAATGTTAGGTATTCCTAAAGTAACTAAGCACGTTGAATGAAATACCTATCAGTTAAAGATGAAATTCAGAAACAAAAAGTGTCAATTGATCACATTAGTACGAGTGATAACATAGCAGATCCTATTACGAAAGGACTATCTCCAAAAGACCTTATGGAACGTGTCAAAGAGATGGATCTCTATTAGTAAAATTATGATTGCTATTTGGCTTAGTTGTTTGAGACTATTGCTTGAATTCAATAAAAGTGTTTCTGATTTCAATTATTTCTGTCCTTTGAGAAAGCATGCATATAATTATGAATTATTGTTGACAGAAATAGTCCTTATTGAAAAGGACATTATGAGGCCATTATGATACCCAATATTAAAGGCTTAGTTGAATGAAACATTGGTTTTGTAATACATGGAAGGAACCATGCTCTTGAATAGCATGGAACTGCCATGACTCGCATCCATGAATTGTTTGATTTAAGCAAACTATATTTATCAGTTATTGTGCACCTTATGGTACCTAATTTAATTATGAGGATTATTAAGACCAAGTGGGAGACTGTTGGAAATTAATATTAAGTGTCGAAATTAATTATTTAATTTCAATTATATTAAATTCAGAATTTATGAATTTCCCAATTATGTGGTCTTGATAAATATCAGATAATTAATTAGGAACATGATAAATACGAATATTAGAAGATTGGGTCAATCTTATCCGTTAGTCACATGATGGTTAGTGGCATTAGTGGGAGACTTTAAAGAGTCCCACCTTGACTAGGATTCCGGCCCTCTTCCCCTTATAAATAGAGGAGTCCTACACCATCTGGGGTTATCTCATAACACACTATTTCTGAGGTGGGAGAGAAATTCCGAGATTCTATTTTGAGTGTAATTTTTCCAAGAAGGGAGATTGATGGACCAATTAATCAAGATTGATCAATGCATTGGACCAAGGTAAGTCTTATTTTTTATCTTTTAGACGTATTTTGTGAATACATGAAGATCCAAGATCCTTTAATTAAGAACAATTGTATGTTAAAGTTTAATCATATTAATGTGTTCGTGATTAATATTAGGGTGTTCTTAAGAATGATTTTATAGCCCAAGCACACGTATTCCTGTAAGACTGTAATACATATTTTTATTTTCCAGTAAGACCGGGTGTCGAACCAAAGGGAACGTAACATGATTCTAACTCGGGTAGAATCATAAATCTAAATATTTTTCTAATTAAAGTTTAGAGATTTAAATATTTTTTATGATTTAAATACGTGTTGCAATGAGGAACTAATGAACCGAGCTATGACAATAACAACGAAAGCTAACCATTCAAATTAACACTATTAAACTAAATTAAGCAAGAACACTAAAAATTAAAATTGGGATTAAATTAATATGTAAAGAATGTTAAAAACTTGTGAAGCCACCGCAAATCATTCCGTAACAATTTTTTTAAGGCAAAATTCATGATAATCGCATTCACCAAATTCAATGTACTTCCTAAGGTAAATTTGAATATTCACATTAACTCATAAAAAGTGAATGACAAGATATATGTTCGTAATAATTAAGAATTCAAAATTTTCATTAAGCTTAAAGTTTAAATAGTTAAATTATTTAACTTCAACCCATTCAACACGTGCTAGAGCATGTGCCAAATCATAATAAATTAAATAATGTAGATAATTTGATTTTTTAATTCAATCTTTCATTAACAATAAAAGAGTGTGTGACGTAATTTATGTTATTTACAGAATAAAATTAAATGAGTAAAAATAATTATCATTATTTTTTTAGACCAAAGGGTTTGAGTTCGAAACTCCCAGCAGATACTGATCAAATTTTAAGTGGAACATGTGTTAGGGTGACTTTGACACAACATCCTCCCTATTTAGCTTGCATGGGAGAATTCAAAGGACTCGTTCGTATGGATGTTCAGAATTATAAAAAAAAATAAATAAATAATTATCATTCTTAAAAACTCTATAGCATAATAGTTGATTAACTATTAGGTTTAATCATAAGTCGTAACAAAAACTCTTACTACTCGTATTAAAGTGAAAATATATAATTGCAGAAATGAAACAATAATTATTATTCATGATTAAAGAAAATAAAAAATATTAAACAATCATTATATATTAAAATAAGAACCAAGAATTGAAATGAACCTTGCACGGTAAATCGGACTCTATTATTACTTCTTTCTTCAATCTCCACATTAATGACAAGATGAAAAATAAAAAATAAAAATAAAATTGTAAAAAAATGGATGAGAACACACTATATGGTTGACTTACTTGAGTCTGTGCCATATAGGAGTTCCAACTAATTTGGATATCGAGACAAAATATGATTAGATTTTTCGGAGTTGCTCTATCTCAAAAAGGCATCAAGCTTCATCATAAGCATTCTAGTTCAAGTTCTCCAATGTGACACAAAGAGGTAAGTACAACTCTTGAACTACAATTAGGACACATACACTGCATATACATGCTTTATTATGTGTGCATAATTTTTATGTTGGTGTTGTTGCTTCAAATATTTTTTTGGTAAAATAAATTCATTTGAATATTTTTTTATCATTTAAAATGATTTTTCATTTAATTGAAATATGATTTTAAAAAATATATAGGAGGTTAACATAAGAATATTTTTTATGATAAAAATTTGATTGGTTTAATTTTTAATGGGTTAATATTTTTTTGAGTCGAAAAATTTAATTTTTCCAAGGCATTAAAAAACACATGTGTGTTATTTTTTAATAAGGCTTTTTGTGTTTCTTTAGTGCCTTGGTGGTTAGACTCATTTGTGACCCTAGATTGAGTGGTTATCTATGAACTATATTTTTTAGTGGCTCAATCCTAGTGAACACCTTTTAGCCAATCACAATTAGTTGTCCTATTTCTTTCTACACCCTTAGATCTTGGTGAGTTGATCTTGACCCTCCATTTGTAACAAACCCTAGTATCCTTCGTATAAATCTTTTTTAGGGTTTTTTATCTTTGGTTACACATAAGAAGATAGTGGGCGACTGAGAATAGAATTGAGAGAGAGAGAGAGAGAGAGAGAGAGAGAAAACTCATCTTCACATCTTCTTCTTATCCATTCAATCTCAATTCAATCTAAGAAAAATCGAGATCAAGAGAGAGAGGGAAAGGCAAGCATCGCCAAAAAATTTAGAGAGAGAGGAGATAGCTGCCGATGGTGGAAAATCGAAAGAGACAGAGGACCCAACGCCTAAGACCTGTCTGGTCCCTTTTCTGGTCGGAGACCACGACCAGTCATCGTCAAAGTATCGCGTCACCGTAGCGCAGAACGATAGAGAGAAAAAGACGGCGCTGACTGTTCGTAAACCCTTCTGTGGGTTCTGCCTAAAAACGAGGATGCGACCTTCATCGCCGGAGTCCCTTTTTCACCGTCGGAGATAGAAATCGGAGTTCAATTTTATCGCTGATAATTTTTATCGCTGAAAAAATCGCCGGACTTTGAACCCAAGTCAGATTTGTGTACCATCTTACCCTATACCTCTTAGGGATCATTTTAGCACACTATTTTTAGGATTGTTGTGTGTTTGTTCTTGGATCATTTTTATATTATTGTAATTTTTTAATCCAAGATTGTGATATCAAATACATGAGAAATTATACTTGCTGTATATATTTTCAGATTTGGAAATAAAGATTGTCTCATATTGGGATTTCACATTTGAGTGAAATAAGTTTGAATATAAATAATTTGTTGGGACAATATTTTTGAAGAAAAAAATTGTTGTGCGTCAAATCTGAAAATTAGTAAAGTTTATTACTCAAGTTGGATTTGAAATCAAATTGCATATCATATAGAAGTTGATTGTAATTCATAGGAATTGCTTGTAATTGATTGAGAGGCGTGATAAGCATTTTGCGTATTTAGTTAATTCACAAACACTATCACTCTCACACGAACACATAAGATTTGTGGTTCTTGGTGGGGTATTTTGTTTGTTGGGGCTGCTGAAATTCGGGATTCAAGGATAAAACAAAAGCTGCGTGGAGAAGAACAAATCAAGAAAGAATGCCTTTAAGAGTTGAGTAACTCGGGTAGGTACGTTTTCTGTTCTTGTATTTTGGTTCTTAGTTGCATGTTTTAGTGTTGTAACTTGGTTGTGATTTTAGTGGACTTTTTCATTTTGGTCCGTAGAGGGAGCTGTGGATGTTTCCCTAATTTAGCGTTTTACCACGTTAAAAAATCGCGTGTTAATTTGCTTGAATCTTCTTAATTACTTTGGTGAACAATATTATACTCGAGACTTAATTGTAGGTTTTGTATTTTAAAAAACTTAAGGTAATCAAACTATTAAGTCTAGAGATCATATTCAGAAAAATTGTTTTAACACATCTAGTGTTTATTTTGAAAAGAGTTTCATCCAACGAGTTTATTTCGGAGTTTACTAAACTTATAACTTTTTGTTATTAATCTTGTAAACATTATTTTTTCAATGGAGAGGAGAGAGATGGTGTGTTGATTGAGCAAGTTCCCCCTTAGATAGTTTTGTAAATTAGACTGGGTGAGTCGGGCTTTGGTTTGCTCATGCTCGGCTAGAATATAATCCTTCATTCCTAGGCCCGATCTCAGCCCCAAATAAAAATTAGCCCTTTAGCTCAAGCTTGGCTCACATTGTATTACTGGCTTCGAGCCGAAGTACGGTCCGATCTGAACTCAACTTCGTATGTATACATACCAAGTATACATACCATTGGAGCAAACCATTTTTTTGAAGTTTCAAGGTTATATGGATTAAGCTCAATTCGTTAAATACACTCCTATTAAAGCAAATTAAATAGCAACACATGATTCAAATAGCAATTAGGCTAGCAGGATTATGTTTTCCAAATTTTAATCTTCACTACTAGAGTTCCTACGTGAGCATGCGAGATATTAAGTGCAACATAAAAAAATCACAATCACACAACACGCCATTGTACGAGAAAAATTCAAATGGGAAAAACCTCGAACGGTTAGGCCTAGACAAAATCCACTATGAATATGGTTTTTATAAGAAGACACATAAGACTTACAGACTTGAATCCACAAGACCCGTTGATGCCGTCTTTAACACCTTCGTTCGTAGCACGTGTAGATCCAACACATTGCACAACACTCTTGCGTCTCGGTATCCATCGAAAGCCAAGTGTTGTCTCTAAACGAACTTGTGCGGAAGTCCACCGTACCCAAAATCGGGATGAATGTAATGAGAGTTTTAGGTTGTGGTTTTTGGAAAAATGATCCCAAAGATCACATGAAAAGTTAGAGAGGTTTTCTTAAGAGAAAAATGTGTTTTTCTTTAAAGTGAAATGGCCAAAAACTCTATTATTCCCGAGCTTTAAAATGATTTCAAAGTTAGAAGTAGTGGGAAAGGGAAGTTAGAGGGATAAATCAAAATTTTAAAAAATAAAACCGTTCGTTCGAAGAAGAATCAGGGTTGAGATTCTGGACGATGAAGCTGACCCAGTCTATGAATGCTTCCTAGTGGATAACTAGGGGCAATGCTTGGTAATAGATAACTCTGGGGTACAAGAGTTTGCAAAAGAGCCAGAAGAAGAACCAGAATGAATGAGGGATAGCCCTAGGACGCAGATCCAAGAGTTGGAGAAGGTCAACTTGGCTAGAGAGGGTGAGGATCCAAACCCTATTTCTATCTCGAAGGACTTGGAGGGAGATCCTCGAGAGGAACTGATCAAGTTGCTGTTGGAGTTCAAAGATGTATTTCCATGTAAGTACACAAAGATGTCTGGAGTAGACAAGGATGTGAGTTATCATAAGTTGAACATTTTTCCCTCAGACATTTCGGTGAAACAAGTGACTCGAACGTACAAGGCTGAGTTAGATCTAAAGATTAAGGAAGAAGTTCAGAGGTTGCTCACGGTCGGTTTCAAAGTCCTGATCCAACAATTGATTTGGATCTCTAGCATTGTACCTGTGGGAAAGAAAGACAAGAGTCAAATCAGAATATGCCTAGACTTCAGAGACCTAAATTGGGCATGCCCGAAGGACGAGTTCCCGTTGCCTTCCATTGATAGCTTGATCGATGCAACAGCAAGCCATGAGATGAAAAGTTTCATGGATGGCTATGTGAGATATAATCAGATAAAAATGGATCCGACCGATGCTGAGAAGACCTCCTTCCGAATGCCTTTGGTCAATTTCATGTACACAGTCATGCCTTTTGGATTGAAGAACGCATGGGCTACTTACCAGAGGACGATAATGGCCATCTTCCATGACCTTTTTCACAAGACTGTGGATTTTTATATTGATGATTTGGTGATTAAATCCAAGAAGGAGGGGTCCCACCTGGACAATTTGAGAAGGGTGTTCACTCGCTGCATGAAGTACAAGATGAAGATGAACCCTCTCAAATGTGCGTTCGGGTTAACAAGTGGGAAATTCCTGGGGTTCGTGGGAAATCGCCAGGGGGTTCAAATGGACTTGGATAAGCGACGAACCATCCTTGATATAACGAGACCAAAATCAGTGAAAGAGTTAAAAAAGTTTTCTTGGCAAAGTCTCCTACCTGAGGCGGTTTGTCCCAGGGCTGGCCGAGGTGACACATCCCTTGATGGAGCTGCTGATAAAGGGCGTGAAGTTTGCATTGGAGATAATGCACCAAGGCGCCATAGACAAGATGAATTCACTCCTCACTTCTCCTCATACAATGATCCCCCCGAAGACATGTATCCCTTTACGTTTATACCTTACATCAACTGAATGATCTATTGGGGCTTTGTTTCCCAAGAGATGGAAGGCATTGAAAAACCTGTTTATTACTTGAGTAGGATACTACATGGGCCTGAGGCCAAATATACTAGCATTGAGAGGCATTGTTTATCCCTTGTATTTGTAGCACAAAAGCTTAGGCATTACCTGATATCATTTACGATTCATATTGTAACTAGTTGTGATCCTATAAAATTTTTGCTTGCTAGAACTGTGTTAATAGGCAGGGCAGCTCGATGGTTTTTATTCCTCTAAGAGAATGATCTCAAGTGTGTGGTCCCGCGAGCCATCAAAAGCCAGGCATATAAAGATTTGTTGGCTATATTCCCATCAGGGATGTTCGAGCCACCTGTTGAAGAGCTTTCAGGTAATGATTTTCGGCCAATTTCATAGCATCCAGCTTCAATGAGTGGAGTATGGAGTTTGACGGCTCTTTAGTCGAGAAAAAAAGGGGAGCTGGAGTCATCCTGCGAAGAGACGACGAAGAAATTCTTTTATCTTTCAAGCTGGAGTTTAAATGCTCGAATAATGAGGCCGAATACGAGGCACTGGTTCTAGAATTACTCAAAGCACTGAGAAGAGGTATGCATGTCCTAACAATCAAAGGGAATTCTAACGTAATGATAAAACAGGTGACGTGGGAATTCTCTTTGAAGAACATGAGTCTGGCGCCTTACCGAACGATCATCCAATATCTTCTTAGACAGTTCAAGGTGGTGAAGATCAAAAGGCACCCTCAAACGATGAACAAACATGGGGATGCCTATGAACCCATCGTACAAAAGATTGCCTTTAATAGGGAATCAACTGTGGTTCGAATCACGAAGAGAACGACCCCCTCAATGGTGTCAAAAATTCTACCATTAGAGGATAAAGATGATTGGAGGGGTGAGATAAGAAAGCAGCTGGAGAGGGGTGAAGGGCCACTCAACTTAGCCGATTTGATGCAGTACTTTGTTACCAGAGGCAACTTGTATTACAAGAATAAATGAGGTTAGTTGTCCAGGTGTGTATATCCTGGAGAAGCCAAAAGAAGGTTGAGCAAGCTACATGAAGATAGTTGTGAAACCACTGCTATCCCTTTATATATGAGGATACAACGGGGAAGATACTTCTGGACTTTGATGAGACAAGAAGCCGTCGTAGTGCAAAAAGAGTGTTCGAAGTGCTGCATGTTCTATCAGGCAGCATAATGCAATTTCATTGGCCAACTGCAAGATTGGAGACAACCCTTTATGGATTTCTTGATAGACGGAGTGATGTCGACAAAAATAGAGGACGCAACCAAGATAAAAAGGCCAGCACCAAGGTACTTCATACAAGATGGGCAACTGTACCGATGAGGCTATCATGACAGGCCCCTAAGGTGCATAAGAGGAGAAGAGGTTGGAGAAGTATTAAAGCAAGCTCACGAACCAGGGCACATCGAAGGGGCTAAGCTTTACGATCAACTAATGACCTTGGGTTATTACTGGCCTTCGATGGAGAAAGATTTGGCCGAGTTCGTTTGAAAGTGCAAGGCTTGTCAGCTACATGGGAATATGATTCATGCTCCTTCAGTGGACTTGTACTCTCTCTACACTGTTTTCGTTTCATACTTGGATGTTTGATTTGGTGGGGGCCATAAACCCTTCGTTGTGAGGAAATATCTAGATTTTAGTAGCCAAAGAATGTTTCACGAAGTGGACAAAATCCATACCGCTCAAGAAAGCCACAGCGGGGGTAGTAGCTTGATTCATAAAGGAGTACATTATCTTCCGTTTTGGCATCTCGAAGGTGTTTTATCAGATAATGGTACCCCCTTCGTGAACAGTGAGGTGCGCCTGCTAACAAAAAAATACTCCATCATCCATCACAAGTCAATAGTAGCATACTCAAAGTGCAATGGGTAGGCAGAGGCCACCAACAAAACTTTAGTAAATATTTTGGCAAAAATGTTAGAGGACCTTTCGGGCACATGGGATGATAAGATCCCTGAAGTTCTATGGGCTTATCGAACGATGAAAAGGAAACCAACGGGATACACACCATTTTCCTTAGTATTTGGGGCAGAAGTTGTGCTACCGGTTGAATTCGAGGTACCTTTCGCTCGCTACAACTTACGAAGTACCATGCTCCCCCACAGTCGTCATGTACAACTCAAATCCCTAGAAGAGCAAAGGGATAATGCCACGAGGCACTTTGAGATATACAGAAAGCAGTTGTCCAGATCTTACGACCAACTGGTGAGGCCGGGGAAGTTTAAAGAGGGGGACTTGGTTCTGAAAGCATGCACGAGGCATATCAGGGGTTTGTCATTGCCCAAATTCGAGGCCAACTGGGAAGGACCTTACATCGTTCGAGCAGCCCACAATTCAGGTTATTGCGAGATTTCTAAGTTGGAATACAATGTTACTTTCAATTGAAAAACAAGTGGCTGAAGATTTACTGCGTTTAAATGTATGTTTTGCCAAAGCTTTTGTTTAATATGTTGTACCTTGTCAATTTTTGTTGAAAGAAAAAAGGGATGTACGTTTTAAAATAATTGGGTTTGTCCGTTTAATATAGCATGAAGCAATGTTCATGTGGAAAATGTTAGGCCACTACTTTCTTTTTATGTGATGACTATTGTTTTCCTTATGTGTAGAATGGCACTGCTTTAAATATAAAAATTGAGGTGGTGCGTCGCTCGAACGAAGTACATGTGTCGCTTGAACGTTAGGCCACGTTGCTCAAACGACTTCACGCGAGATGTCTATGTCGCACGAACGACCAGTAAATCTCACTTGAACGATGTCAACGAGATTTTTCCCTTCGCCTCTACACTTAGAAAAAAAATAATATTTCGAAGAAAAAACGTTCTAGTCCTTTAAAAATATTTTATAAAAAATTCCCAAATATTTATGGAAATGATAAACACCCCAAATAAATTATTTTACCATAATCGCGAGTGGAGTAGTGGGAACGGTTGAAGAGTACGTTGCATGTTGCATTATGCACGTATGAAGATGATGGATGCGTGGATTCAGATCAAGGCCGTCGTGGATGATCATGTTGACGTGTCGAATGTAGCGGTATCAAACATACTAATTGTGATCTAGGACAAAAAGAAAATTCCTAGATTCTAACTCGGACATTTATAAAATCATGTCCTTACAAATATTTCGGTATGTCTATGCTGGTACATACATAAAAAATCCGAATTATGCTACCCAAACAAAAATCAAATGACATACAACTTAGTATCCCCATTAAACCCAAAAACTGGAAATACTAAATGCCCGTCTTCAAGCAAACTTCAACATCTTCAAATCTCCAACTCTTCCGTCTTTCTTTGTCATCACCAGGGTGTGAAAAAAGAATTCTCAATTAAGTACCTACACAAATGAGGCAAGAAATAATACCCGTGACGCACAACAGTTTGAAATATAATGATAACCAAAGGTAATAAACTCAAACAAAATTCTCCCCCATAATTCGTTCTCCCCCTTTTTATGATGTCCCGAAATAGACAAATATGAAGAACATAAACAAATGCAAATGGAGAATGTCACAAGGTAATCAAACTATTTCTTTTTGAATTTTTCAAAATTTTTCTTACAAAATATACAGTAAGTAATCACACCATGAAAGAACATAAAAACAACCAAGTCGGTAAAAGCAGAAATGTAGGGATGTGAAAAAATTCGATAGGAATATTAATACATTCAACCACAACATATGTGCACGATGAATGTTGGATATTCTTAACTAATTAACTCAACATCTTCCTTAGGTATGAAAATTATGGAATTAAAAGAAATTGACTTAATCAAATCAACAAATCAAAGCTCAAAGTGATTTCCACACCAATAACGTCCAAACCGTTGCAATGCTTTTTCATGACTTTCAAGGACGTGCAAACCCATTTTTTATTACTTTCTATCCAAACTCCCTCATAAATAATTATACATTATATTTTTCTTTTGAGGTGAAGAAACTAAATCCTATTGGCCCATTTGATTTGGCATATTTTTCTTTGTATTGCCATTTAATTTTTTCAGGCTCTTTTCAAATGGTGGCTTTCATGACAAGTTAATTTTGAACTCTTGCAGCCATTTCCCGTGATTCACTCATCCTATTTTGTTGCAATTAAGTTATCACGGTAAACTGTTTTTACATGCACTACTATCTTGTCAAATTTTATCACATTTTGGTCATTGTATAAACAGAATTGAGATGGAAACACTCAAGCTAATATGTGATAGACAAGTACAATACTCAAATAATACCGTGCATATGTGAAATAAATTAGATAAGGAGCCAAACATGTAGAAGATATCACTAATCACATCTCAAAGGCTCCAAATAATGTAAAGCACATGGATGAAATGATGTAGCATCTCAAATCACTATCAAATAGTCACGTGGAATATGGAATGAAGTTGTGACTATGGCTATTTTAATTTTACATCCATAAACGGTGTAAACAAAATATAAAACTCTTTTTGTGTTTTTAAAAAAATTTATAAAAATAAAATCTTTTTGACTTTTTCTAAAAAATTTCAAAAATAAGATCTTTTTAGATTTTTCAATTTTTTCAAAATAAAAAAAAATAATACAAATGATATAATCTAGAGATAGGAATCAGATGATATGAACATGAAAAAATACATCCTACTCTAGACATGGTGACCACCCCTCAGTCAACTGTGCAAATTCCTAAAGACTTCCTAAGACTCTCGAATCTAAAGGAATTTAAAAGCTTCATGAAAATATCAGCTAACTAGAGGTCGGTAGATACAAAATGCAAGGATACGACCTTTTCCTATACAAGCTCATGGATAAAATGCTCGCGTATCCTATTGTGCTTTGTGTACGAATGCTGGACTGGATTACGGGATATGTGTATCGCGCTCGTATTATCACAAGAAATAGTCATGGTGTCTTGTGATATCCCATAATCCTCCAACATCTGCTTCATCCACAGAAGTTACGTGCAACAACTCCCGTCGTCTATGTACTTAGCCTTTGCAGTGGACAAAGTGATGGAGTTTTGCTTTTTGTTCAACTAAGAGACAAGAGCAGAACCAAAGAAGAAACACCCACCAGAAGTGCTCCTACATCCATTTACATCTCTAGCCCAATCTACATATGAATAGGCGAATAAACGATCATTGGTATCACGGGAATACCAAATAACAAATGAAAGAGTCCCACTCACGTATTTGATAATACGTTTAAGAGTAAGTAAGTATGACTCTTTTGGGGATGCCTGATATCGCTCACAGACTCTAACTCTAAAGGCTGTGTCGGGATAACTGACAATCAAGCAGAGAAGATTACATATCATACTCCGATACAAGGTTCTAAAAGGCGCGAGGCGTGGTCGAGGCGTAGAGGTCAAGCCTCAAGCCTTAGGAGCCTAGGCGTAAAAAGGCGTTTTTCCTTTTTTTATTATTTTAATTATTCTAAGGCTAGTAATATAATAAAATAATACATACCTTGAATTTTGAAAATATATTCATATGTTTGGTAGCCATCTTTCTCATATTCATGCTCCATAACCAATATTTGTTAACTAATCCTTCGTTTTTTTTTAAAAAAGTGTGCCTTAAGCCTTTTACCAAGAATAAGGCGTAATAAGGCGTGGGCGATGCGTTTCTCCCAAGCCTCAAGCCTAGGCGGGCCTAGGCGGGCCTTTTAGAACACTGCTCCGATATAAGGTTTGCTCTACGTCCTTACCTGAAGTTTCCTTGCTAAGCTTTATTGAGGTACATATCGGTGTACGTGCGTGCTTAGCAGAGTCTAGACTAAATTTCTTCACAAGGTCTCTAGCATACTTAGATTGGGAGATGAACATCCCATCCTCTAGTTGACGAACCTGGAGACTAGGAAGAAAGTAAGCTCACCAACCATGCTCATCTCAAACTCACTCTTCATCTCCTCCTCGAAGTGGTGAGCATGATGGGAGCATGTAGATCCGAAGACTATGTCGTCCACATAGACCTAGGCAACCGAAATAGCACCGTCATCTATCCTGATGAACAACGTCATATCAACCCCCTCTTGAATCCACGAGCTAAGAGATAGGAAGTAAGCCTCGCGTACCAAGCACAAGGTGCTTGCTTCAAACTATACAAGGCTTTCCTCAAGTGCTAGACGTGATCAGGATTCTTAGGGTCTTCAAACCCTTTTGGTTGTTCCACGTAAACCTCCTCCTATAGAATGACATTCAGAAAGGAACTCTTGACATCTATCTAATATAACTTGAAGTGCAGATGACATGCGATGGTGAGTAGTAAGCAGACGGACTCAAGCCTCGCAAAAGGAGTGAATGTCTCATCAAAGTCTACAGCCTCTATCTGTGTATATCCTTGACCGACCAACCTAGCCTTATTTCGGATAATAGTACCAATAACATCCACCTTATTCTTGAAGATCCACTTGGTGCCTATCACATTTGTCCCACTAAGTTGGGGGATCAGTTCCCAGACATCATTTTTTCTAAACCGAAGCAACTCATCATGCATAGCACATATCCAGTGTTCATCTTTGAGTACTTCCTTATAGTTCTTGGGCTCGAATTTGGACATGTAGCAAACATGGCTAATAATTTTCTCTAGCTGATCATGAGTCTTAACCCATAGGGTGGGATATTTTAGAATAGTAGAAGGATCATGACTCTTGCGAACCCAAGCAGAAGTGTCTCCTAAATCAGCAATGGGAACCACTGTGGGTGTGGGAGGCACAATGGGATCATCAGTAGAAAGTGCGTCATCCTCACACAAAAGGTTAAAATCAACAAACGTCGGTGGTTCTTTATCTTGCACGGTGATGTTTATTGACTCCATAACCTTAGATCTACTCGGGTTAAAAACCCGATATGCTCTTCTAGTCGATGAATATCCTAACAATATTCTCTCAACACTCCGGGAGTCGAACTTTCCTAATTTCTCTCTATCCCGTAGAATGTAGTATTTACTCCCAAAGACACGAAAATATTAAAGGTTGGGCTTCTTTCCAGTCCATAATTCATAGGGCGTCTTAAAAGTGTGTGGACGAATGTAAACCCTATTCACCGTGTGGCTTGCGGTAGACACCGCCTATGCCCAAAATCTCCTATTAACTCTACGACCTATAAGCATAAATCTAGCCATATCCTAAATCATCTGATTCTTCCTCTCAACAATCCATTTTTCTGAGGAGTCTTCACGATCGAAAATTCATGTTTGATCCCAAGGCTATCATAGTAAAGATCTACTTTAGCTTCCTTAAACTCAGTGTCGTTTTCACTACGTATTTTATTTATAATGACTCCATGTTGATTTTGCAGAACACGGCACTTGGTCGTAAGAAATTCCACAGCATCGTATTTTTCTCTCAGAAAACCTATAATCGAGTAACGAGAAAAATCATCTACCATCACGAGGATATACCTTTTACCACCCAAACTCTCAGTATGAGTAGGACCCATAAGATCCATGTGTATCAACTCAAGCAATCGTGAATTGATAATGGAATTCAACTTCTTGTGGGGACTACGGACTTGCTTTCCCAACTGATAAGGTCCACAAACCACGGAAGTCGGCTTTCCAAGAGATGGCAAGCCACATACTAGGTTCTTTTTAGCTAATTTCTTTAAATCTCTAAAGTTCACATGACCTAGAAGTTGATGCCACATATCCATAGGAGTGATCGTGGCGTTGTTGCAGACAAATGAGAACTTGGTCACAATTCCATAACAATTATCTTCAGTCCTCACCCCTTGCAATAGAAGTTTATCGGCTTGATCATAAACATTGCATTCGTTCCGGTCAAACTGTATTACAAAGTCAGCGTCGCACAGTTGGCTAATGCTGAGAAGGTTTGCTTTCAAACCTTTGATGAACAAAACATCCTCTAGCTTATGAAATCCTGGTATCTCTACTGTACCTCGTCCTACTACGCTAGATTTTATCCCATCTCCAAAGGTGACTTTACCTTCCTTGCGATCCTCTAGGTACGTAAAAAATGAGACATCACTTGGCATGTGCCTGGAGTACCCACTATCGAAATACCACTGATAAGTGTTATGTGCTTTAAGATCAACAGGAACAACAATGGATTTTGCGTCGAGTTTAGGTACCCAAGATGAGGTAACCTTCTGTTTGCCATTGTCATTGTTGTCTCTAGTCGGGATATTAGAAGTGTCCGCTGACAGCATAGAAATCCGTTGGAACTCTTCCATTAGACTCTGAGAAGTGACGACTAGAAACTCAACCTGCTCTCTAAGACTCGAAAAATATCTAGTGGCACGTGGTGGAGCAAATGTACGTCGTATCTGACCCAAACTATATCAAAACTCTCTAAGGAGTCCCTTTCTTTTGTAATAGGTATAGAAGTACATGGACTTTGGCCGATCTTGGTTTATTTTTCTTGGCCGAACTCTTCTTCAGGGGTTTTGGCGATGGCCATATGGGTTCGTAGTAAACTTAGGAACTGGTTCCGGTGTCACATGGGACGTGGAGGCACCATTAAAATCAATTCCCTTCCTTTCACCAAAATCTAAAGCAGGGGCGAGGACCATATTTCCCATCTTTCCATATCTATCCTTAATCTTTACCTTGACCTCCCTAGCTACCTTAAGGTCATGACTAAGTTGGGCTACAAGGGCTTCAAGTTTCTTTTGAGTGTTCATGGATGTATGGAGCTCAATCGTAAGACTAGCCACTTGCTTAGTCAATTCCATTTTCTCTTTCTCTAAACATCTCTCTCTCACCAAACTGACTCTTCCTCTCTACACAAACTCTTTCTCTCTCAACATAAACAGTCTCTCTCTCTCTCTCTCTCTCTCTCTCTCAAGGCAGTGGTAATGGAGGACTCTCTCCCTCCCATCTCTCCTAAATCTTTCTCTAAGGCAACTATCATAAGAACTAACGCTTTGTTACGCTTTTTAGTTTAAAAGAATAAACATATAAATTAGCGTACGTGCGTCATAAATCACTCTCGCTCTCACTTGCAACATCCTCCCCCTCACTCACATTGCTTCCACTGTCGAGGTGTCCCTGTGAAGTAGCATCCTCATCGTCGTGAGGTGCACTGTCAGTACTCACATGACTAGCCATGAATGCGATGAAGTTACATTCATTCGGTGACTCGTCTCCATAATCCACCGACTCGACCTCACTGTCGTCACTAAGGGAGGCATTAAGAGCATCTTTGCCTTTATCTTGACGTCGCTACCTAGTAGGACACTCAAATGCCTTATGACCTCTACCTCCACACTCATAACATAACTCCTCGTCTTTTTTAGGCACGTCCTTTTTATCCTTTTCATTTTTCTTTTCAAACTTATTTTTCTCAAAATTCTTGTTATCTTTGAAATTGCCATTGTTCTTTAATTTGAGAAATTTCTAGAAATTTTTAGCAAATAAGGCCAAATCATCTAAGTCAAAATCAAACTCAAAATTAGACAACTCTTCCTCTCTTTTTCTAGACGACTCACTTCTCTTTCTTGCTGTCCCCTCACTCTTCTTAACCTAGAGGTCACCTACCAATTCTTCTAATATCAGACTACTCAAATTTCCTAATGAATTTAGGATCATGACTTTAGGGATAAAATTCTTTAGCAGTGATCTCAGAATATTTTTAACTATTCTAGAATCAGGAATGTGTTTGCCCAAATTGCAACTAGTGTTAACAATACCAGATAAGCGTACATAGAATTCATCAAAACATTTAGATTCAAGCATGGTGATAGTCTCAAATTGTGTAGTTAAATTTTGCAATATTGATTCTTTAACTGCATTAGTGCCTTCATAGGTAAGTTGAAGAACATCCCATGCTTCTTTAGACATGGTACACATCATGATGCATCGAAACTCGTCGAGGGTGACGTTTCCAGAAATTGCACTAAGTCCACGTGAGTTAAATGTGCTCCATTTAAATTATTCCTTAGTCCATGCAGTCACAGATTTTAAAGTAGTTACGTTATCTATAGTGACAGTGGGAGGCATCCACCCTTATTCACAGATAACCCAAACACGCTCATCAATGATTTTTAAGTGGGATCTCATACGGTCTTTCTAATATGCGTAATTTGACCCATAAAAAATTGGCACTTGATTATACAAGTTTTCCATTGAAATTGTGCTTTTTCAAAAATCAATTTTTAAATTAAAATTGATATCTAGAAAAATTTTGCGAAAAAGATTACACGATATAATTGTGTAATAGGTTCTGATACCAATTTGAGAGTGTGCCATCAATCAATGATTAACTTGTTTAATTAAATTTGAACTTTTAATCCCCAAAATCCTTACTCTTGCAACCAAATTGTGATAAACTAAATAAATCAAACCAAGCATACAAAGTCGATCACAATATATGTAAAAATCCCCCAAAGGGGCAAAATCATTTATTTCTCTATAATATGTAACGGCTTACAATCAAAGTAAAATATAATTTTGACGCACGAATACCCTCAGGCGTCAGTTCGTCGGCGACGTTTGTTAGCAAGAGGTCCTGCAAGAACTCCAATATTAGCAGTGGATAAAGACCCTTCTTCTCCACAAGGTTACTCCAAGATGAGTAGAACAATTGTATCTTGGGTTTAAAAATTCACATAAATGTTTGGGAAGGATTTGTGAATTTAAAAGGCATTAAACCTTGAAAAAATGAAGTATGTTTCTAGGCAGCATATTTACAAAAACGTCAGTGCCAAAAGACTTGAAAAACGTGTAGAATGGCATTGCTTTAAATATAAAAATTAAGGTGGTGCGTTGCTCGAACGAAGTACAGGTGTCACTTGAACATTAGGCCACGTCGCTCGAACGACTTCGCGCGAACGACCAGCCAATCTCGCTTGAACGACGTCAACGAGATTTTTCCCTTCGCCTCTACACTTAGAAAAAAAATCATATTTCAAAGAAAAAATATTTCAGCCCTTTAAAAATATTTTATAAAAAATTCCCAAATATTTATGTAAATAATAAACATTCCAAATAAATTATTTTACCATAATCGCGAGTGGAGTAGTGGGAACGATTGAAGAGTACGTTGCATGATGCACGTATGAAGATGATGGATGCGTGGATTCGGATCAAGGCCATCGTGGATGAGCGTGTTGACGTGCCAAATGTAGCGGTATCAGACATATTAACTGTGATCTAGGACAAAAAGAAAATTCCTAGATTCTAACTCGAATATTTATAAAATCTTGTCCTTACAAGACTCTCTGTTATTAATAGTTGATCTTGTATATAGAGTTTAAGAATATGATGCATGTATGATTCAAGAATGATATTTCTTAAGATTTGTGAAAATGGATTTACAAAAGGGTTTCAATGATTTTGGACAAAATGGTATATTTGAAGAAAACTTAATGTTTAAACATTTTTTATGGAATAAAAATGTTGGAAGAATGTTTATTGTGTTGAGAATATTTTATAAATAAATGATTCATAATTTTCTTGTGAAAAATTGGTATTTTATATAAATGGACATTTTATTCAAGTTTTGAAGAAGCAAAAATGTCTTTGCTTTTAAAATTATGTTTGTGAAAATATTATGAAATTTCTAGAATAAATTGTATGTTAGACTATTTTTAATAGGATTTTTGGACTTAAAATTCATCTTCTCATGTATATAAACTTGTAGTATTTTGATGATGAATATATAAACAAGTTTGATGACGATTTATCGGGTTTAAACATGAAATCAAGGAAATAGAAATTTTATCCCTTAAACTGTGAAAACTGTGTTGTAAATATGATAAGTGTCTCGTTGCAAGACTATATATATTAATAAAGAAAATGGTGTTTTATTATAAAAGCAGTCTTTAAATGATCAATGATTTCCAAGAGAAAGAAAATAATGACATAAAGATGTGTCAAATTTAAGAAGTATGTTACTCCGAAGTGTTAAATAAGTGTTAATGAGTTAAAATTACTTAAGAAGTTAGTGTGGGTAACTTAATAATATTTTGGGAAATAACACTTGCGAAAATGAAGGAAAAGACAAGTTGGAAACAAATGGATTTTTACGTGAAGTGGATCATTTTTATGAAATAAAAATGTTGGAAAATGGTGTAACACAAAATGGTCCTAAATGAACATGATTCTGGATAAAATCAATGCTAGAGTAAAAAGGACAAGAAATGATGATTTTAAAGTGTAACACAAGTTGGGCAGAAACTTGGGGTTTTGGCTTCGGCCGGTAAAGGAAAAGTGTAATAATGTGAACATTTGTAAAATTTTAAAACACATTTATGTGAACTCAGATGACACCGGGATAATTAATTAGCGTCCGAAGCCCTAGGGTGAAAGATCCAAAATCACTTACCAAAGCATATGGTAGTATAGCCGACGGTGTGAAGCCCGTTAAAGTATGAGCATATTGGAAGATTTCGAGAAAAAGATAATGAAAAGTGGAACATGTCAAGAATCGGTCCTAAATGAACATGATTCTGGATAAAATCAATGCTAGAGTAAAAAGGACAAGAAATGATGATTTTAAAGTGTAACACAAGTTGGGCAGAAACTTGGGTTTTTAGCTTCGGTCGGTAAAGGAAAAGTGTAATAATGTGGACATTTGTAAAATTTTAAAACACATTTATGTGAACTCAGATGACACCGGGATAATTAATTAGCGCCTGAAGCCCTAGGGTGAAAGATCCAAAATCACTTACCAAAGCATATGGTAGTATAGCCGACGGTGTGAAGCCCGTTAAAGTATGAGCATATTGGAAGATTCCGAGAAAAAGATAATGAAAAGTGGAACATGTCAAGAATCGGGTTGTAGGATGAATATGAGAAAAAACAAACCTAACTTGAATGAATTAATAAATGTTCCGTTAAAGGATAAAGTGGACAAATAAATGTGAAATTTGATTAATATCCATAAAGTAAGGAATGGTAAAGTGAAGTGACTAAATGGGCAGTTAAGTAACCTAAAGTGGTTTAACCCGTAATTAACATAGGATTGTGTTCATGAAAGGTTTTCAAGGAAAAATAAGTATTTTTTAACACGGTGCTTGCGTGTGTTGAAAGGTGATTTTCATTAAAAGTACTAACGTGAATTGGTATGAATAAAGGGGTAATTTCGGTGACAGAAATACTTTTCCTTAAACAAAGCGTATTTTTTTAAGTATTTAACTGGTGTGTGTTAAATCAAGAAATAAATATCAAGTCAAGAAAAAACGAAAGTTCTTTCTAAGATTAAGGTGCATTAATTGGTATAAGTAATGTTTTGGAATAAAAGCGGCTTCATGTATTGAAGTGTATATATATATATATATATATATATATATATATATATATATATATATATATATATATATATATATATATATATATATATAGCCATTCTCCTAAGCGGACTTTCTTAAAGAACGGATTTACGGACTTTTGTCCTTATCCGGCTGTGGTCCCCCCGTGGTCCCTAAGACCTTTTGTTATTTTCCCTAGATGGTCTTCCTCTTGTCTTATACTAAACCCTATTTTAAGACTATATATTTAAAAGATTTATAGTTTAGACCTAAATTGGTATCAAGACCTTAAGAAATTTAGAAACTCACCAAATTCCGACCAAAACCCAAATTCTGGTATCAGAGCCATAAGACGCTCCTTTTAGACTTATAGTAAAAAGACTTTAATGCCCTTAAAATTTATCCCTCGCATTTACCAAGATATTTTTGGAACCAACCCAGACTACCATCCCATACATATAACCGATTTAGACCGAGTAGGTTGCTTAACCTCACATATAAACGGTTGTTCACACACTGAACATATCTCAGCCAAACACGTAGACAGTAGACAAGTTACTGCTTGTGCTATGAATATCATAATAGACCAAAATAAGTGTATATTCCTTATATTAAGACAATTAATAAAAGATACTCAAACTTTAGAAACAGAGATAAAAAAATATCTATAAAAGACTACTAGAAATAGATAATCAAATCCCAATAGACCTTGTACAATTTCTACAAGAAATAAATACTGAGACTAATCATATAAAATTCCTTAACAAAGACATATCAGAAATTAAAACCTTAACTAAAAATCAAGACAATGAGTTATTTAAACTTACTAAAGAACAAGCTAAGCTTATTCCTAGATTAGATAGTTATCTTCCTAATGGAGATAGTTAGATCAGATTGGAATGAGGTACCAAGAGACCTCTCCATTCAGACTTTATCAGAATTTTATCAAAGAATTTTAGAAAAGATAAATGATGATAGATTTTATTATAAGATAAATGAAAATGAGATTGCTAATGCGGCTAAAGCAACTAGACTTATATTAGAAAGACTAAATTTAATTTCTACATCCATAGCAGCTACCCAAGACTATAACAGTAGCTTTGTTAAAGACTTACATTTAGATTTAAAGGCTAAGATAGAAGGATTAACTACTTTCTATACAGACTTTGTTAAATTCCAACAGAATTTAGCAAATTACCTTAATAATATGGAAAGCCATAACCGATCCAAAATGGATAGTATTATTAATGAACTTAGACTAAACACGGCCCAAGTAGAAGAAAAATACAAAGAAATTATAAAAGAAATTAAGGTTGTATATAATAAACCTTCTCAAGCAGAAATAGACTCCCCTTTTATTCTAACTCGGTTAAAAAAAGTTGAAAGGACTGTAGAAGCCATAGAAATTAGATCTATGCAAAAACAAGAAAAAGATAATGAAGTAAAAGACTATATTACTAATGTTGGTAAAGCCGTTGTTAATTCTCTAGCTAGACATAGTGAAGAAATTTCTGAGAAGACAATAAAAGATAATAAGAATTTTAAAGAAGAAATCCTTAATCAGATAAAAAGACAAAAAGATTATTGAGACTTCTTAGAAAGAATTGAAAAAAGACTTGAACAAAAACATAAAACCACCTGTAAATTTAGAGAACCCCCTCCTATAGATACTAGAGAAGGAAAGACCTTAGGTAGACGAATCATAAATGATGGATTAGATAAGACTAGTAAGATAGTTAGTTCTATCCCAAATATTGGACAGAGTAATCATATGCTCCAAAGACTTAAGGATTCATCCTCCAATGTTAGGACATGGTGGAAAGAAAGAAATTTCACCAATCCTCTCCAATGGAAAGAATGGGGTGAAGTTGACTGGAAGATTGTTGAAGATTCCATTCATAATGGATAACTTCCATCCGTTAGATACATAGACTTGTTTAAAGAAGGTGCCACTCCTAAGACTCCTAATTATAACATGACTTACCATTGTAGGAATCATGTGTTAGATAAATCATATACTGAGCTCCAAGTATTTGACTCAGAATGACTTAGATCTAGAGGAACTGATAGGAAGTTCCAATTCCTAACCTTTGGACTCTTTCAAGCAAGAATCCAAGGATTACATAGACCTCAGAATAATATTAACATATTATGTTGTTTAGTAGATAAAAGATGGAAAGATTTTGAGAAAATCCTTATTGGGATAGCCCAATTAGAAATATCAGACAACATTGGATACTTTAATGTCATTCCGGCATTTACAGTAATCGTAGACACAGCCAAACATTTTAAGTTAATCTTATATGCTAGTGGCTATGAAGACTATATTATACCAGACGCTAATATAAATATAGAATTCCAAAGCCATGTGAAGTACTCCCAATTTCCTTATGAAGGAATGCAATCGAGAATTCCTAGCGGTAGACTTAATGAAGAAATCTTAGTTAGAACCAATGTTTCAGACTATAATCATACTTACAGTATTAGGAATACTAGACCTATGAAAGAAAAAGAAAAGACCCTCTGGCAATTGCCAGAATTTCAAGAAACTAAGACTATAAAATAAACCGTTGTTTATTAATCAAGACGATGTCACTCGAAATGTTACCATCCAGTTTGGTCCCCCTAAGATTGTCAATAAGAATATCCAGACCGAAAAAATTAGATTTAGGAATATAGGAGAAGCCATAATCAATGATCCTTCAGAAGGAGAATGTAGTAGTAAGACTAGTGCTAGTTTACTAAGACAAGCCCCGGTAATTAGACCTAGAAGATCATTTGAACAAAAAGACTTAATTAAAGAAAAAGCTAGGATCCAAAACTTTGGACAAGGACCCTCAGAATTGGATATGAAGACATTTAAAGATCACTTTAAGAAAAGTCATTCTATTAGATTTCAATAAAGAGAAAGATTTAATATGATAGCCCAAGACCGCATATTAAAATTAAAAGAATACTAAAGAACTTCTTAGAAACTTAAGACTAATAGAAGAAGGAGAACAAAGACTAATGCCGGCCACACAAGTAGAACCTAGTAGACAAGAGATAGGAAGTAGTAGTAGGCTAGAAGATTCTCCTAGACTTTTTAGTAAACCAATAGGAATAAATATTCCTATATACTCAAGCACCGTAGTTAAGACTAAACCTGATTATATAAAAGACTTTCCAACTAGTGACAAGAGTTTCACTCCTATTAAGACTATGGCAAGCCAAGCCAAGCCATAAATCCAGTAGGTATATACCTTAACTTAGACAATGTTCAAGATAGGAAGAAGGCTTTAGATGAATGGCGTAATCAGATTAACATGTGTTTTGCATCTAATGAACAATGGGATGCAGTTCATGTAAGCAGTACGTTGAGCAATCCATTAGAGGTATTGCAAAAGACTACTTAGATAGTTTAAGAAAGGCTACATACGAAGACTCCTTAGCTAAGGTTGAGAAGATGAAAGAAAACTTAGAAGAAAGATCAATTGAAGAATATATTCAATTGTTCACATCAGAATTCATTGGAGCTGGACATCTAGCTCAAATCAATGAACAAGACCTAGCAAAAACTAAGTTAGCCATCCTTAGCATTTGCAAACTAGATAAGATAAATGAATATATAAATAATTATGAACAACTATATTACCAAATTAAAGAATTTGGAGAAACCTTAAAAGATGAATACTTTAGAAAGATAACAGCCATAGGACAAATCCTAATTAATGAATATAGGAATTGGCCAGGAGTAGCTGGAATTAAGAATAACTCCCTTGGTGAAAGAATCAATTTCGCCAAAGACTATATCATATCTAAAAGACGGGATATAACTTAAGGAAAGTTGATAAAGGAAACTTTCAAACAAATCCCTTCAATTAAAGACGAAAGAGGCATTGCTCTAATCCAATGGGGATGTGGTAGTGAACCTAAGAAATTCAAAAAGAAATTAGAATGGAAATATAGGAAGTTTATGACTAGACCTTTAGGATTTCCAAAGAAGATTAAATTTAGACAATCTACTACCTTTAGAAAAATGGACCGTAAGACTAAGAAAAATAGATTTAATCAAAGAAGATATTTTAAGAAAAACACTAGTAAGTATAAGAAGGTTCCTAATTATAGAAATGAAAAATATGTAGCTCAATTTAAGACTGCCACCAAAGAATGTTGGACTTACGACAAAGAAGGACACTTTGCTAAAGACAGCCCTAATAAGAAAGATAAAGAAAGTATTAAGATTATTAATACAATATTAGATTATGCAGATCAAGAAGAGTTAGATATCCTATATGCCATAGAAATATCAGATATAGAGGATGATGACAATACTAGTATCTATAGTGTATATACAGATAGTGACTCAGAAGACTATAATAGTGATACTGATAAGTACGAAGACTCTCAGGATACTTTAGACTTGTACATGATGCAAACTAATCAAGACGATTTAGATGATGAATATATAGACTTTGAAGAAGCTTGGTATAAGTGTATATTAAGCCCATTTTTAAAGAAAAGATGGACAGTTAGTAATCCTGAGTTACTAACCTATATACCTAGATGCTACTTTGATGAAAGACATTATTGAACATTTGAAATGAAATGTTGCAAAAAAGACTTTATATGCGTAGAATGCTTTGAGACTATACAAACAGAATTATTTATGGTTTGTATTGCTTGTCAATTACACTACCTTGAAAACTGTTGGAGAACTAGATTTAGAGCAATTTATACAAGCCAGTATGATTCTCAAATAGACTTAGATATTAAAACATATTATCAAGACATTGATAGAAATATAGCCAAAAGATTTCAAGAAAATGAAGACTTCAAAGGAAAGGAGATTTCCTATGATTTAGAAGAATACCATTATGATAGTAGTTTAGAAGACCAAATACCCTTAGATTTTATAAATAAACCTCAGAAAGGAATATCTATTATAGAAAAGAACAATTTAGGAATTTCTACTAAACCACACGATTATTTTGTAGAATTATTTGTTCAACATAAAGACTATCCTAAAAGACTTTCAGCTTTTATAGATACATGGTGCTCTAAGAGTATTTGCAAAGCGAATGCCTTCCCTGAAGACTATTTTTTAGAAAGTACTCAAGAAATATATGGTAAAGTGGCTAATGGAGATCCATTTACCTTGTATTTCTAGACTATTCATATTTATTTTGAATTAGGAAATCAGACCAATAAAACCGTTAATCATAGATTTTGGATAATAGACCCCCATCCTAGTTTCACAAGAAACATAATTTTAGGACAAGACTTTATTAGTAAATATCATCCTTATACTCAGTATAACGATAAGATATTAATTAGTTATACAAAGGAATTTAATATTAAATCCCCTCTAATAGATCACAAGACTTCTTTTGACCTTATGCAGGTCAAACCCAATTATAGACCCATAAAACATCAGAGTTCTTCAGCTGAGCATGGTGGACCTAGACCTACAGCCCAACAAAAAGCCTTAGAAATTACTAAACCCTTACAAAAAGAGTGTAAGTGTCCAGACCAAAAGTGTTATAAGCAAATATCACTTATACAACAAGACATTTTAGATCAAGCCCAGCATACCTTATTACAGGTTCAAGCTATATCCAAACAGAAGAAAATGGATATAGAAGCAGAAAAAGAAAAAAATAGGCAACTAGCAAAGCCTACTTTAGGAGAAAATCCCATTGCTAAATGGGATAAAGACCAAAGTTATAGTGAAATCATCCCTATTAACCCAGACGCCACTATTAATGGTGGAACCTATAAGAAAGGATATTCACAAGAAGACAAAGAAGAATTCAAGAAAGACATAGATGAAATGCTTAAGTTAGGCATTATTAGAGAAAGTAAAAGTAAACATAATAGCCTTGCCTTCTATGTTCAAAATGAGTCTGAACGTAAAGGAGGAAAAAGATGCATGGTTATAGATTATAGACAATTAAATAAGAATTGTGAAATTGATTCTTATAAGATATCAGACAAGAATAATTTGATCAATTTTATTGAAGATAGAATTATATTCAGTGTGTTTGATTGTAAATTAGGCTTCTGGCAAATTAAGATGCATCGAGGCAGTATTACTTGGACAACCTTTAGTGTGCCCCAAGGAAAATACGAATGGCTAGTAATGCCATTTGAATACTTGAATGCTCCTCAAGTTTTACAAAGAAGAATGGGTAATATATTTAGACCTTATTCAGAATTTTGTCTCGTTTATATAGATGATATTCTTGTAGCCAGTAAGACCAAGACAGAGCATGTAGACCATCTTAAAAAGATTATTTTAGAATTATACAAACATGGTATTGTTATTTTCGAAAGGAAAATGCAATTATTTCAGACTGAAATAGACTTTGTGGGTATGCATATTAATAAAGGAAAATTATCCTTGGCAGAACACATAACCAAAAAGATTATTGAGTTTCCAGCCCAACTTAAAGATAGAAAATAATTTGTAGGATTGCTTAATTGTGCGGCAGACTTTATTAAAGACCTTGCTTCAAAAAGACAAAGCTTAACCGCCAAATTAAAAGGAACAAACAAAACTAATCCCTTTTATTGGACTAAAGATGATTTTGAAGTAATAAGATAAATTAAAGATGTAGTCAAGAATATTCCTTTACTTGAACTGCCTAATGCAGAAGACCAGTTTAAAGTATAAATAGACGCCTCTGATAAACAATGGGGAGCAGTATACTTTGACATTGATCATCAGACAAAAAAGAAGAAACTTTGTAGACATAGTTTTGAAACCTTTACAGACCCAGAAACAAGATACACTGCACACGAAAAAGAAGTTTTAACCATAGTAAGGGCAATAGAAAAATATATGTTGTTTCTTAGACCTAAACATTTTACTGTTTATACTGACTCTTCTTATGTAGTAAAATTCAGAGATTTAGACTTGTCCAAATTAAGAACTAATAGACTAATTAGATGGCAACAATTGCTTAATGGTTATGACTTCTCTGTTATACATATTAAGGGAAGTAAAAATACCATTCCAGACATTATATCAAGAGAGCCAATGTTTGTTAACACTAATATAGTTTCATGTTTTAAGTTGCAAACAGAAGATTTAGAATACATATGTTCCTCTGGAACAAATAGACTGAACAGGGAAGATGTTGCAGACTATCTTAGACGCATAAGACAAAATGCTGGTATAACGCAAAGACAGACTCATATTCAAGACTCTCAAGAAAGATCAATCCTAGAGAACTTTGATGATATCTTGGTTCCTCCAGAACAATCTAGACAAGAGATTATTGCTCAAAACAGACTCATTGGGAATATGTACTTTCCCCAATATAGACCCGATCAAAGATACCCAGACCTGATCAAATTTAGACGAGATTTTTCAAAAGACAAAAATACTCTTATAGACGCCATATGGTGGAATGTGAAGAATAAACTATGGATCGAGTTCAAACAAAATTTAGTAGCCATTGTCAGATTCATCAGGACTCAAAGATTGCAGTTACCCAGCTCAGTGGTACTGCTGTGCCTAGACCTCAGACCCAAACTTATGCTCATACTCTTGGAGAAACCTCCAAAACTAGACCTACTGATTATTGTTATCAAAAAAAGACTTTTAAGACTAAGATTGTTATACCATTTGGTCATAATAATCTCCTATTAGTAGAAGAGTTTAAAAAACAAACTAATAACATTATTGATCATTTTAATATGTTATTATCAGAAATAAATGGAGATGCCTTAATGATTAAAGGTTTCTTCAAAAACGTTCAAAAAATATATCTTTTTGGAAAATCATACATGGCTAATATAACTCTTCCAGACCACGGGTTCATTGGATTCGTTCAGATAAAAGATATTGAAGACGCTGTTGTTCTTGGAAAAATAGTCCATGAGTATGTTAAGAAGGTAGAAGACTTCCTTCTTCTATTTGCTAGAATATATCATATTGCTCCAAGTTCCTGTAGAGAAATGAGAGTTGAAGGATTTAGACTTATTAGATTTTCCAATTATATATTTGAAGACGTTGAGATTTTATTAAAAGAAGAGACTAAAGATTTAATTGTTGATAAGTCCAAGCTCCAGATTTCTCACGGTAAGAAGATAATTGAAATCATGAAATTATTGACAGGAGAAGACAGGTGGTACACTGCCTACCACAGAGAAGACCTGATAATCCAAGCTGATGAGCCATTCAACGAAAGGCCCAAGAAAGAATCCAAAGAAATGGTAGAGATAGCTTTGCCAGCTAGCCTTAGAACTGTGGGCCTCATTGACGAATTTTTCAATAATGCCCTCCCAGACCAGGACAAGGCAGAAGAAAACACAGAGACGACAAAGAAGGACCCCTCGGTAGTAGATGAATTATTAAAGACGAAAGACTCGTTTGCCTAGACCATGCTTTCCATAAAGCAAAAAGATCCCTGCCCCACATGGGCCACCAGAATAATAAAAAGATGAAGACATTTGTTGTTTGATGCTTTTTCATTATCACAAGACGATAGACTTATGGGCCATGACCACCAAACGGTCACATTCAGACATAGACCTGTCAAAAGACGAATTACTTTATGAAGAGATAAGGCTATAGACTTTAATTATTTGTTTTTCCTTTAATCGATTAGCTTTTAGCCTCCGGTAGTAGGTCATATGTATGCTCCCTTTTGCTATAAAAGGGACGTTAAGGTTGTGTTGTGAGACATTAGTGGTTAGAGAGTGAGGAGTTGCTAGAGAGAGAAAGAGTATGCTTGTAGTAAGTAATATGTATATAAGTGAGTAAACCTCTCATAGTTAAGGGAGAGGGGAGAGTTTTATTTACTTATGCAATGAAATAAAAGTATTTTCTTTTCCAGAAATCTCTTATGCTAACTTGTTATTATTTTCCAAATTGTCTCCAACTTTCTATTCATATAGAACTATTGTGTGGAACCTCTGGTGTAGCACACAAGGTGTTATACTGGTGAACTGCCGTCAGGTGCCGATTTTCCGTGAGTCGTTAGACAGGTGGGCGTTAGTCGTGAAGGCGTACAGGTAGGAAACGGGTTCAACGCCAAAGTAGTGGATTGAGGTGCGACACATAAAGAGGGAGTTGTAGGAGTCCAAGACCGAAGAAGAATACTAGCAAGGCTGAAGAGAAGAAGGAAGGAAGATAAAGATATTGTAGACCAGAAGGAAGGTATAACTCGAACCAAACCCTTAACTATTTTACATATTATTGTTTTAAAATAATCTCGTATGAGCCTACAAATCACTGAAGACTTTTTAGCATTTGTTAACCAAATAAATTCAGACTTAATAAGAGAAATCCATAATTGGACTCTTACAGACACTAAAGATAAAGAACTTATAGAAACTGCTTTAACATACGCAAGTGGTACTTTCAAATATATAGATCAGATCATTGAATGGTTAGGAAGAGAAGTACCTAGAGTATAAATAATTAGAACAGGGATCCGTGATCTCTTTAGACAAAAATTAAGAACTGAAGATTTTACAGAAGAATTATCAAGACCTGAAAAATATCAAGAATATATTAGGATACTTGAAGACAGTATAGACGTATTAAAATTTATTAGACGAAAAAGGTTAGCTGAAATAAAGGCTACTTTAATTAGAGCCGGAGGAATTCTCCCACTTATTAAAAACGTAGAGACAGCTGCCCCTAGAACATACCGTAGATTTTTATCATCTTATGGTGATAATAATTTAGACGAATTTATAGATAACGATATAATTGATAATATTAATCAAATATATAAAGAAACTAGACAGATAAATCCATGATACCATATAAGGTATTTAAGACTAGAATATTTTCCATCAAAACCTCTTTCAATTTCTAAACTCCCTAAAGAAACTATTTATATAGATAATCCTTGCTATTCAGAACTCCAGTACGATAGTGACGAAAGAAGCTTAAGAAGTAGCAGTAGCCCTGAAACTTCTACACTTAGACTTCCAGATTAATTAGGCTTTAAAATAAGCTTAAAAGACTATATAAATTATTGGGGTAGAAAATTCTATTCTTATAACATTAAAAAAAGACAAAGGCATAAAAAGACAAAGCGGTCCCCAATAGGTGTTCCAATAAGATGATAGTGGTCCTTAAATCGTGTGGACGATATTAAGCCCGTCATTTAAGCCCGTTAAATAACCCCGTCGGAGAGACGTCCTGTATATATATATAAGTTAGTTGCATGTGCACGTAGATATAACGTGTTAGAGTCTCATTTCTACCGTTCGATTCTATATTATATAGTTGTAATTTTTCACTGGGTGTTCGTCTCATTCCCTTGTCTTTGTTATGATAGGTTGGGTGCCAGTTTCGTATTTTGAGAGCATTGTACAGGTAAGTATTCTTTTATTTTACGTTAGTAGCTCTGTATGCTTGGATTCTGGGGACGCTTTCCAAGGGTCCTTCACGTAACTTAATTTAAATGGAAATTGCATACTAAACAAGTGAAATATTAATTAAAAAAAACTCTACCAACAACATTATATAGGTTGTTTCATTGCACTTCACCTAATGCTTGGGTGGGACTGGGTTGACCACGGATAACCCATAAATCCGAATCGGGGCCTTACACATATACTCCACTCCCCTCGCACAACCTAAATGTTAATGTCCCTTTCGTATCGTCGTACGTCAGTCTTTGTGTTACAATAATTGCTCTTATTAATCGAGGTTGACCTTAAGCCCAATCCACTAACTCATGCAATGTGGAAAAAACTTGTACATATATGCAACAAATAGTTATTACAATGCTACAACTACTCAAACAGTTCAAACATTAAAATTATTACGATACCTAGTCTGTAAAGAAATTAGTATTACCATCAACCCTTAGGGAGCCATCATGCTCTTGGTTCTTGTCATCCGCACCAACTAGGAAATCATGTAGTAAGACGGAGTTGAATTCCATGAATGGATCCTAGATAAATGAATACATAAGCATGTAAAAAATATGGAAATAACGTATTCCATTAATCAAAGTTACTTGAAGGAAAGATCTTTTAAAAAATGGGACCATATACTTTATCCAGGGCATAAATAGGGAAAAATTTTGCTTCATTCGGGACTGAAATAACAAAAAAAATTGCTTCAGATATGGCGTATAGAATGAAAAACTTTGCATGATTTAGGGCCCTCATGCTGAGAAATAATCCTAAATCCGAGGTATAGGCTCCAAATGAAGTTTTCTAGTGAAAAAATATATACCAAGTATTTCAGTATTTGGATAATAAAAATTGTCATCATTCTTAGTATTCCGATACCAAACCACTATAAACGACCATGGTTGGGGCCCAAGCTTTTCAAACATTTGAAAAAAAAATACTTATGGTTTTACGTAGAAATATCTCTGGTTGATAGTTTTCCACTTTTGGGTGGATTTTGAGTAGCCACGGTCATATTTATCTTCATGTACACCTTTCAAAAAAGTACCTGTGGGAGCATATTAAAAGCACAATCATTTAGCCGATTAGCCCAACACGCAAGACGGACTGCCCGACCCAACTTTAAGATAATTATTATTTTATTCGTGTATTTAACATATGCTTAAATGAATGGGGATAAGAACGAATCAGTTACTAACAATCTCTGGGAGATATTCAGGAACAATTATGTGCTATCTAGCAAGCTAGTTGAGTTACCTACGAAATTCAATCACTTATTTCTCAATTCTATAAATTGTAAACCCTGTCTCGGGGCAAAGAGATGTATTCTCGAGTATTGGGAGACACTATAATAAACTAGTAACCTCTCCGTGGATGTAGTCAAGTTGCCAAACTAAGTACATCGTTATTGTGTGTGTGATTTTACTTTTGGTTCTTTGTGATTGTTTCGTAGAATTCTGTTGTGATAATTCTTGTACTCATAATTGGCACTGTCTATAGGAAGCGATTTTTATTCTTGTGAAAAACTTCACAAACAGAAAGCCCGTGATGTTTCACCATAGCAACAATATTCCTCAGGTTGGTGATGTAAAAGAATACCTAACTCCACAAAGGGTCAGGTCAGAGATTCGCTAGCACACAAACCCTAGGTTTTGCCAAGAACGTCAACCTTACAAAGAAAGCCAGGGACCACCCAGATCTCTAGGTTGGTAGACGCTTATGAAGATAGGCTTCGGGAATAAGAGGAGGCAACGCGCCTCCAGGTGGAAGATAATGCTCGCTCTAGAGGCGACTCGAAAGAATGGAGAGAGATATCCACAGGGACATAAGGAAATGCCGTGATATGACTTATAGTTCTCATGTGAGTAATACTCGTAGCTGAGGGATGAGTTCTAGGCGTGACTAGGATATAACTAAACATGGTATATCAGAGCATGGTTGATCAAAGCGTGACCATCTAGAGAGACACCACAGGAGCAACAATCGACAAAATAAGGACATTAGGATTTCAGTTATAGAGAGATGGACAAACATATAGCCCATCATGGAGACATATACACTAGAGATCTAGCTAGGAGAGCTCTCAATACTTATATAAAATCCCCTTTCTCAAGGGTGATCAAAGAGGAGGAGCCCCCAAAGAAATTTGTTGTTCTCAGGTTTAAGATTTACAATGAAAAGACAGATCCCATAGACCACGTTCGAAAATACAAACAAGTAATGACCTTATGGGGATATAAAGACACACTGATGTGCTAGATTTTCCTTTCTAGTCTACATGACGTAACACAAAAGTGGTTTGAGAATCTACCTCACAGATCGATCAGAAACTTCAAGGATCTAGCAGAGGCCTTTACTGCCCGCTTCATAACCAACAACTCCTACCCTAAGCGGATGGATGCACTGCTCAAGATGAAAAAAAACCTGCAAGAGAGCCTTCGTGATTATACCAAAAGGTACTAGGAAGTCTTCAACGAGGTCAAGGATTACTCGGATAAGTTTTCGATTGCATCCTTTAAATTTGGTATGTCGATCACTAACTAAGAAGGAAGCCAGCACTATCGACGATCTCATGGCTCGTATTGAGAAATACGCCAAGGTGGAAGACGTGGTTCATTATAATGCAGGGGATAATGGTCGAGCAAAGGCAACCAAAGGAGCAAAAAAGAGTGATAATCTAAAGAAGGGAAATAAAAACGGGGGAAAGAATGGGAACAAGGTTGATCCCTTCAAGTTATTCCAGGTTATTAACACGGTCTTCAAGGAACCCATTTACAAGATCTTTTGCAAGATCAAAGACCAACCATTCATTAAAGTGGCCCAAAAAGATGGGTGGCGACCCAACAAAAATAAATAATGCGTTGAGATGCGCATTCCACAAGGAAGGTGGCTACAGGACTTAAAACTGCAATGCTCTAAAGTCACACTTGGAGGAGCTGGCCCAAGTTGGGCACCTCAATGAGTACATAGAGAAGAAAGCAGATAGGGTCACAACCAATGGTGATAAAAAATCGAACAACATCCTTAACGATGACATGGGACATGAGTTTGTGATAATACATGGGGCATCAAACCTTAAGAAAATCCAAGGCAACGTCATTCGAATGGAGCTGAAGAAGGTTACTACCATCAGGGAGGCATTTTAGATTGACCCTGCCAAAACCCAGGCTGGTAAATGTCGGTGAACAGAGGATGTTGACTATACCAAGCATATCGTTTTCACTAATGAATATTTAGTCGGAGTAAGAACCCCATATCACGACGCACTGGTGATCACTCTCCTAATTGCTAATTGGGACGTTGACAAGATGCTCGTGGACCAGGGGAGTTCATCAGAAATGATGTACTTGGAGTTATTACACAAGCTGAAGCTAAACATCGCCGACCTCAAGGAAGCCACAGTTCCCTTGGTCTGCTTCGTAGGGAGGATCATGATGTCGTTGGGAAAGATTGTCCTGCCAGTCAAAGCGAGCAACATCTTAAAGTTAATTGAGTTCTTAATGGTGGACATAGAGTCCCCATATCATGCTATCTTAGACTGAGGTAGGCTGCATGCCATGAGAGCCGTACCATCCACTTACCACTAAAAGTTGAAGTGTGTTACCGAATGGGGCGTAGTTGAAATTCGTGATGACCAGGACACTGCTAGGAAGTGCTTCATCGCAGCCATTCGCCCAAACAAGGAAGAGAAAAAGGAGGTAAAGGATACTTAGGAGGAAGCCCAGGAGGGGGTTGTACCCTTCAAATAGAAACTGCGGTACGAACGACCAGGGGTAGAGGAGACCAGGGTCCACCCCGTCAACGGGGTCGTTAAAAGTCTGGAAGAAGTTAGGGCCGATGACAACTTGCTAGAGAGGAAATTTCTTATCCAAGCCATGCTCATTGATCAAGATAAAAAAGAATTGATTGCCTTCCTCAGAAGAAATCTGGACTTTTTTTCTTAGGAAACATATATGCCAGGGATTGATCCCAATATAGCCTGCCATCACCTGCATATCGATCTGGACTTCATGTCGATCACTCAAAAGTCTCGTCGAACAGCCCTTGATAAGGCTAAAGCAGTAGAGAATGAAGTAAGGAAGCTACTGGATACAGGATCCATCAGGGAAGTTTCGTTCCCCAAATGGTTGTCCAACCTAGTGGTGGTACGTAAGAGTAACAACAGTTAGAGAATCTGTATTGATTTCACAGATCTTAGCAGAGCATATCCCAAAGATAACTTCGAGCTTCTAAAAATAGATTAGTTGGTTGACGCTACGGTGACTGTGGAAACGTGTGTGAGTGGTCCGATATGTGTGTTTTCAACAAAACTATTTTTTCTTCGAAAAAGATCCAACTTTTACTTATGCACTAAACCAAGTTGTGAAATCCCAATTCTCACTTTAAACCAATTTTATCTTGATTAATCTCAAACATGCATCTAGTGATTAAAGCAAGTAAAGCAAAGTAAAGAATACTCACAACGCCAGATGTATGAGGAAAAAACCCAAAACGGGAAAACAACCTCGGACGGCCCAAGCCAGACAATCACTATGAACAATGGTTTTACAAAGACAGATTAGACTTACACTAAGACTCGATCCCCACGGGTCTTGACGCTCCTTCTGATCTTCAACCGTTCTTCAATAGTGCCCATGCAGAAATTCCATCTTTTACGATCTCTGTCAACAACACACGCGTCCACGTATGTCTCGGTGTCCACCGATATGGCTTTGATACGTCTACGATGTCGAACACGATATCCGTCGCTTCTTCACCGCAAAACCCTTTGTGTTCATTGTGTAGAACAAACAACTTTGGTGCATCAAGATCACGTAAACATATAAGAATGATAACTCGGATCTTTGCAAACTCTAAGGATGTATTTATGCTTTGTAAACCTTAGAAAACATATGCAAATAAGGTTCTGGTTCGTAAAACTTTTTCCAGAAAGCACACTTACGAAATTATGATGCAAACTCTGTTTAAATAGGATTTAAACGCCGCCTCGAAAAACATGACTTTCTGATAAAAACATCTCTTAACAAAGAGATTCAAATTAGTCAAACTCTATTTCGAGCTTATCATCATAAAACGAAGTTTAAACCATTAAGACACTTTTAAAACATTTAAAATCATTTTTCTTTATAAAAATTACATCCTTATTTTTTTATAAAATAATTCCGAGCACCATTAATTATACGCATTCATACCTGAGTGATCTTGGAATGAAATTAACTTTGAAGACGAGTAAACTTGCACCAAATAAACATCGGCATGATTATTTCTTTGAAGCTTTGCCGCAACGTCTTTAATTTCTTCAATACGTCATAGACCAAGTGGGATCGTGACAAAATAAAATTCTCCCTATGACATATTACAAACACAGTTTTGTTCACGGAATTAAGTCAAAACAATACAGGGACTCAATTGGAAATTTATATCCTTACAAATCTCCCCCTTTGACTATTCCGGGATAAAACTAAACCAGTGAAATGCCTAACCGGGCCATCAAGTCGTATGACGCCTAAATCCCATCCCATAAATCCAAAATCAAAAATTAAGGACACGGACTAATATATGTAGAACCGACAAGCATGAACTGTCTGAATGTGTGATGTAGACTTAAAATCTCAAATCGCTGAAACATACCTACACACATGAAACAGACAAACAAATACCAAGTGAAGTATGGAGGAACAAATGAAACCAATTTATATATTCAATAAGAGCATATCATTTGAAAACATGTGAGCAATTATTTGATACCAATTTGTTACTAATTTGAAACAAATATAAGTGCTCAACAAATCTCCTCTACATCACATACCAAATTTCTCCCCCTTTTTGTCTTAAATAGACAATCCGGTGAAAAGATAAACCAATATGAAATATCTAGCATGAGAATAGGATACCAAAAAGAATCAAGTTGATACCAATTGTGAAAAATGAAAACCGCTAGATAAACATTAAACCACTAGCTAAATAAGATCATGTAATGACAAATCAGTAGCTAGTAAACCAAGGAATCACACAAAGAGTATACCAATCAAATCAAGTGTGATAAATAGACTCATATGAAAAATACCAATTCGGAACATAAAAGAACCTGCATATAAACCAATTAATAAAAAAAAATGCTTCCTGCAGTACCAAAAATATATCAAATTAAGCTAGAGGACTGCAAACCAATCAGAAGCCATTTTTCACCCTGTCGTTCGAACGAGCCAAGGACTTCGCTCAAACGAAATGAGGAAGTCGCTCGAACGAAGTACAGAAGTCGTTCGCGCGACATGAGATGTCGTTAGAACGACTTCGCGCGACCTGTCAAAATTTCCCAGTTTCCCAGAAATTATAAAGTATTGCCCAGTGAAAAGATTTCCACAAAAAAATCCAGGAAGGGACTGACAGAAGCAAAACAGTGCTAAAACAGTAAGCTTATAACACAAAATGCAAAAACTCATAAAAACTTAAGAAGAGAGTTACATGCAAACATAGTTCCGATGTGCTCAAACATGGACATGGGATGAATGGGAGTGAAACTATAACAAATGAGTCACAATTCCAACACATCGAAACGATCAAGAAGCTGTAATTAATAGCGATAAATCATCAAAATTTATCATAGCCATATGACAATAAAAGTGTGAGCTTAATGAACTAAACATACTACATGCACACAAATCCAGAATTTTGACGATTTTACAAACAATAGCGTCAAATTGCAATGTTTCAATATTAGGATTAGATGTGCAAACCCGTTTAAATTTTCTCCATCCAAACACCCTCATATAAACATACTTTTTCAAGTTCTTTTGAGGTTTCTAGCATTCTCAACTTAGAGAAAATCTTATTGGCCCTTTTCTTAGCATCTTGCCTTTTCTTTTTGGGCTCTTTTTAAACGGTGGCTTTCACAACGAGTTAATTAAGAACTCTTGCAGCCCTTTCCCGTGAATCACTCATCATTTTTACCAATTTGAAATCCTCACGGTAAACGGTTATTACATGCACACTTATCCTTAGGTCTACTTACACATAGATGACAAGATTGAGATAAGAACGCTTCACCAAATTCAATTATGCAAGAGAAGTCAAACATCCATATAAACTCGTGCATGTGTGCAATATTGGCATATATACAAAGTCGAATCAAGATGCATATCAACTTCGAAACAACCCCATATATACAATGGTTAAGATCATTCTAAGCATCGATAATAATGACCAAATGTCCTAGCCATATGGATAATGAAACGATGGGGAGGGTCCAAGCACACTAATATGCCATATCAAACATGTAAACTCAAAAACAAAAATCAAAAATATTTTTGTCTTTTCAAACATATTTTGACTCAAAGAAAAGCAAAATCTTTTTGGATTTTCAAAAGTTAAAAAAAAAAAAATCTTTTTGTATTTTTTTAAATAGGACTCAAACAAAAGAAAACTATAATACAAAATGATACATATGTCATAATACTAGCAATGAATATATCATGAAGCAACCTAGTATATGACAAACATGACAACACTATCATCCTTTAGATTTAGCATGGGAAGAATCAAGTGCACCCAAACGAGAATCATGTAGTTTAATTCCTAAAGCCACTAAATCCGATTTCCTAACCCAAGTAGGTGTAAAACGACGCACGGGGGTGTGGAGAATCGGGGAAACTTTATTCCTAAACTTCCTAGGAGCTTGTATAAGGTCGTAACAATAACGCCTAAGGTAACCTTTCCTACCATAAAATGTGCAAGAGTAGCGGTGGTGGGAATGATTACCTTTATGTGGACCTTTTTTAACCATCCTAGTGTTTCTCACACATGCGGGAGGAATGGGAACAACTCTCTCACCAAAACCTATACCTCCCCTATCTCCCTTAATTTGGACGGTGCCTAAGATCTTATCTAACTTTTTTGACCTAGCCTCCAAATCAAAGTTGACTCTAGACGAGTCTTTCAACCTTTCCTCCAACTCAAGAATCCTATACTCGAGTAAACGCCTAGTCTCCTCAAACTCTAAAATCTCCTTTTTCAAGGACTCCATCAAACCACGGAGATTATCTCTCTCTTTCTCCACAAACTCTAGTTTCTCCCTAAACTTCTTCTCTCGTGCCCTAAGATCCTCAATCAAAATATCATTATTTTCTATGGCACGCTCATTCAACTTAGATTGCAATTTTTAGTTAGCCTTTTTCACCTTCACCGTTTCGGCATACAACTCATTAAATGCATTTTGCAATTCTTTCACATCTATCTCATCCTCGTCACTCTCTTCACCCTCACTAACATGGGATTCACTCAAAAACTCCTCGAAAGTGTCATTCACATAAGTTGTATCGTCGTCGCTCACATGGCTTTCCATAAACGCAACAAAGTTACGCTCAATGGGGGAACTCTCTCCCTCTTCCGGTGCACTATCACTTAAGGTGGCATTATAGACAACGGGTTGCTTGCCCTCTTTCTTAAGTCTAGTGGGGCACTCCTTAACTTTGTGACCATACCCTTTACACCCAAAACACTTATCCGACTCATCTCTCTTAGGCTTTTCAAACTTATCCTTAGAGGTGGGATATACTTTGTTGTTCTTGAATTTTTCAAATTTCTTGGCATATTTCGATTTCTTTTGAAACTTAATAAAATTTTTAAATTTCTTTGCCAACAAAGCAACATCCTCAAAATCTGAATCGGAATCGGAATCCGAAACTTTAATTTCCTCCTTTCGGGTTTTCAAAGCAATACCCTTCTTGATACCAAATTTAGTCTGCTGACATGGCTCAATTAAGTGAAGACACGTGGCAATCTATGTGGCAACAACAAACACTTCCGAGGAACTTAGACGCTTCGAGGAACCATACTACAACAAGGATCACTGATTTTTCGAGGAACTCAGACGCTCCGACCAATAAGAACTCTACGAGAAACTTCTGAGTACCGAGCAGCTTAGGCGGTACGAGAAGCTTAGGCGGTCCGAGCTGCACCTCGAATAAAGCATTAACAGCCGGATAACCAACAGTTTGACTGTTCATTAAATGCTTATCATTCAGATGTATACACTTAAGGGGCATTGAATGTATTACCCTTTCACATGTACATCATTTAATGTATTACCCTTTCACATTACAGCCTCAGGGCTATAAATACATTGTATTACCCTCATTGTAAGGGGACGGGAATTTCTTGATTAAACTTGTAATCGAGAATTCCCAAACAATCATCAATAATAGAAACAGTGGACGTAGGCCATTCTTATAAGGCTGAACCACTTTAAAACTTTTGTGTCTCATTTATTTTATCTGTGATTAAATAATTAGATACGATCTAATTTTTTACATCAACAGATTGGTGTCGTCTGTGGGAAACGGCTGTTAATATCATTTTTCATCAAAAACAATTCATCACCAATGGCTGATATTCCAGAACCCAGCAATCAAAATGCTGGAAGCCCTTCAAATCCATCTCCTCCGCCTAATATTCCAGATCAGGCTGGAATAATGACAAATCTGGACCAGGGCCAGACCGTCATGCAAAAAACTATGCAACAACTCATACAAACCCTCCATGGCGGTGCACCAACCCATTCAGGACTGCGAAGTATTCAAAGAAATACCCGTTCACCTTCTTCGCGTACTGGGCGTACTGAGTCATATCGTACTGAGGAATCTAAAGATTTTTCTTATCAACTTGGATAAACTTCGTCAGTGCGAGCCACAGATACTGAACAACGTATCACTCTCTCCCCTGAAAGGACCAGTGCACTAGAAAGATTAAGCAGGGTATCACCTTTTGATTGATTAGGACCTAAAAGGAGTATAAGTCCTCCTAAAGTCGCATCGAGGAGTTTTTGACGACCATCAGATTTAAGGGAAGGATCTGCCCAGTCGCGACCAGCTGCTCGTCAAGATAAATCCCAGGAAGCCACATCAACATGATCAGTTGCTCGAACCAACAGGCCCGAGGAAGGAAATGATGCATGGAAAGGCTCTATTCAGAGGCTGGAGGATAGATTAGGGGAAATGGCTAAATCCAAGAACCCTCTACAACGAACTTTTGTTCGAGGAACACCTTTTGTCCAGGCCATTGTAGATTTTCCAACACCATCAAAGTTTAAAGCACCTGTTGTGACCCCCAAATATGATGGAAAGATCGACCCTGTCCTTCATATAGAACAATACCAAGCTGCAGCCGACATCTATACTATTCCAGATGAGATGAGATGCCGAGCATTCTCGGGAACTCTTACCGGATCTGCTCAAATATGGTTTAATAATCTTCCTCGGGGTAAGATCTTAACTTTTCTTCAACTGGCCGAGTTATTCATTGGGAATTTCTATTTTGGGGCAAAGCCAGTTAAACGAGTAACACATTTGTTAAGTGTTAGACAAAAAGCTGGTGAAAGTACCAGAGATTATATAACTCGTTTTAATAACGAGAAACTTGAAGTCATTGATTATGAGGAGAAGACAACGATTATCGCCTTGATGAGCGGACTACTACCCAACAAGTTGTACTACACTTTGGCCAAAGATCCACCTAGAACCATGACAGATCTGATGGGAAAAACGTTCAAGATTATGAATGCCGAGGAGGCTATGGCTGCGAAGAAGAATATTGATGCCAAAGAAACCAAGGTTGAAGGTGATAAAGCTAAGAAGAAAGAGCATAAGAACAATGGTAATGACAAACACTAAAAACTAGGTCGACATGGGAAATAATGAAGAAATTTGATAATTATACTCCTTTGAAGAAGGACATCAACCATGTTCTAGAAGAAATCAAGAACAACGAGGAATTAAATTGGCCAGAGAAAATAAAGGCAGACCCTGACAGGAGGAATAAAGCAAAATATTGCGAGTTTCATAAAGATCATGGCCATTTAACTAAAAATTGCATAGCTCTTCAGAATGAGATTGAAACACTCATCAGACGAGGAAAACTGGCAAATTATGTTGATCGTGGAAGCGAAAGAAGAAACAACGACCGAACAAGAGAGAAGTCTAGATCTCCTCGTCGAGTAGAGGATAACAAGAAAAGAAACCATGAAGTTGATCCAGAAGACGACCCCGATCTTCCCAAGAGACCAAGGCAGCCAGAACGTGAGGTATTTTCAATACGCTTTGGGTCATTTGATTGTAATGTTATAACAGGTGGAGATGCAGGGGGAGGAGACCTTACTGCAGAAAGAAAGGCTTATCTTTGTGAGGCTCAAGCTTGCTCATACATTCAACGAATAAATTTAGCTGAAGAGGATCGCTCGAGAAAGGTGAACAAAGAGAAATTGGTCATTGGTTTCTCAAATAATGATCTCGCAGGTGTTCTATATCCTCATGATGACCCATTGGTGATCAAAATGAGGATGAAGGACGTTATGATTTCAAGAGTACTGGTAGATAATGGTAGCTCGGCGGACATCATGTTCTACTCGTGCTTCGAAAGTTTAAATTTAAAGCTATCTCAACTGGAGCCTTATCACAGACCCCTCCTCGGTTTTGCTGGCGAGAAAGTATTTTCACTTGGGACGATCAAATTGGATATATTCATTGGTACGTGGCCTGCTTATCGAACAGAAAGAATACGCTTCTTCGTGATGGATAAGAATGTTCAATCATCATACAATATTATCATGGGAAGAGTAGGATTGAAGAAGTTCGAGGCTATACCATCTATGGTACATCAATGCCTAAAATTTCCAACAAATTTTGGAGTAGGAGTTATGAAAGGTGATCAGAAAGTAGCTCGAGAATGCTATTATTCATCCGCCGAGCAAGAGGAACTGGAGGAATCAAGGAAAAAGACTACTACTTATCAAGTGGATGAAGGGGCAGAAATTGAAACATTGGATCCTAAAGATGAGTCGCAACTCGTGAAGGGTCAAGTGGTGGAAGCTACTGAAAACATCATTCTGGACGAGGAGCACCCTGAACGAACTACTCAAGTAGGTTCATTGTTGGAAGCCTCACTAAAACAGGAATTGATAACTTTCCTTAGAAGAAGAAAGCAAACTTTTGCGTGGAGTCATGAAGATATGCCTGGGATAGACCCAAATTTCTTATGTCACGAGCTCAATGTGAATAAGGAGATCAAGCCTATGAAGCAGAGAAGAAGAGTATTCAGTCCCGAGAAGAATCAAGCTATACAGGAGGAAATCGAGAAGCTCCAGAAGGCTTGTTTTATTAAAGATGTTAAATATCCAGATTGGTTAGTAAATGTGGTGATGGTGAAAAATAAGAACAACAAATGGAGGATGTGTGTAGACTTCACCGACCTCAACAAAGCATGCCCAAAGGATCACTTTCCACTGCCCTGAATTGATCAACTGGTGGATGCTACCTCGGGACACGAGTTGCTGAGCTTCATGGATGCTTATTCTGGTTACAACCAGATTAAAATGAAAACTGAAGACAGGGAGAGTAATTCTTTCATTACCCCTAGGGGAACTTATTGTTATAATGTTATGCCGTTTGGTTTGAAAAATGCAGGTGCGACATATCAGCGGATGATGAACAAAGTCTTTGCTGAACAAATCAGTTGCAATATGGAAGTCTATATTGATGATATGCTGACAGAGAGCAAGAAAGGTGATGATCATCTAGTTGACTTAAACTAGACCTTTGATCAACTAGATAAATATCAAATGAAGTTGAACCCGACGAAGTGCACATTTGGAGTACGAGAAGGCATGTTTCTCGGATACATTGTCAATCAGCGAGGTATTGAAGCTAATCCTGAAAAGATCAAAGCTCTGCTAGGGCTGCGATCCCCAACGACGAAGAAAGAGGTGCAAAGTCTTACAGGACGAGTAGCAGCACTCAACAGATTTGTATCACGAGCAACTGATCGATGTCTCCCATTCTTCAAGACACTCCGAAAGACTTTTGAGTGGAATGATGAATGTGAGAAGGCTTTTCAAGACTTGAAGAAATACTTGGGAGCACCTCCACTGCTATCCAGGCCAGTGATGGGTGAAAAATTATACTTATATCTGGCAGTGTCCGAGAATACAGTTAGTTCGGCATTGATAAGAGTGTAGAATGGAGTACAAAAACCATTCTACTACACAAGTAAGGCCTTTCGAGGAGCAAAGATCAGATATCCAAGGCTGGAAAAATTGGCACTAGCATTGATCGAGGCAAGTAGAAGAATGAAGCCATACTTTCAAGCTCATACCATAGTAGTATATACTGATATGCCATTGAGGCAAGCCCTTCATAAACCAGAAAAGTCAGGAAGATTGATGTGCTGGGCAATAGAACTCGGTGAATATGATATAGTCTATGAACCCAGATCATCGCTAAAAGGGCAAGCTGTAGAAGATTTTATAGCAGAGTTCACCTATCCTGATACCCCCGAGGAGCAAAAGTTGCTCGCTGATCAACCTGTGGATGTTACAGGATCATCAAATGCAAGCCCAGACCAACTTAGCTTGGTAAAAGGGCAAGTAGATATTACAGGATCATCAAATTCAAGCCCAGACCAGCTCAGGTTGGTAAAAGGGCAAGAAAAGATGATCGACAAACAATAAGAAATATCAGGAGATGGTGAAAGGAAGCAATAAATTTTCCACCGAGGAACTCTGTCAGATCAGAAATTTGAAGACGAGTTACTTATATAGAGTCTGTATGTGGATGGTTCATCTTGCACTACAGGATGTGGCGTGGGGATAGTTTTGAACAGTCCGGACGAGGTCGACAAGGAATACGCCCTACGTTTCCAATTCAAAGCTTCGAATAATGAGGCTGAATATGAAGCCATGATTACAGGTCTTAGTTTGGCAAAAACCATGGGGGCAGAACAGGTTATTGTCTTCAGTGACTCGCAATTGATCGTAAACCAAATGATGGGAGTATATGCAGTCAGAGGAGAATTAATGATCAGATATCATGCAAAGGCAAAGGAGCTGGTGTCAGAATTTATTGCTATTCAGCTGGTTAGAATACCAAGAATAGAGAATACGAGAGCAGACGCCCTAGCCCGATTAGCATCAACTACTCGTACCGAGATACGAAGAATAATCCCAATTGAAATTTTAGCTGGTCGGAGTATAGATGAAGATCTAACGATGAATTTTATTACCCTTTATTTAGGACCATCTTGGATGGATCCCATCAGGGCATATATTGAGGAGGGAGAATTACCAATTGACAAGCTCGCAGCCAAGAAATTGAAGTTTAAAGCTGCTCGGTATGTATTAACTAACGGTATTCTATATAGACGAGGAATTATGGCAGGTTTTCAAAGATGTATACATCCCTCCGAGGTGAAAGAATTGATTGAAAAGATACATGAAGGGTCCTGTGGAGCCCATGTAGCAGGACGGACGCTTTTGCAAAGGGTGATGACGCAGGGATACTACTGGCCAATGATGAGGGCTAATTGTATAGCCTATGCCAAGAAATGTGACAAGTGCCAGTGCTTCTCCTCCATCCGAAGAACTCCCCAAGCATTATTGACACCCATTACTTCCCTTTGGCCATTTGCCATATGGGGAATAGATTTGGTCGGGCCACTGCCGACGACCAGGGGAAGGTTTAAGTATCTCGTGGTCGCTGTGGATTATTTTACTAAATGGGTTAAAGCTGAGGCTCTCATTGATATGACGTACGACAAGGTGTACCAATTTATTTGGAAGAACATCATTTGTCGATATGGTCTTCCTCATGCCTTCATCACAGACCATGGAACACAATTTGACAACGAGGAATTCGCTACCTATTATCATCAGTCAAATATTTTGAAGATCCACTCAGCACGAGGCCATCCTCAAAGCAATGGACAAACTGAAGTGAAAAACAGAACGTTGCTGAATGGGTTGAAGAAAAGACTGGATGATGCGAAAGCAAATTGGATCAACGAGTTACAATCAGTACTATGGGCTTACCGAATTACTCCCCGAGTAGCAACTGGAGAATCACCATATATGATGGCATTTGGAAGTGAAGCTGTTATACCTGCCGAGTTGGGCCTCCCAACACACAGGGTACTGAATTTCAATTCCCCTGTCAGCGACTTAACGAGAAGATTGGATTTAGACATACTCGAGGAAGTTAGAGAAGAAGCATCCATTAGAAATGCTGCTTACCAGCAGCGAACAACTTTGTTCTACAACAAAAGAGTGAAGAAGAGTGACTTGAAAGAAGGATACTATGTGCTTAAGAAAGTAATTCAGAAGCACAACAAACTGGAGGAAAACTGGCATGGACCATACCGAGTTACAGAAGTTGTTCGACCAGGAACTTACCGAATAACAACTTTAGAGGGAGAGGAGTTTAATAATGCATGGAATGTAGAGCACTTACGCAAGTATTATCAGTGATGTATATTCTCATGTAACGCAGTTCTGTCAGTATGAATAAAATGAAGATATTCTGCCAAATTCTCTCCTTTTATTGAAAGTTTTTCGGGGAATACTAGTGCTACACACTACTCGACAAAACTCGGAACTCGGACTACTCAAATTTATTCCTAAAAATACCAACTTATGTTGGTTAGGAAGTAAATGTATTCCTACGGGAAGTAAAACTATGTATTCCTATGGGAAGTAAAACTATGTATTCCTAAAAATGCCAATTTATGTTGGTTAGGAAGTAAATGTATTCCTACGGGAAGTAAAACTATGTATTCCTAAAAATGCCAACTTATGTTGGTTAGGAAGTAAATGTATTCCTACGGGAAGTAAAACTATGTATTCCTAAAAATGCCAAGTTATGTTGGTTAGGAAGTAAATGCATTCCTACGGGAAGTAAAACTATTCCTAAAAATGCCAACTTATGCTGGTTAGGAAGTAAATGGATTCTCGAAAACACCAACTAAAGTTGGTTGGGAGGTAAAATTATTCCAGAAAGTGCCAAAGTTGCTCGTAGAGGAAAAATCCACTAACTGTAGTTGGTCGAGAAGGAAAATTTACCGACCTTGGTTGGTCGGAAACATTTTATGAATACAAGAAAGTGATCGAGCAAAATTTTTGATACTCGTAATTTTTTAAATTATTGCTAAGTTGGTCGAGAAACAAAACATCATTTTGCCACATGACTATCACAAATTCAAACTACTCGAACATAAGTTGGTCGACAAATAACAAAATATTGTTATCTTTTTAACAGATACACATGCACAGATGTAAAGTGTTACAAAATAATAGCAGTCAAGATTTACAAATAAAATTATTTCATTAAATGTAGAACAAAATACATCAGGAATGAAATACAAATTTATTACATCAATATTCCTACTCTACTGGTTTCTTCCCATCTGCTTTTGAAACAGGTTCCTCGCCAGTAGGTGGATCATTTAAAGAGAGAGGAGAATTTATGAAGTTAAGATCTTTTAGCATCCTGAGATTCATCACGGATGGTCGATCTAGGAGGTGCTCGGGATGAGATATCTCGACATTTGAATGGAGATTGTAATCACCGAGGTATTTGGAAATCAAACATCGAGGGATGGCCCGAGCAGGGATTCAACTCATATCAACCTTGAATGGTGGCACTGGTAGGTCGAGCAACCCAGGATTATGGTAATCCCACTGGTAATGACCCTGTTCCAGTTGCAGCACACCTAAGGCATTCAGCCATCCCTGCTTGTAGCCCTTATTATTTGCATTTTGGATGCGATCGTCCAAGTGGTAGAGAGCCTCGTTGTAGCCAGCCATCCAGAACTCCCTGGGCTGCTTGTGGAATTGATATGTCAATCTTTCTAGCTGTTCGTGGAGATTTTTGATGAAGAGTTATTTATTCTCCAAGATAGATTTTTGCACAGAAAGCTGCTCTTCTAGACCCCTGATCTTCCGAGACATCTCAGCCAATGCCTGGTTCTTCGCCATTAGTTAAAAGGCCTAGTTCTCTAAAGCAGATTGAGTCCTCTATTTTCCTAGACAGGAATCCGAGCAGCTCTTGCTCGTCCTCGAGGAGCTCTTTCTCGTCCACGAGAAGATGTAGAAGGGCCAGCTCTTTTCAAAGTTTCCAACTCATCCCTCAGGTTGGTGTTTTCGACCTCCAAGAACGAGAATCCCTCGTCAGTCACTGGGACCAAAGCATTTGAGGTGGAGGCAACCGATTTTAATTGAGATACTTCTCTTTGCAAGTTGTTATTTTCTTGCTCCAACAACTCGGCTATTTACCTGTGCTCCTCGACCTCGGCTTTCAAAGTTCTTTCCCTCACATTGTAAGCAGCAAAACGCTTCTCGTATCCTTTGTCGGTAATGATTTGATGATACTTCTTCTCGTACCCCTCATGCAAGAGGGCAATGGATTCCTTATATTGTTGTTGAAGGTCTTCAAGAGTGCCTTGGAGATCCTCAACTATATCATAATAAGCTACATTATTGGCCACCGCACGATCAAGCAGACACTTTAAGTATTGGTAGGCTTCAATGGCCCGTTTCGAAGCATCTTGGCCGAGGATGTAGACGATTTGTGCTGCACTCAGATCTGTGTGACTAGCCTTAAAGTATTCATTGCATTGCCGTAACAGCTTTGCATCATGAGCAGACAATAATTCCATCCTGGCCAAAAACTAGTAGAGGAAGAAAAAGCAATAATCAATAAGAGTACCAACAGAGCATGAAGAGAAGAAACAACATTGTGCATAAACAAAAGTTTAAAATTTATTATATCACAAAGTTCAGAGTTACATGTTCAGGGTTACATTTGACAAAGAAAAATAAAATAGAAAGAAACCCGAACAACTCTACACCTTTTCCTTGTCTCCCAAAACCTTCTTGGGAGGCTGGGACGAGGAGGTAGGTTGCTCGGAGGGAACATAAAGTTGCTTGGGGAGCGCTGGCAGTTGCTCGGATGAAGTAATGAGTTGTTGAAGTTCCTCGCCAATGGGCTGGATCGTCGGGGGATGAGAAACTTGATCTCCCATCACCATGGAAGACTCTTCGGAGCTAGCTTCGTCCTCTTCTTCTTCTTCAGGAGTTGAGGGGGACCAGGGATGTGTCGCTGAAAGAGTTCAAAATTTTCATCAACCTTCATCTCCTGTAGAGCAGTGACCCACCCATCTCTAAAGTATTTGAGGCTGCCATATTCGACTTGCGACATCATGGCAGCCAAACCTTTGGTCCACCCTTTATCCCAGCTAGCGCTGGAGGATTTCTTCACAGCTAATTTCCTCTTTAACATCTCCGAGGAAAGCTTCTCGGACAGAAGATTGTCAGCAGTCTTCAGTTTACTCTCAACCTCCTCCTTCTGCCGACTTACTTCCCGAAGCTGACCCAACTCTTCCTCAGCAACCTTGAGCTTATCTTCAAGCTCCCCAGCATTTTTGAGCTTCCCTTCGAGCTCTTTATTCTTATGCTCCAAATCATTTATTTTTTCTCCAACCCTTTAGAGATTTCAAAAACTTGAGCCTTCTCCTTCTCGGTTGAGGTAAGTTTCTTCTCCCAAGCAGCCTTGTCAGCATCATGCTTCTGACGATAATCTTTTAAAGACCGCGTCAGACCCATCAGAGCTTCCTCCACACCAGATGAGGAACTTGAAGCTTTAAGAGCTTCATCTCTCTTCAAAATTGTATTAAAGCAGCTCACCAACTGTGAAAAGAAATGAAAACAAGTCAGAGACAGATATAACAAGGGAAAGATGAAAAGTTCAAAACAATATGACTTACAGAAGTAATATGGCGAGCAGCCAATGAGGCAACCATGTCCCGAGAAAGGTTTTCTTCAATACCTTGGATCTCGGGAATGATCCAAGTCTTCACCGAGCTCATGGCAGAGCTTGAGGGAACAAAAGTAGGAACACCAGTTCCTGCAGTTGGGGGCTGAGAGATGGTTTCAACCAAATTGACCGAGGAGCCCTTCTTCAGCTTCCTCGGGGGAACAGGAGTAGCTTCGACCAAGGAGGAACTCTTGGTCGGTGATATGACAATCACCTCACCTGGAGGAGCAGCCTTGATCGGGGCCATTGGGGGCTTCTCAACAACCTTTACAGGGGCAGCCGAGAGAGGTGCATCAATTTTCTTTATCCCTTTTAGGACATCATGTTTACTTCTTTTTGCCTCTCCAGTAGCAGAGGTAGGTTTCTCGAAGAGAGTAGGAGGTCTTCTTTTCTTCATCCTTTCACTTAAAGGATCGTATGACTCAGGCGAAGAACTGGTAGAAGCTGGTACTGGCTCTGCGTCACTTATCACCGGACGAGCAGTGAAAGAAGAGGTGCAACTCTTGTACTGCGGCAAATATGAAGCTGACCTAATGTGCTCGTCGGTAACAGTCTGATGCAAACTCCAGATAAGTTTTAAATGCCTTATATTAACGTCTGCCTCTTTTGGGGACTTTCTTTTACTGTCAACTGCAAATAAATAAACATTAAAATATCAGTGGCACATTTTATCAAACATAGAGGAAGCATAATTTCAAAATAAATAAAATGAAATAAAAATAACCTATCCTAGGGAGGGCATCTGGGACCCTGATACACTTCATCTCCAGATAAATGAGCATGTTGCCAATTTTTTATAACAACCCCGTGCTCAAAATAGTCCCTATTGGCATCCGGGAGATTGACCACTAAAGCCCTAATTATAAATCTAGTTTTTAAATAAAAAGTGTTATAACCAACAGCCCATCTATAATAAAACATGATTTCTGGAATTCCTATGCGAGTTCCATGAATTTGATTTAGTCTATGAACCCCATTTATTCTTGCAGGAACCACGTCAAAGTATTGACAGAATTCCAGACATAGAGGGTTTGGAGGAAAAGAAAATCCACGCTCAGCAACAAAGAGACTTGGGAACCAATGTCCCTCAGCCAAACGGAAATAGTCTGAAGGCTCAGAAAGCTCTTCCAAAATAACCCAGGAAGGAATAGAAAAATCAGAGCGAAATTTATCAATCGATTCTACAGGATAAACCATGATGAAAGAAGGAAATTAAGAAGAAGGAAGAAGATCTTATAGAAAAAGAGTGGATCTGTTGACAACGAACGATGAAAAGGATGAACGCACAAGAGAGTAAGACAATGGAAAACTCGAAGATACAAATTTGAAAAAGTAGAAGACGATGGGATTGTCTGTGACGCTTAAATACCTTATCTTGGGAAACGGTAAAGTTAATGATTACAAAAAGAAACGATTACGCTACTGGCGGCTAGAAGGACAAAAAGTACGCGGAGATCGACGCGGTTATAAAAATTCAAAAAAGCCTGATTCTACGAATTTGGAAGGAAAAATAAATACAAAGGAAAACACTCCTAAAAATAAGGAGGATCATTTAAAACTGCTATATTCTGAGAAAGAATGTTCCACACTCCTCAAATTTTGAACTATTAAACATTGGGGGCTTCTGTTGATACCAAATTTAGTCTGCTGACATGGCTCAATTAAGTGAAGACACGTGGCAATCTACGTGGTAACAACAAACACTTTCGAGGAACTCAGACGCTCCGAGGAACCATACTACAACGAGGATCACTACTTCTCCGAGGAACTCAGACGCTCCGACTAACAAGAACTCTACGAGGAACTTCTGAGTACCGGGCAGCTTAGGCGGTACGAGAAGCTTAGGCGGTCCGAGCTGCACCTCAAGCAAAGCATTAACAGCCGGATAACCAACAGTTTGACTGTTCATTAAATGCTTATCATTCAGATGTATACACTTAAGGGGCATTGAATGTATTACCCTTTCACATGTACAACAATTAATGTATTACCCTTTCACATTACAGCCTCAGGGATATAAATACATTGTATTACCCTCATTGTAAGGGGACGGGAATTTCTTAATTAAACTTGTAATCGAGAATTCCCAAACAATCATCAATAACAGAAACAGTGGACATAGGCCATTCTTATAAGGCTGAACCACTTTAAAACTTTTGTGTCTCATTTATTTTATCTGTGATTAAATAATTAGATACGATCTAATTTTTATGTATATTGTCGAGTATACACTAGACTAGTCCTCCGGTCGACGTAGGCACATGTTGAATGCAATTTTTTTTATGATTGATCCGGTTAGGTTCCGCTTGAGTGCCGTGTCGGAGATAAACCACCGAAACCGGACACATGGTTGTAATGCTGGTTGGAGAGAAAGACCTTGAAACGCCATGTGATTTAGGACTTAGTATGATTGCCCTTGCCACGTAATATTGGGGAATATTCGTGTGTAGGCCTAGTGTTACGACTTGTTTCCCCGGGTAACAATAGTGACCCGATATGACTTGTGTGAGATATTATACTTGTGTCTTAAAATAATATCCCGAATCGATGCATTTGATATTATACTTGAAGGATATATTTTGATACGTTAAATACTGAAATGAGATTAATAATGATTAATCAAGATACGATATGAGACTACACGTTACTCTAGTTTGGGTTGGGTAGTCCCGACATAGGAACATTGGTTGGGTAATTGAACAATTTAATTACTGGAGACGAGTAATGACTAGTGTGCTTTCATTATAAGTACATCTTATAATCTTATAGCTTGTTTTCTTGCTTTGACGTTCGTCTATATTGCTTCTTGCTCCTCTCCTATGTATATATATTACAGGTCCCTTTTCTTTCTTAGGCACTTGCTTGGAGGTAATCATGTCGATTTCATAGGTTTGTAAGTCACCTACAATCTCTTCTAGTTTTGTTGACTCTAACCTACCCAAGGAGTTTAAAATGGTCACTTTCGCATCAAACCTACTGGTCACTAATATGTTCAAGAGACAAATGGGAGACACGATAGAGGTCTACATCAATGACATGCTAGTCAAAAGAAAGATCAAGGGAGACCACCTCACGAACTTAGCCAGAACCTTTGAGATCCTCAAGAAGTAACAGATGAAGCTTAATGCAAATAAGTGTTCATTTGGTGTCTAGTCAGGAAATTTCTTGGGCTATTTAGTCAGTAAAAGAGGAATCGAGGCCAACCCATATCAGACCAATGATATCACTAGAGTCCAGCCTCCTTAGACGTTGTGAGATGTTTAAAATCTCACTGGTGTGCTCGTAGCGCTCAATTGTTTCATCTCCAAGTCTTCAGAATGTTATCGACCATTCTTTCAGCTATTAAATAAGGATAAAGTCCTCATATGGAACGATGATTGTTCGAGATGTTTAGAGGAGATCAAATCCTACCTTATCAAACTACCCTTTCTAGTAATTCCAAATAATGGAGACCTATTGTATCTTTACCTTGCTGTATCAGACCATGCGATAAAATCCTCTCCGGTGTGTGAGAAGGAGGGAGGTCAGCTACTAGTTTATTATGCTAGAAAGACACTTTTAGACGTAGAGCAGAAGTACCTGCCTTTGGAGAAACTCACCTATGAACTGGTGGTTGCCTCAAGGAAGCTGAAGCATTATTTTGAAGCCCACTCAATAACAGTAATCAGTTCCTACCCCCTTAAAGTTGTTCTTCAAAAATTCAACCTCTCTGGGCGACTTTCAAAGTGGTCGGTAGAACTTTGGAGATTCGATATCCATTTTCAACTAAGAACATCAATTAAGGGACAAGTCCTAGAAGATTTCACCATTGAATTCACATGGGACTAGCCAATCGACCAACTGGAAATGGAGCAGTCAATAAATGAGGAAGCACAGTCTAAGGACTAGACCCTATATTTTGATAGAGCCTCCAATTCCAAGGGGGTAGGAGTAGGCATCGTCCTTATCACTCCAGAAGGTGCTATCATCAAGCAAGGAATTAGATTGGGATTTAAGGCCTCTAACAACGAAGTTGAATACGAAGCACCGATCGTTGGTTTGTGCAAGGACAAACTCCTAGGGGCAAAGTTCCTTCATGTATTCGGAGACTCAAAACTGTTCTCCAAGAAGGTAAGTGGGGGCTTTCAACACCAAAGATAATAGAATGGAAGCTTACCTCGCTGTGGTAAGAGGACTTATGGCTGAATTTGAGAAAGTGGACATTCAACAGTTCCCCAGGGGGTAAAACAGTCACGCCGATGCCCTAGCAGCCTGAGCTTGGTAATTAACTATAAATTAAGGAGAACCATTTAGATAGAGTTACTCACACGACTAAGTATTAACCAGACAGTCATAGCCGATCAAGTCCTCCTCATTGAAAAGGCTCTCAGTTGGATAGATACCATCATCACTTATCTACGGAGAGACATACTGCCCGACGACAGGAGGTCATCCCATCAGGTAAGGGTCAAGGCTACCTATTTTCACCTCTCCCTAGAAGGGAAACTTAACAAAAAGTCATTCACGGGTCCTTATCTCCAGTGCACTCACCCATATGACACCGAGCAAGCACTTAGCAAACTTCATGAAGGCATTTATCAGAGTCATACAGGAGGGATATCACTGGCCTTTCGAGAAATTAAGAAGGGTTACTAGTGGCCTCATATGCAAAAGGATGCATACACTTATGCTCTAAGTGTGAAAAATGTCAGAAGCACTCTCCTATGATCCACCAGTTGGCTAGCGACCTAAAATCACTAACAAGCCTGTGGCCATTCGTGCAAATTGAAAGTATCTGCTGGTTGGAACAGATTACTTCACCAAATGGGTAGATGCAGAACCACTGGTGAACATCTGCGATTCATATATGACCCGGTTCATCTGGAGAAACATCCTAACATGCTTTGGGGTACCAAACACTATCATCACCGATAACGACATGCAATTTGAAAGTAGTTTCTTTCAAGGTTTCTATGATGAGCATGGTATCAAGCACCACTTCAGTTCTATGGCATATCCATAAAGTAATGGGCAGACAGATATTTTCAACAAAACCATGATTGATGGACTAAAAAAGAGGTTGGAAAGAGCCAAGGCTGCCCAGGTGAACGAGGTCCCTCATGTTTTGTGGGCTTATCGTACCAACCCTAGGTGACCAATAGGGGAAACACCATTCTTGGTTGCTTATAGGATAGAAGTTATCATCCTACCGAAAGCAAGTATCCCCACTATGAGAACTACCTAAGTCAACTAAGGCCTTAATGATGATGCCTTGCGCATCAATCTTGACTTAGAAGAGAAGGGAGAGAGATGGCCATGATCAAGTTAGCTTCCTACCAAGAGCAATTGGCCAGGCAGTACAATAAGAAAATTAATCTGAGGAGGTTCCTAGTAGGAGATTATGTCCTAAGCAAAGTCCTCGGCAGTGCCGTAAAACCATCAGATGGAAAATTGGGGCTAAATTGGGAAGGACCCTTAAGAGTAATCAGGGGTAACCTTCAAGGAGAATATCACTTGGAAACACTGGAAGTCAGAAAGATACCAAGAGCTTAGAACACTGCCTAACTCAAGAAGTTCTACTTTTAGTCTTCTTTATCTTTTGTTAGCACATTTAGTTTAAGCATATTTTCATTTTCAAACTTGTGTTACTCATCAGTTATTATTCTATGAATAAAGACTAGTTAGCCCCTTCACTTTGTTATTATGCATTGGTTGTTTAATTTTTCTTGATCGCATCTCACTAATACACACATTTTCTAAATGATAAATCCTTAGTGCAAAGAAGAACTTCTGGGATTACAATAATTTTTTCAACTTATTTCAATCAAGGAATCTCACATACCGAGCGGGGTTGGTAGTAATTACGACAGGTTAGTAAAAATGCTTTGATAATTACGAACCTCAAGTCTTTGTTACAAACACAATAGACCTCTTAAGTTTCCCTGGCAATAACAAAATCCCTACAGGGGATCCTTAGGTAACAAAGCCAAACTAGGTTAGTCGCCAACTTCGTTGGTCATTAAAAGTCTGCTCAGACGGATGGCCCATCTACCAGGTACATTCTTGCCATCATCTTACTTAGGCCTAAGTGAGTGTGACGGCACAATCGAAAAGGTTAAGTAGATATAATGATACTGCTAAGGAATATCGAACTGGAAGAATGTTCAAACCCATAATAACATGTGGCTAACACTAGTTCTTACTATCGTTTAGTTAACCGAGGAGCTCAAAATGATAAAACCTAAGAACAAATCCATTTGAATAATAAAGGGCCATAGGTGGGCAATCAGTATTATTTTGTCGACAAATACGTTAAGTTTTCAACTCTTTTTAGCTCAAGCATAGCAATAATTATTAACACATGCACATGCTCAAAATATGGAAAAGGTTAATAGTTAAAGCTTCTTATTAACAAAAGTGTGTAATTATAATTACATCAAAGACCAAATACACTAACACCTAAGATGGCCCAGGATGGTGAGCAAGATAGTCTGCAACGCGTGATCTTCGACCATCATCTGGGTGTAGGGAGAACTCCTCTCCATCATCCTATAAGGGATGCCCCAAGAGTTGGGCATGGATGGCATCAATAGGGATCCACTTATCGTTCTTCGGGAAGGGGTTGTGACGATAAGCTGGGCACTCAACTTGGTATTTATACCATAGGCTAGACTCTGTGGGCATTTTGACCTCTCTAAGGGCACTGAGCCACCCCCGTGCAAAGGCAAGGTCTTTTGATTCCTGTAACTTTATTGGGGAATCAATCCAACCTTGATTATAGCCGTCCGCCCAGGATTTTCGAGGATCCATTCGAAATAGATGCCTTAGCCTTGTGACATCCCTCTGGAGTCCTGCAGCTATCACGCATTCTCGGTGGAATCCCCTTTGAGCTTATCAGCCTCTTTTTTTGGAGCATGGTTTTCATCTCAAACTAACCCAATAGGGGGTAAGGAAGACCTATGTGGCACTAGGGAATACCCCCACCCTGATGGAATCATCCCCTTTAGCCTAGCAACTTCCAGCTTTGGGCATCAATTTATTTAAGGATCAGTTCATCCACTTTTCTCACATCATCCCTTGCTAACAATTGAGCCCTGAGACCATGCATCTCCTCCTGTACTGAGGCACCGATGTCTTCCATAACCTGAAGGTCATCATTTAACTAAGCGACCAGCTCAGACTGATCTTTATATTACTCGTTCCTCGTCCTCAGGTATTAACAGAACTTAACAAATTCTTTGCGAGCCTTTACACTAATGTTTAGCCTAAGAATCCCCCCCAATCTAGAGTCAAGAGGAATGTAATTGTCTAAGTCAATGGGCTACAATCAATAAAGAAGATACTAGATTTTACCAATATCAGTAACAAGAAGTAGTATAAATGCCAACATGAGTGAATAAGACTTTGTCATTAATAATGAGTGGGGCAAGAGCTAGTATAATTTTTGGGACAATTACAACACATTATCGACAACAAAAATATACAGATAAAGAAAGGACAAAGATCTTACAACTACTAGGATTTCAACTACTCAAAAGTTATCGGCCCTTTTCCTTTCTCAGTAGCTCTCACAGCTTGGTCATCAGCATCTTCTGTAGCCTGGTCATCATCAACCATGATCACCCCAAGATCCCTCTCAGCGTGATCAATAAGCTGGTCGACCAGAGGCTCCTTGGTAGCCACATGATTGGGCCTAACATGTGTTGGTTGAACAAATCAGATTCCCAACCTTCATTATACCCACCATCCCTAGAGATTCTGGTCTCTCCATCCAGCTTCTCGACCTTGCTTTCTCCTCAATAACCTTCGGTTTGTCGATAATCACCAAATTGTTAGCAAATTGGAGATTGGCCAACTCCTTCGTCGACTTCTCCTAAAGGGCGGCCAAAGCCTATTCCTTTTCCCGTTCAAAGGAGACCTTGGCACTGACCAAGACCTGGTTGGAATTCTTTGGAGCCTCCTCAAGCTCAGCTTTCTTACCACGAGTTGTGAAATTGATAAAAAAGATGAAGTCAGAAAAAAGCAAAGAGAGGAACAACAGGTAAATGATTTAACAAGAGAAAGTGTTCGTAATTTATATATTCCTCCCCAAAGGTAGGGATCTGAGGCCCCTTGTACCTTATGCCCTCAGGTTGGGGAGGATATTTCCAATTCCTAAAAACGAAGCCTTGGCTTCAGTAATCCTTATGGAAATCGGGTAGGTTCACGACCAAGACCCTATAAGCACTTCTCGTCTTCAAGTATAAGAGACCCTTATTGGTACGCGGCCAGACATAACAGTAACAAATTTCAGCCATTTCTAGGATGGTCCCATATAATTCGCTTATTCTGTGGAGCCAATTTATGATTTTTTGGACATTTGGGGAACACTGAACAGGGACAACATCGAAATAGTTGAAGAATATTAGAAAGAGAGGATTGTGGGGAAATGTCAAACCCCCATATGTGATCAAGAGGGTATGAATCCAATATTCGTCTTCTAAAGAATGAATATATCTGGGAATGGGAGCACATTCAATGTCTAATCAATCAGTAATACCATGGCATTTCCTAAATTCTGCTATAGTTTTACCAGCAAACAAAGCCATAGAAATAGAAAAAGACTTTGAATAATAGGATAAGGTCAAAAGAGTTTACAATTGAGAGTGACTCAAGAAAGATTTGGATACAAAGTAAAAAGAAAGAAGAGAAGCTTGGAGATGAAGTTTATGCACAAATAAGCCCAGAAATGGTGAACTGACGGTTGATTTGCACACGACTGAAGTTTGAAATGTCTCAAATGATTAGTTAGAGTTTATTAGGAAGATCTCGATGTTCCATTTCCTCCTGAGGACCAGTGTACCCTCGGTGATCCCCTTTAATTAAAAACATGCTATGATAGTTTTTATACTGTTATAAGCTTTGGGCCTTGGATTTATTTAAAATCTATTGGCCCAAATTATCAACGCAAATATTTGAGGGGCAATTGTGGTGGCGTATTAAAAGCCCAATCATTCAGCCTCTGGCCAACCCAACTTTGAGATAATTATTATTTTATCCATGTATTTAACATATGCTTAAATGCACATGGATAGGCACGAATCAATTACCAACAATCTCGGGGAGATATATAGGGACGCTTACGTTCTATCTAGCAAGTTAGTTGAGTTACCTACGGAATTCAATTACTTATTTTGCAATTCTATAAATTATAAACCCTGACCCGGGGCAAAGGGATGTATTCTCGAGTATTGAGAGACACTATAATAATATAGTAAATACTCTGTGGACATAGGCAAGGTTCCAAACCAGGTATATTATTGTGCGTGTGTGTGTGATTTTACCTCCTGTTCTTTTTTTGTTATTTTGTAGAATTCTATTGTGATAATTCCTGTAGTCACTGTACCAAAATGGATAAAAATAACTTTTTATTCTCAAATTATGATCAGAACTCAATGATAATAACAACTTTTGAATGTATTTTGTGGAGATTTTGGCAATTTGGTGGATATTCTGAGCGGGAACTTGAGTATGAGGAGGGTTTGAAAGAGAGTACGTGTTTGACAGGAAAAAGAAAATGTTGGTGAGGTCTATTAGTGTGTTCAAAATTATATTTATGCTATGTAATAGTACTCTTATATTAAGTTTTTTTAGGGTCCCATAAAAATAAAGTTTCCCTAATTAAGTTCTATTGACTTTTCAACCATTAAATAGGCCATATTTCGAATCTT